>JARHVA010000809.1:4222500-4445310 GCA_037957365.1 Torreya grandis | reverse complement strand
ACAATCATTCCCATAATGAATATAAAAATAGTGAATGTGTGGAAACCATGTTATTGTGACATTCTCCCACTATGTTTGAAAATTGGTATAAGTACCATATATTGTGAGTGTGGAGAACATGCTTCCAAAGCATACCCCCACTGCAATTTGAAAACTAAGAAAACAATGTGAAAGCCATGTCAAAATGACATGCCCCCCCTAATATTACCCCCACATTTAAGGTTAGTTAAAAATATTAAATAGTAGTTAGATTACCTCAAAAGTGTGTGATAACTATAAATATGTGAATGTAACCATGTAACATATAGAAGGAAACATGTTTAGGTAGATGTAACATTTGAAGCACATATAACCAATGTGATCACATGTAGGCCTAAGATACTTGATAAACACCATAGAAATGTATAAATAGTAATAATAAAATCTCAACAAGTTAACAAGCACACACACAAGATCATTTAAAAGAAAGTCAAAAGGTAATGGTCCAAGGAGATCACAAACAAGGGGTGTGTTCAAATTCCATGAAGTTGAATGGATATGACTTAGTAAAATTTCCATAAAGGAAAAGAATGACATATTAAAATTTCCAAGAAGGAAATAATAGGAACGTGGGAAACATATAATGGATCATATTTAAATGCTCTAATAATCAAGATAATAGCAAGGTCAAACACTCAAGGAAGTGTGTAAATGAAAAGCATAAACAACCAACATAAACATGTCATTGTGGCCCATAGATCAAATGTGTTAGAAAATATCAAGCACATAGTATATCAAATACTATGTAAAATGTATAATCATTGATAATAGGCATGTGTAAGTACATATCTAAGCTCAAACATCATAGTGTAGAGTGATCATTCAATCATATAACTTGGGTATAACAAGATCAAAGAAGATGGATGCCCCTAACATCATGATGATGTAAGTAGAGGGAATTCCCAACACCCAAAAGTGTATCATGTATATGTGCATGCCTGTATATATGTATATGTAGGGAGTAAATGATATGATATTAATATGTATGTAAGTTCGAAGAGTGTTTTTGTATTTTTGAATGTCTTTTTTTAATTTTTTTTAGTATTTTTAATGTTGAGGATAAATCATCCTATGATGATATCCAATGGATGGTCATATATGTCTCCCCCCATTATGAAACTTAAAACATTAATTTGGATCTTTTACATTATTTTCATCATGATTGGATAGGTTTAAAATGGACCTAGCATGTTTCTCCTCACATTTTCTATGTGTAGTATAAGATTTAATGCTATCATTGGAAATACATATTAATTTACCTTCAGGAGGAAATTAAATTCCTTGTTTATTTGGGTCAATTTTTTTATTTATTTGGTTTAGCCAAGATTTCTAAGTGTAAATGCATATGTAAATGTGGTAGGCATAACCCAAACCTATGTTTGAAGTAATTTATGACCATAATAAATTGGTATTGTTATGTTTCCCAAGGAGTCTTTCCAAGTGACCATATTTTATTGATAATCAAGGTTAAATTTGATTTGGTTATATTTTATGAATCTATCCATAAATGAAATGTCTCATATCTAACTATAGAATCAATAATCATACCAATATCAGGTAAAGAAAAATAATCTTTTGGACAAGACTAGTTTAAATCTCCATATTTAATGCAATTACACACGTCAACATTACAATTTTTTTATGGGTTTAATGTTGGACACCCATTTATAATGTGTTATAGAACATATAAATATGGTGTCTAAAATTTTTTGTATTTCAAATTTTACCAATAATTCTACACTAGGATCCCTTTTTAAAATATTTTGTGACTGGTTTTGCATTTGGATACTATTGTAGGCTTAATTTTCACCCTTGGAAAGGGTTCTTTAGGCTCTCCCCAACTCAGATACTACTATGAAAAGGGTTAGATAAGGGGAAATAGGGATTCTAAGAAATATAAAAATGTGATGCATAAAATATAAATCAGATGTGCATATGCTTGAACACACACTATATCGGTATAAGAAAATATTATCTTACACAACCTCACAAACTAGTTAGTTTAACAAGTATTTCATAAAGTAGGTTCACCAAACAATTAGTGAATCAAAGAAGAATTATAATACTCACACTAAGCATCCATGAATGGCAATAATAACATAAGTTTAGACCTAAAAATTAGCTTGAAAACACATTAAAAGAGTCATGTAAAAGGATAATGGCCTAGGAATAATCTCATTCACTAGATCATCAAGCATAAACTTATGAAAATACTAGTCAAAGGCAATATATAGTTAAAATATTGTCTTATTACATCAAGAGGTAGTTATTACAAATTTTGACAGGGTCTAGCCTAGTCAAATGAGAGTCTCTTGCTCTTCTTTCTAAGATCAAAGAATATATCTAAAATCTAAGAGTGAGAGCCTTGAAATGTGTGAGAAAAATAAGATATATAGGATAAAGGGGAAGAGAGAGATAGCATTCCATCAGATATCAGTTAATGAGCTTCCATTATTATTCAATGAATGAACAAGCACATTTCAATCCAATCAGGCCTAATCCATCATAGGTAGATCAAAATTTGTTTGTCATAATCGCCTTCAAACTATTTCATTAGCTGAAAAGCATAATATAAGATAAGAATGTGTTTTGGATGATGAGTCATGATCCTAATAAGAATAGAAACACTTAGAGCCCTCAAAAATCTATTAAATTATCCAATTTCTTTCTCCAACCACTAGATCTCCATCTTGGTATTCTAGAACATATTCCACTTGACTTACTAATGAGGATAAAATCCCCATATCATTTGGTTTGATAGAGCCATGACTATATCTATTCTGAGTGGCTATAATTACATCAAGAAACTAACCATGATGAGAGATAATACACTTACATATATCCTATTTATATCTTCCTTTACTCTAAACCTGAATGTAGCCTTAATATAGATTGAAAACCAATCCATTTATTAGTTTTCCTAAGTTAACATGTCAATGAATAACATATAGGACACATAACCTTATTCCTAAATGATATTAGGTTTAAGCAAACCTATTCTTCCTTTAACCTTGTGGGAGCTGAAAACTTGTTGTAAATGAGAATCTCCTTTTAAAGAATGATGATCACAGTCATAAAAAGGCATCGTATCCTCAAAAACCTAGGTTTGCATGTTTTAAATATTAAACCAAAGGTCAATACTGAGCCTTAATGGTATGAAAAATTCATCATTAACCATCCTATATATATTCATATGTCTTATATTTAATTGTTCTTGACTGAGATCTAATGGTGGCATATTCCCTTTGAAATATTTGATCTAGTTTGACCTAGGTCACATTGGTTCTCAATTTGAAGTATCCTAGCTTCAAATATTAATATTATCTATTTATATCTATTATTTATCCTTGATCATTAAAATTTTCATCCCCTCATTATTTTTATGGGTCTTATAGGTAGACTTCATCCAGTTTTGTGCTTGCACCATGTGGTGACCTCATGTTCAACTTGAGATTGTTGAATCTTTGACTTTGATCTGAACCATTGATATTATTTTGCATGGTTTGAATGTGAAAAATTTATTTGTTTATTAGTTACCATATTAATAATACTTATAATATCTAAATTAATCCTTAGGATTCATTGACTTGTTGTCCACTCTCTCACCATTAATTTGCACTTTTATGATTAAACATGCTCCATTAATTAATCTAGACCCACTGACTCTATCCTCACCCATGAAACATTAATTATTGACTTGATATTACATTATTTAGACACATTTTAGATCCATTTTAACCCTTAGGAACATTTCAATCGAAATGGATACTTGTCATGGCCTTAATTTGATGTCCTCGAACACATCTCACTCTACTAGTTCAACTTTGGATGATTATATATTGAGATGAAAAAATCATAAAGATATAAAATTTGTATAGGATATTTATGGGAACAAAAACATAAATTAAATTAATTAATTTAACTTTGGTTTAATTCCTAAGTGTATTTATAAAATGTGCAACTAGATTCACCTATTTGTTCTTGCATGACATGTTGTGACATTCTGGGTCTTCTAGACTTTCTCTTGTCATTTTTTTGATCTATCAAAACTTTGAAAAACCTTTGAATTTTTTTTCACTTGGATTTTAAACCTTTGAGGAGATGCCAATGCTCTCCTCATCCAAATGGAATAATGGAATCACTTGTAGGCTTGTGGGCAACCTAAGGAATGAAGTGAATCTCTAGATGCGGCTAGATCCCTTGATGTACAACTTGAATACAAAGACTACTAACTCTTGGTGGTGGAAAGGGATAAGGGTAATTTAGATTAAACCCAAAATATGGAGGTGATACACCATATCATTTTTATTACTTCCAACCAATTTCATTCCACACTTGAGACCAAGAAACCAACTAAAACATACACTTTCCCAATTCTATGTCTTCTTGCATTAATATTACACTTTGTGGTCATAGATGACATACAAGGATAAGAGGAATATATAAAAGGTATTGAAATAATCTAATGAAAATAATACTCACTTAAACCATGAACATCTCTTGGAACACTTCACATGCCATGAAAGAAGAGGTTAAAAATAGGTGAAAGAATGAAGTATAAGGCTAAGGAATCCATATTCTTCACTAAGAAAATTAAATATTCAAGTAGAGAACACTATGAATAGTCATGATATAGGTAAAAAACTAGTTATTTTATTTATAAAAATGTGTACAATTGATTAGGGATTCACCATACTCAGGTGGAGCATCCAATACAATTCCAAAATGGCCAATTCTTATATATATATATATATATATATATATATATATATATAGACACACACACACACACACACACACACACACATATATATATATGTATATATATATATATATATATATATATATATTATGTATGTACATATATATATATGTATATATATATATGTATATATATATATATGTATATATATATGTATATGTATATATATATGTATATATATATATATATATATATAGAGAGAGAGAGAGAAGTCCAAAGGTCACAAAGACACTCATAAAGATAAAAATTTAAGTTATAAATGAATGGTAATAGTATATGGGTCTAGCCATATAATTTTAGGAGCAACAAGTGTCATTTCAAGTCATCAAAGTTAGGCAAATTGGCACAAAACTCCTCCTTTTGCACAAAAAAATTGCCTTCATGATTAGAGCTATTTATGTCACTTGTAAGTGATATATGGAAGGAAAATTTATTATAATTGAAGGATATGATCTCATAAATTACTATAAATTCATTTCTTTCATGCATTGTTTTCTAGAATCACCTGGTAGAGAGCCATCATCTGTTTTCCTAAAAACTACCCTTCCATCCATCCTGCACACTTGGAATCAAAATTGGAATATTTGTTCATGAAAATACATTGGAGGGAGTTAGTGATGATTTTAAAGAGCCTTAATGTCCTTTTAATCATTATGGGTACCTTTAAACCACTTCAAGTGAAGCTTTCTCTTCTCTCTAGCTTGCTCAATGGGCAAGTTTTGACTGGATGAAAGTAAGGACCTATTTTTGGAACTTATAGGTTTATTAATAAACTTAAATGAATATTTAAAGTTATATTAAGTATAAATATTCCACTCAAAATTTGTTCATCTCCTAATTCATCGGGTATCCTGCACAACACATAAAATAGTGAGAAAAATCTTGTTTCTACACCTATCCATACAATTCCATACATATAGCTAGCATGGAAAGGATATTGGGTGAATCATATTTACATTCCAATAGTTTTCATAATAAAATTATGCCCTTATATTAGCTTTAAAAATTAATTTTTCAAGACTGGTCCTGGTTGAGGGTTTGCAAGGGTTTCAAGCCTATTTTCACCCTTAAGCTTCCTTCATAAAAATGTGACATTGGAGTTACAAAAAAACTCCAAAAATTTGTTTTTAAATACCCCTAATATCTACCTTAAAATTATTTTGTCTCCATGTAGAGCCTCATTGGATGTGTGATCTTTGAAATATTGCCTATTGTGCTTGTTTCCTTTCCTTCCATAGGCTTGAATTGAGTTTCGAGCCAAAATATGGATTTTTTAATGTTTTATTTGGAATCCAATGGCTTATAAAACTATTTATTCACCTTATAAGAATTATAAAATTCATGTTAATGTCTATATCATGCTAAAAATGTGGGTGACTCCTCTTTGCTCATTAGGTCTTATCCTTGCCTAGTGGGGTTGATTGCAACATTTGGTGTTGTGGATATTTAGTTAAGATTCATTAAGTTCCAAAAGTTAAAAAAAAATTAAAATAATCCCATATACATGATTCAACTCAATAAAAAGTCTATCAAGGATTGAAAAGGAAAATTGATCCTTGATTGGGTTATAGGCCTAAACTTGCCTTCTAGGGTTTACCTACAAACTAAGCTCCCCAAACCATTTAATTAAGTTGCATCCTTATATGAGGTGTTATAAAGTTTTTATTGGGTGTGATTCAACTCTCCACACATTCATACAAGGTTTTCCCAACTCTTGGTTCAACCTTTTTACCTTATCTCTCAAAACTACCTGCTTATGAGCTTACAGAAGTGACCCCTATTTGAGATAGAACAAGGGACACTTCCATTATTTGTCTAATAAAATAAACCAATTTATTATATTTTAAAAATCATGATCATGCTAGATAAAAATATTGAGCCTTGTTTGACATCATTTCCGCCCTCTATTCCTTCAAAACCCAAGACTAAGTTTCTTAATGCAAATTGTGTAGGGTTTAGGCACATGGAATGGTATGTGCTTGATGAAATTTTTAGCCTTATCTATCTTGTGACATATTAATATGTATTTGTTTCATCCTAAAAACACTATCCAAGATACAATTCATCACTTCATCCTTTTTACCTTTCCCTCATACTTTACCTAGCTAAGACTAAGCACACTTATCATGACTATGATTGCCTTAAGAAGGACCCTTGTAGATAGATGTTTATTGCTTGTTTATCCTACATTTAGGTCATGAAGTTATTCATTGTATTCAAAAAGTTCTTTTCACTTATCTCACCACTCCAACCTCACCTTTGCTTGGTTGTAGGTCACTCTTTTGATTTTATTAGGGCCATAGGGTAAATGGAACCTTCTTAAGCTTATTAGTTAAGATCTAAACCTAATGATCATCTTGAATCCACCATATATGGTTAAAAACATTATGGTCCTAGCTAATTCTTTAATTTCCTATGACTTTTGTCTCAGTCCATAGAGGGTGACCTCTGTCTCAGTCCATAGAGAGTGACCTTCATCTCAGTCCATAAAGGGGTTATAGGTTGTCATGTGGGGTCATTTAAGAATTGTTTGAAGTGTTTATGGACCTTATTTACATTATATTTATGTAATAATACCATCCTCATGTTTTAATTTCCTTTTGAACCCTTAAGCTAGCATCATTTCATACCTAAGTCCTTAACTAGTACCCCTCTACCTTGACTGTCACAGTCAAGGTTATCCTTTTGTAGTTGTGTCCTTAGTAAGATTTGGGCCTAGTAATGTATAGGGGATAATCATACTATTATTAAGGTTATCCTTCCTTAATTTCACTTGCATACACCTTGAATTATCCATATAAAGTCTAGACTTCCAACTTCTCCCTCACTGCCAACATACCTACCTTGGCTATGTTTGTGTATTTTAGGCCTATTTTAGGTGTATATAGGCCATTTGGGACTTGTTAGAATATTAATTAACCAATTATTAATATACTTGAATCAAAAAACACCCATATACCTCATTGAAATCTCAAAAAGGTCAAAACTCCACCTTTCAATTCACTATTTGGAACCTTGACTGTGTTTAAGCATCTCAAACATGCCTATAGGTGTTTTGACTTTGGTTGAGATGCCTAGAAACCTATATTTTAATCTCATTGGGTGGAAAAATATGAGTCGCTAATAACTCATAACTTGAATGACCTTGAATCCCTTCAAGTTTGTAACTAGGTCATTGTATGGACTAAGGCTCTTGTTCTGCCTGTAGGTAGTTGTTCTTAGTCCCTTATACAGATAGGGAAGACTATTTGGGGTACTTGAAACATAAAAATACACCTTTTACATGAGATAAAAGGTTTAAAGTTGTCTTATAATACTATTTTACCCATCCATGCTTGATTTTCTCTTTAAGAGCCTCTCAAAAGGTCAAAGATGATTATTCATTCCATTTCCTGTAGACAACACTATCAACATTCAATGATTCTTTGACAACTTTGAGGGTGTTAAAACTTCATATTCCTCTCCTCTTTTAGACTCTCATATTTGGAATAATTCTTCTCCCCACCAAGTTATATAATACCTATCAAATTAAATGCCTCAAACATCCTCCAAGCATGTTTTATTTTATTCATAAGAATCCATCTCACCTCTGTTTGGCCTCTTTAGGGACTTAGGGATTGAAACAATATTTTGACCCCCTTTAAAGTTTATACCAGTTAAAATGGGTCTATCATGAAAAAATAATGTGATAGGAGCTAAAAAATGCATTTTAATCATGTTTTCATGCTTCAACATGATGCCTCCATTTCTCTACTGACATCACCTGTAGGTGACTTTCTTAGTTGAATGCAAATAGATAATGATTTTAGGAAATTGATGTATAAATCCATGTATATTTATGATTGAAATTATGCTCTCCAAGGATTAAAATGGTGGATAGTTATGTCAATGATCCTGATTCAATATTTCTCACTCTCATTCAAGCTTGAAAAAGATTTCCAAACACTTGTACATATAAATTTCAGTGGTGGATTTTGTATATGTGTAGAATGTGTGTAATCCGCGGAGCATGTGCTTGGAGATTGAGGTCTGAAAGTGAATGAAAAATTAATATCACTTTGTAAACATGGAAAAGATATTAGTATAACCCTCTAGATCTATTACAAAGCATAAAACTTCTACAAATTAAGAACTCCTCATAATGCAAACTAATGTACTTTCCTAAAAATTGGTTTGGTTAGCTTATCAAAACCACCTAAAAATTGAAAAAAAGTGTGAAATATTATAGGATGAATCCAAAATTTTTTTAAAGAAATATCAACAACCAATTTGTACATATTTGCTCAAAATGAAGGAAAATATGGAGGGTGCATAGATTAATAGGTAGCTTTGCATAGTCCACTTTGAAGGGATGGTTAATGGATAAAAATTAACCAATTATTGAAATTAATATATATATATTTTTAGGTATCAAATTTTATAATATTCTCTAAGGATCATTTTTCTTGAAAACCTATGTGATGAATGTACCAAGCAAGAACTTACAAGTCACTTTTCTGTGCCAAGAAGATGAAAGAGAGATAGAATGGTTTAGAGTAATAAATTGAAGTTTAAAATAAATATATATGTACATATTAACATTTTGAAGGTGAAAAGTCACATTTACACATTTTCTAAGTGGCACACTTCCCAAGAAGCCATACAAGTGTCTTTTTCTATTTCTTTGGTAAAGAAAACTACCTTTTCTCTAAACAACCTACCATTTATTTAGTTATGCCAGATTAATAATACTTATAAGGACACATGGGGAATGGCATAAGATTTGTTAACTTTCACATTTCACAAAAAATCTATACAAAACATTAAATACACTAGTTAAACTATTGAAATGACCCCAAATGACATGATAAACTAATGAAATGAGTGATCAAGGTTAATATAAAATTGAGAGGCATGAAATGAACTATAAAACACCTTATGAAAATATATTATAGGGGTACCTTATTTTAACCTGAAAGTAAAAATTGGTCAACATAAGTTTTTTACAAACCTGCTCCATGCACCTTCAATTCCGTGAACACCATGGAAACCTAATGGATCCTTTAGTTTGTAAATATTGGAACTAATTCCATAAATTCTTCATAAAATCAATATATTTCACTTTAAGTTTTTTTAAAGTGTTTCAAAATCTTTACAAGTGACATTTGATCTTATTCTCCATCATTTGATCATCCACTTAATCAATAACTCTGCTTAGCTTGTCACTCTATACAAGGACTTCTAGAAACTAATCTATCTAGGAAAATTTCTATATGTAGGCCAAAATTGGCCAACATTTTTGGTGACATCTTGGGATTACATGCCTACTATGCAAAGACTAGTTTCCTTGTCCGATTCATTGGGCATACATAGTCAAGTCTTTCTTTCCAACTAATTATGAAACTGACTCAAGGCCAACCCTTCCTAAAAAAATCCTCTTAAAACAAAAAGGAACAAAAGGAAACAAAATAAAGTATATGCCCAAGGTACTTATTGAAGGGAAACACACAGCTGCAATAAATATGCATAAGGCACTTAGTGGAAAGCATGAAAATTTACTCTAATATATACAATATTATACAACTATAAATTCTTCTAATAACAAGGATTTAAATGAATTCCATTGACTGGTATGGGTAATACCTCTCCATCTAGTTAGGAAAGCTAAAAAGAAATATGATGTTTGCATCCATGGATCAAATAAGGACCACTCCACAAGCTATCAAAATTGTTATGGTTGCTTAACTTGGCCTTATTTGAGTCCCATTTGAGGACTAGGTCCCCTTATTTGAAGTCCTTTTTTTTATCTCTCTTTTCAAAGGCTTTCTTGACCTAATTTTGATGTGGCTCTAGTGTCTTCATTGTAAGGTACCTGGTTTCATCAAGATCCATGAGCTTTGTCATCCTCATGTTCATAGGTTCATTCTCCATAAACTCAAGCTAATGGAATAAATCCAAGGCAAGAAGTTCAAGATAAATGAGAACTTTGGCTTCTCTTCCATATACAAGAAAAAATGGTGAGTTTCCAATGAAAACCTTGGGAGTCACTCTGTTAGGCCATTAGGCTATCCTTAGTTTTTTATGCCAAAATATTTTATTCTCATCCATGGTCCTCTTGATAATCCTTATAAATTTCTTGTTTATGGACTCTACTAGTCCATTTCCTTGGGGATAATAGTTGGAGGATGTACTAAGTTATATTCCTAGCTTAAGTTCTCACTCACTTGTCTTCATACCAACAAATGCTAAGGCATCATCTAAAATTATTATGGCTGGTACACCAAACCTCCTCACTATGTTATCATAGAAGTCCAACACTACTATTTCATTGGCTTCTTTAAGGGAAATTGATTCCACCCATCTTGTAAAGTAGTCAATAGTAGTGAGCACCCATTTATGTCCTACACTATAAGGTGGATTGATAATTCCTATCAAGTTCAAACCCTATTGCATGAAGGGTTGCTACACCTAAATTAGATTTAGAGGAAGGGTTGCTTATCTTTGCTTACCTACAAATAGAGCACACTTATGAAATTTCCTTTCCCATGCATAGATATATTTTAAAATTCCAAGCTAATAATAATCATCTCTCATCATTTTTTTTGTTATTTTTTGTAGATCAAAATGGCCTCCTATAGGCCCATCATTAAATTGATCCAAGATCTTTGTCACTTGATTATCATCTATGCATATAAGAATTGCTCCATTTATGTCTTTTCTAAATATAACCCCATTAACAAAATCCTAAGGTATGGATTGGAGTCTAAAATACCTTATCTTTTCTCTATCCATTCTTGGAGGGAACTCACCTATCAACAAGAAATGTGTCATATCTTGAAACCATATAGTGTGAGGTGGAAGTGTATCTATTTGTGATTTTTCTTGTGTCACCAAGACAACTTATTTATCTTCATGAAATTCATCAACCATATGCTAACATAAGCCTTTGTCTCTTACTATCTTAGTGAATTTTATCTCTATGTCATATTCTATGACTTTGGTGATCCAGCCAACCCTTTTCTCATTCAATTCCTTGTTAGGAAGGAAGTCCCTCACTCTAGAGTGAGAAACCATCAAATGAATCTTATTATTTGAGAGCATTGGTCTAAATTTTTTGAGGCTTCTTAAGGTTGAAAGAGCTTGATTTTTTACAAAAGTGTATCTTATCTCATATATTTTTAGTCCTTGACTAAAATTTTAAATTGGATGATAAAGTCCCTCACCATTATTATACATTAGCATGGATGATATATTGTCAACATTGACAAATGTATAAAATATGAAATCTTTTGAGAAATAAGGATTCAAGGAGGGTGCTTGGGTATTACCCTATTTGATAGCCTTAAATACTATTTTACCTTCATTTGATCAAGTGAACACTTGATTCTTCCTTAACATGGTAGTGATGGGTTTGACTAGGTTTGGAAAAATAGGTATAAACCTTGTCACAAAGTTTATTTTCCCAAGGAAGCTTTGAAGTCCTTTTTTGTGTTTAGGAAAAGATAGTGCTAAGATGACACGTATCCTATCAGGGTCTATGTCCAATCCCTATTTTAGGAAAATGTGTCCCAATAGTTTGCCTTCATGAATAACAAACACACATTTATTAGGATTTAAAGTGACCTCATAATCTCTACACCTTTCAAAAATAAACCTTAGATGATTTATGTGATCATTAGCCTTCATGGAAAAAACTATGATGTCATCTAAATAAGCAAACACTATTAGATTTAGCAATCCTTAGAAATCCATGTCCATTGCTCTTTGAAAGGTTTCCACATCATTTTAAAATCCAAAAAGAATCTTCTAATAAGCATATGTGCCCCACTTTGTAGTGAATGTTGTCTTATATTGATCTTCTTTACTTACAAGTACTTAGTTATAATCTGAATACCCATCCAAAAGAAAAAATCATTTTGAACTAATAACTATTTGAAGAAGTTTCTCCATGGATAATAAGGGGTATTTATCCTTCAAAAAAAGTATGTCTAGGTCCCTAAAATTAGCACACAATCTGATCTCCCCACTTTTATTCCTTACAGGCACTAAGTTAGCTACCCATGAGGAGTGTTTAATGGGAAAGATGATAATAGATTCAATCAATTTGGTCAATTATTTCCTCATAAGCTCTTCAATTTTGGGGTTTATAAGCCTTTACTTATTCCTAATAGGCTTGTCATCTACCTCTAATTCTATAGTGTGTTGGGCTAGCTTGGGATTAAAACCTCTTAGGTCACTGTATTCCCAAGCAAAGATATCTATATATTTTCTATAAAGCTCAATGAAATCATGATTTTTATCCATAGTGCTTACCTTTATAATCTTGAGGATCTTGTCTTTAAGGATCAAAACTCTTTCATAGTTCTTCTCATCAGTTGACATTACTGCTTTGTCTCTCCTCATATAATCTCCCTCATGGAAAAGACCTTTAAGGATGACCAAATCTTTAGGAAGATTTTTAGACTCCAGTTAAACAATTTGATCTTCATATTGATGTTGGAAATTTTCTTGATTCATTGAGGAAAACTCTGATTCCTATTATAAGAAACAAGTAATCTATTTGTCATTCTCAAATACCTGCCAATGGGTTTCATTAGCTAGCAATGATCGTATTACTACCACTCTAACATGTGGCTGCACTTTGGATTTTTTCAATTCATTTGGGCTCCCATAGCTTCTAACCTATTAACATGCCAATTTTGGTTCCTTGGCACTGCTTGGATGTTGAAGGACTCAAAATCCATAATAAGGTCCCACACTTTATGTTTTTAGGATCTTATCAATGGATTATTGGTGAAATTATGGCATTTAACCTAATTCAGTACCATTTCACTATCCCCATATAGTTACAACTATTTGATCCCTCTCTTACTAGCCCATTTAAGTCCATGGATAAGACCCTCATACTCTATTACATTGCAAGAGAAACTAAATTAGAGCCTATATGAATATAAATACTTAACATTTGAGGGAAATACTAGTATTTCACACACACCTACCCTTGTTTTCTTAGTAAACCATAAAAAAAAAATTTCATAAACCACTAGCATCTTATTTTGGCGTAGTGAGGGATGGCATGGATTCAATTTCTTCCTAAAATCAATAGAAACCCATGTCTCTTTCCTCAATACCTACCAAAGGATTGATTATATGATTATCATTCCATATTTCATCTAATAAAATATTAGGTATCTCCTTAGGATGGTGTTTAGTTCTTAACTTATTGAGATTACATCCTCATCAATAATGGTACAATTGATGTTTATGCTATTTTTCCCATAGGACTCAATGTAGAATTATGTAATGGGTTCAAATTTGATGGATACCTTAGTCCCATATCTTTTATTTAAAGTCATGTATGATCAATCTACTTCTAGTTAACCCCCAATTTTTGCTATAAATTATCTAGATAAGCATAGAGTAAAATGACGATGCACATCTAGAATCAACACATCTTGAGCCACTGAGACACTAGGAAAAGCCTATAGGGTGAAGTTAAGGTCTCTAATGATACTATATAGTTTTTTGGAAGATCCATCAAGTTGTAAAACTCCCTTAGATTTGGGCTCATACTTTAAACCATGATGATATATTATATATTTAGTCATTACTAAGGTACTTGACTCACTATCTACAAAGAAATTATGCACTAGAGTGTCACCAATGATCACATAAATGTACAAAGGAGGAGGTTTGATCATATTACTTGAATACAATTCATTTGGTCCTTTGGTTTCATTAGTGAGAACCACATTCTCCTTGCTTAGTGGCTTCTCAGGAACACTGATCTTTGTTGATCCTTCTTGCAAGATATCTATCTATCCAAGAATGAAAAGCATGTCCCACATTTATACACTAACTTTGAATTTTTTCATGTGTTTCACAATATTAATGGGTAAACCACCAAATTTTGGTTGTGCTTTGGGAGCCACAATTGTATTTTAAAATTTTGAGTTTTGGGGTACCAAGGTAATCCTTTGGTTCTGATTCTTTGGAGAAATTGAAACCTTTCGAGAAATAGTAGATTCCATTATATTGATAGTAAATGATCAATTGTAGGAAGATCTTTGACTACTTCTTGGTTACCATCAATATTCCTTCTTTTAAATCTTGTATTAGTAGCCACTAGAATGTATGCTTGGCTAGAATTAGCCCAATGGTTAGATGCATAACATTCTTCTTGTTCATTATTCACCATGGTAACATCCAAATGATTTGATCCCTCATTAGAACATTGGACTTAGGGGGATCTTATGGTATTTTCATTGTAGGTGGACCCATAATTAGCATCCTATTGCCATTGATAATTTAAATCTTGATTGAAGTCAGTGATTGGGATGATAGATTGACTAAAATACCAATTCCAAGGCATAGTCCATTCGTCTTCTTGAGAAAATTTATATTAGATAGGGACTAGGGTATCAGAGGTGATTGTAGTATTTGGATTATAATGATTTTGCCTAACATAGTTATTAGGAACTCATGCTACCCCTTCTCTTTACTTTGTTAATATAATAATTTATATGGATGCATATGATTTTTAAGTCATCCCATGAGCATTTTTTTTATCTCACATTCATCTAAAGTAGTAGTTACTTAGATTATACTTAGTACATAAGTGTTGAGGCCAATGAAAGTATCCATGAATTTACTATATTGAGCTTACTCAAAGGATATTTCCCCCTTGAAGTGGCTTGTGATGAATATAATCATTTTGGTTCTTTTGTTATTATATAATTTTTTTAATTTCATGCATTGTCATTAATTTGTTGCAGGAGGATCCTCCCATCTAGTGTCAGATCACTTTCAAGGGCCAATTTTTTATTTGAAAAGTTTTAACCCTATTCTATTACATAATTCCTTTTAGTAATTTTTTAGAAAGTCTTAACTCTATTCTACTACATAATTCATATAATTAATTATTTGTATCATGATTATTTATTTTGGATCAGGGTAAAAACCTTACTACACAATTGTGTGAATTGCTTGGGTGGAAGCCTTAAAACTCATTGTAAGATGTACCACATGTACCCCAAATTAGCTATCCCATATCAGTGAAATGAGTAATGACCCATTCTTGATTGAGTAGTTTCAATCCATGAGAAAAACCAAGAGTTATTACATAGAGGTAAATCCATGGCTAAATAAATTCTTTAGAGCAGTACTCACTTAAATGTCATTGGTGGTTAGAGTGATATATTTAAACCCTTTAGCAACCATTAAAACTTGGGGCCCATTTCTATCAGTTTCAAAATATTACCCATGGAGTATCAAAAAACTTATTATATCAAATCTTTACATATTATCAATAGAGTATTAATAAACTTGCCATATCAATTTTAACATATTACCAGTAGAGTATCAGAAAACTACCATATCAAATTTTTAACAAAGTATCTGTAGACTTGTCATATTAGTTTTAGCATATTACTAGTAGAATATAAAAAAAATTCCATATCAAATATATAGACTTGTCATATAAGTTTCATCATATTCCCTTTAGACTTATCATATAGAAAATAGTAACCAGAAAAAAATTAAAAAAATGTTGTTTTATGTTTTCTTGTATATCTCTTCATTGAAATCTCTATTGATCCTCAAAATTTATACAGACACTTGAAATTACATTCTCCAAATTTTCTTTCTTGAGGTCCCATATCCTAATTCCACTACTAATTCTTGTAAATATCACTTTTCTCTTTTTTCAAGTTTTGCCATAGCTTCTATTTTTGTCTATTTACCTAAAAACATTTCCACAGTGTTCATCTCCCTTTTCTTCTCCTTTGTCCCTCTTTGATAAATTTTATATTTTTTCCATTTTCATTCATAAAATTATCCTCAACTTCATCAATCATACTCCCACTATGCAAAAAAATTAGTAAAAGTATCTTTACCCCTTTCAAATTCACCCAAATCACAAACTTGCATTACTAAACATGTCTTAACTCTAGTTTTCCTACCCATAATGAAAAATAAAAAATATCTTATTTAGGGCATGGTAGTAACATGAACTATATTAAACACTATGGACCCTCAAGACACACATCAAAGATCTTGATGAAAAAATTCTTGGCCTTAGTCTTCAACATACCACCTTCAACAACAGATGGCATCTAGAGTCTTCTTCTGACACTAAAATTTCTTCTTCTAGTATTTTTTATGGGTTGAACTTGATTTTCTTTGATTCCATGGTGTAGATCTGACTAGATGGATCTATTGGGTAAAATAATATTCTATCCTACATAATACTTTTCACACTAACAAGGTTCCAATTGCATCCTTTCACTTGGAACTTAAAACCCTTCAATGATATCATTGGTATACCAAGGCTCATGATGAGCCAAACTAAACTAATTTTTGCACCCTCATTTTTCAATGGTTTGGACTTAGTGCTTCTTATGGCTTCATGAGATCACTCACTAAAATTTACCAAATAGGAACCGTGAGAGACTATCAAACAAAATTTGAAAAACTAGCCAATCATATAGAGGGATTGTCTAATGAATTCTTTGGAAGTTGCTTTGTTAGTGGACTAAAAGATGCAATTCAATCTAAGGTCAAATTTTTCTAGACCAAAATGATTATGAAATCCTTATGTTTGGTTAAATTGGCAAAGGACAAGATCACAACTCAACAAAAATTCAAATCTATTTTTTCTCCATTTAGAAATACAATGATCTCAAACAATGTCAACCCCTATAACCATTCCTATTAAGCATTTGATTGAAGTAGATATTTGAGCCCATAGAGAAAAATGACTATGTTATAATTGTGATGAAAAATTTATTTGAGTGCATTGATGTGTCGAGTAAAATCTCTACCTTTTGGATGTCGACTCTCCACCTAAAACTAAAGATGGGGAAGATGTTTAGGATATAATAGATGATCCAGAAGAAGCTCCACTGATTATGGAACCTTTTTCTCAAGAAGATCACCTAGAGATCTCTCTCCATGCCTTATCAGGAGTCACCACCCTAAAAATTATGTGAGTCAGCGGTTACTTCAAGAATTTCCCTCTCATAATACTTATTGATTTTAATATCACTCATAACTTCATTAACCCTCAGATCTCTAAATAGGTTGATTATTTTATCTATCCTTGCTCTAAATTTGAAGTCATGATTACTAATGGGGGCACATTACCTTGTAAATGGAAGTGTCATAATGTTTGTATCTCTATTGTAGATTATAACTTGTGTTATGACATGTTTGCCTTGCCCTTAGGTGGATGTGATATTGTTTTGGAATCTGAATGGTTACACACACTTGGACCTATCTTATCGGAATTTATTAAAATTTGGATGTAATTTTCAAATAATGGGAAAAAAAACATTGAAAGACTTACAATCGATGTCTCTCAACATCATAAATTCACATCACATGGAAAATATTCTTAATAAGAATTCACATGGCACCATTTCCCAACTCCATTCCATTTAAATATAGCCATTAATGGTCTCCACTCCTAATCTACAAACTATTTTGCATAGGTATGCATGTGTCTTTGCCAAACTAGTGGAATTTCCACCTTCATGGCTAGAGTACCATAAAATTTAGCTCCTTCTTGGAAGAATTACTCCCAACATAAGGCCATACTACTACCCATTTCATAAAAATACTGAGATCAAGATGCTCATTAGAGACTTATTGAAGTGAGGCATTATTTGCCCCAGTACTAGCCCATATTCTTCCCTACTTCTCCTTGCTCGAAACAAATATGGGTTATGGTGTCTCTGCATTGAATTCTATGTACTTAATCACATTTCCATAAAGGATAAGTTACTAATCCTTTTTATTGATGAGCTTCTTGATGAGATTCATGGTGCTCATTTTTTCTCTAAGTTAGATCTCTGCTCTCGATATCACCAAGTCTAGCTTCATGAAGATGATATCCCTAAGATAGCTTTTTACATGCATGATGACCACTATGAGTTTTTGGTAATACCCTTTGACCTCACTACTTCTCCTTCAACTTTATAGGCATTTATGAATAAAATATTTTGGCCCTACCTATAAAAAATCATTCTAGTCTTCTTCGATGACATCCTCATCTATATTCAAATATGGTCTGAGCATCTCCAACATTTGGATCTCACACTAAAACTTCTCTCTAAACCATCATATTTATGAAAAATAGTCCAAATGTTATTTTTTCTATGACTAAGTGGAGTATCTCAAGCATATTTTTTTAACCCAAGGCATTCAGGTAGATCTTGAAAAAGTATCTACCATGACAAATTTGCCTCATCTTTAGACAATTAAGAGCCTTCATGGTTTTTTGGGACTGATTGGATAGTATCACAAGTTTTTTAAGGATTAAAGGAAGATTTTAAATCCACTAATAGCTATATTTAAAAAGTATGTTTTTACATGGACACAAGCTGGTAAGTGTGCATTTGAAGAATTAAAATAAGTTGTGTATTACATCTATTCTAACTATGCCAAATTTTACCAAGACCTTCACTATAGAGAGTGATGCTTGTGGTAATGTGATTGGTGTTATTTTACTCCAAGAAGTATTCCCCATTTCTTTCACTATCAAATCCTTTTCTGGGAAGAGTTTATCACTCTTTACTTATGAGAAGGAAATGATGGCCATTTTGCATGCCATACAGAAGTGGCAACCATACATACTAGGCAATTATTTTTGCATCAAAATTAATCACTAGAGTCTAATGTATTTCCTAAATTAGTGGGTCTCTACTTCATTAAAATATAAATAGGTCAACAAACTCATGGTTTATGACCATTAGATCACTTACAAGAAGGGTAAGGACAATATTATGGCTGATGCTCTATCTCACACATATACAAATCAAGCTTACCTTTTAGCTATTTCCATGCCTATTCTAAATTGGTTGGAAATTATATAGTAGGGGTATGTTAGCGAGTCCTCATTATCTCAAATCATTTAATAGTTGTCCACTAATCCCTCTGATATACTGTATTATTCTTGGGATGGTGCTTCTATACAATACAAGGGTCATCTGGTGCTTCCCTAGAGCATAAATCTATAGTAGGCTATATTGTATGAACTCCATGTTTCTCTACCCATAGGTAACTTAGGGTTTTTCTTAACTTATGAGAAGGGACAACATAAATTATTCTGGAATGGAATTCAAAAAGGCAATTTAATATACGGTGGTTGAATGTGATACCTACCAATGTAATAAGGATGAAACTACACTCATTTTTAGGTTGTTCAAACCCTTTCCCATCCCTACCAAGATTTGGATAGATATTTATACACATTTTATTGATGTACTCTCTAAATCTAGATGTGAAATAATGATCTTGGTTATCTTTGATCACCTCTCTAAATATAGTCATTTTTGTACCCTCAGCCACCCCTATACTACATCCATAGTTGCACAAATTTTATTAGACCAAAATTTCTATCTTCATGGCATTCCTTCATCCATTGTCTCAAATCATGATGTAACCTTTACCAACCATTTTTGGATATAACTATTTCAATGCAATTTCACCCAAATGAAGTTAAGTTTTGGGTATCATCCATAAATGGATGGCTAGACTAAAATTGTCAACAAATGCTTGTAAAATTTCTTTTGTTGATTCACATTAGAAGAATAACATTAGTGGTAAAGGTGGCTCCACCATGTCAAATGGTGGTATAATACATCCTATCAAACCTTAACTAAAATGACTCCATATGAAGTAGTCTATGGTTAAGCACTACTAGTGCTCCTTTTATATACCCCTAGTAGTTCATCAGTTCAAGTAGTTGACATGATTATTTGAAACCAAGATCAGATCCTTAGTAACTTGTAGGATAATCTTCATATGGCACAAAATTGAATGAAAGAACAGGCTAATAAACACCATTTTGAGTACACTTTTCAAGTAGGTGATATGATTTTTTTTCCTATAACCATATAAGCAATCTCCATAAAACTTAAATGGTGTCATAAGATGGCTCCAAAGTTTTATAGACCCTATAAGGTTCTCCAAAAGATTGTGTCAGTTGATTATAAGTTGGAACACCCACCTTCTTCTCGAATTCACCTATTATTTCATGTCTCTTGTCTGAAAAAAGTTCTTATCACAAACACCAAAGTGTAGACTATTTTACGAGAGCTTGATAATGAGGGATCCATCCTTCCTAAGATAGAGGTAGTCCTAGACAAGCAAACATGCCAAATTCACTCCCATTCCATCATAGAGGTTTTAATTCAATGGCATAAAATACAACCATAGGATTCTATATAGGAACCACTATTTTAGATTCAACACCAATTCCCACATCTAAAGCTTTGAGGAAAAATTTTTTTCTAAGAGGGAGGGGATGTTAAGAACATGCACTACCCCTTTCTCTTTACTTTTTTAGTATAATAATTTCTATGGATGCATATGCTTTGTAACTCATCTCGTGAGCATTTTTTTAGTCCCACATTAATGAGAAGTAGTAGTTGCTTAGATTAGACTTAGTATATAAGTAAGTGTTGAGGCCAATGAAGGCATCCACTAATTTATTGTATTGATCTTACTCAAAGGAGGTTTACCCCTTGAAGTGGCCTATGATCAATATAATCATTTTGGTACTTTTATTAATTATATAAATCTATTATTTCATGCATTGTCATTGATTTTTTTCAGGAGGATCCTCTTAATATTTAGGTTTCCATTATCCTTGGCTTTGTTTTTGGCCTCATCCTTGGAAACCTCCTTTGTAGGGTGGACTATTTACTTGATAAGACTACTAATAAGGCTAATATGGAGTTTGATAAGGCCAATTAAACTGGGCTTGCTACCTCTTAACACTCACCAATTCATTTCCAAAGTGTTGAAACATGCTCTTTAGCTCTTTAAAATTTATGTTTTCTTGGGAGTCACTAGATTGACTAGTGGAAGCCTTTTCTTACTTTGGTGTGGGTATGGTAGCAAGTGTTGGCATAAGAGAAATGGAAATAAGAAGAGGAATAAAAATAGGAAGTGGTTGGATTTTAGGGAATAAAGGCATTTGTGGTCCAGGAGTAAGCTTGTAATCCTATACTAGATAATTTTTTACCCTAATTGCCATGTCATAAGCATTTGGTAATGTGTTTTCCCCCATAGATTGAATCATGACTGCAATGCCACTATTTAAATGTTTCAAGTAATAAAGGAAAGAAAAGTTAGGATAAGGTCTAATAGAGACTAGGATATTGTACTATGTCTTCTGAAACCTTGTGTTGAAGTCTTGCATAGCTTCATGAGGATCCCTCTTGATTGTGGTTAGCTTCTTTACAAGTGATAAACAATCAATTTTATCTTCATGATTTCATAGTTTTATTGGATATTTTATTCATTTATAAAGGTGTATATGTATTTGGGAAATGACACTATAGGAATCATATTTGATGTAACATTTTTGACACTAGTATCGTCACTTTCACCAAATTATGCATGAGCATAAGTGGTATGAGGAAACATGTTATTATGATTGAAGGAAAGGATATACTCATATGCCCCCAAATAATCTAGTAATTATTCATCATTAGATAATCCATCTAGTGTCTAAGTGTTTGGTGAATAATTAACATTAATAATATGAGGGTTGACCACTAGCAGATTAGTTGTAGAAATATTCAAACATTGTGTTTTGGTGTTTTGAAAACAAGTTGTGTGATGCATGATATGTTTATGACTTGTATTTTTTTACATAAAACCCAAACCCTAGTGAATTGTGTTGTTTGGAGGAGAAATAGGATGAGTGATTCCTTGATCATGTTTAACTAGTCCTTATCCTTTGTATCCATATTTTTTTAAATAGAGAGAACCAAAATTAGGACTATAATATTGTGATGTACTATTATCCATTTGGTTTATCATTTGAAAATGTTTGAAGGGTTTAGTATCTATAGGAAAAGTGTAAATAAATCCATGATGAATAAAATTTAAACATGCATGAAAATTGGATGGAACCATGTACATCTCATGTATCCAAGGCCATCCTAAATGAATGTTATAGTTTAGATCATTTGGTATATCTTGGCACATAATAGGTAAGGTACGAGTAACTATTGTAATATTCAGTGATATTTGTCCCAACACTTGTATCAAAAAGTTATAAAATCAATTGATGTTGATATTATATAGTGATAAGTTTGGAGGGTTGATGCCAACTGAGGAGAGAAAATATATGTTACAAATGTTGAATCTATAACTATTATCTAGAAGAATTAATTTTACTAGATTATAACAAACACACACTTGGATGTAAAGTGACAAATAGATATTTATAATATGTTTTGATGGTAACTCCTATTTTTCAAAGGAGATATTATGCTCAATCTATTTTATATAATTTAAAATAGAAGCTACATATGGTGGTTCCACATTACATGGTAGCATAATCATACACAATGCATTCGAAAGGACATTTTTGTAATGTGATGATAAATGTAAAAAATCAAAGAGGTAACTTTTAGGAATGATATCCTTGGATAGGGTGGGAATATGACATGGGATAAATGATTATTTCATACATTCCCTTTGGTACTTTATAGTAATAGGTAAAATTTCATTGTAGACATTAGAATAAGGAAGAGTATGCCAGACTGTAGATTTTGTATTTCATATAAATTAGATGGATTTGAATGAGAAACTAATTTTATAAACTATAGTGACTATAATTTTTTAGACCATGAAATAATTTATAGATATGTCCATAGAAAACATGATTGAAATATTTTATCAATTAGAGATCAACAATAGTAAAATAAATTAGAAAACCCTAGGTGGTCTATGGTTTGACGTTCAAAGGTTGGGTTCACCAAATATTTAACCCTAATTTGGATGTGGATTCTATTTTGTGTTTATGGTTAAAGATATAAAAATTATAAGACTAAATGGTGAATATTAGATCTACAATAGGATATTAATGTGCTAAACTTAGATGTATCATATGTTGAATTTATTATGCTAAAATAAGCTATTAATAAAAATTACAACTATGATAGATATACAAATGGTATAAAATAAAATAATTATCTATTTTTGATGCTAATATAGTGTTGGATCTAGTACACATAGGAAGTAAGTAGGAATATAGTAATGTATTTAGTGCCCTTAGTTCTTTGGACATTTGCATCAACCTAGGACAATTTCATCTTATATGACATATGTGCTTAAATCAGATGGGACCATCTAGATGATTTTGGTTTTGGATTTTCCTTCTCTTTGGTGCATTAAGATCTAGGTCATGGATTGTCACTCCTAGTGAAATGGTAAAATCCTATATTTGCATCTTCAATATGACCTTGGGGGAAAATGGCTTAGTGGGCACATGGTGTTGATATGACCCCAAATGACCTTGATATCAAAGATAACTACATACATGGATAATACTCTAGAAGAGACCCTCAAACTCATGTAGTTATCCATTATGTGTTAGCTTATGTGTGAATCATATAATTTATAAATCAAGTAAAATAAGGACCTATCTCATAACTTGACAAATATTACCTTATGACTTCTCTTTTATTACTTCAAGTATGTAATTAGGTTTTTCCTTTGATCGATATCATAATAGGGGATAATAGGAAAACTTTTGGTAACTTGAGTGCTTCTTGAGTGCTCTTTTGTATTATTATTAGCTTTCATAGGTGAGGAATGAATGAGGGTTGATACTAAATTTATACAAATATTATCATAATATAAATCACATTTAATCACTTAGGTCAACCATTATAATAGGTTTCAATTTCAATTTGAATTACTTTATGGCACTAGACACTTATGTTGGGTCAAGATAGTAACCTTAATGATACTATCTAACTTGGACATTAGTGTCCATGGAAAAGGAGAGTAGGCTCAAGCTTATAACTTGGAGAGGTGTAAAATAAGTAAATTTTAAGAATTATAGGCAAGATGGGATGTTTATGTCATTAATATAAGGCTATTTAGACTAAGTGAGAGGCCAAGGTGTAAAAGATAAAGTAGATGTAAAGATTGAAAAATCAAGGCATGCGTAGAAATAAGAGGAACATCTAGGGTCATGACTTTTCCAAGTATAAAATACTAAGGTTATACATAATCACATAATATCATGTACAAGTATGACCACTAATGTTAGATTTGGGACACTAACATTGGTGTAGTGTCTAGGTCTGCATGGTAGTGTCCTATAGAATAGATAAATGTTGATTTTTAATTGATAGTGAAGGATACATATCACATTTTATAAATACAAAGGGATTCAGGTGATCTCGATAATAATAATATCAAGGTCAAACCATAAGATAAAGATTTAGGCATATTGAGATGAAGATCATGAAATTTTCAATAATGGGAAAGATAATAATTGAAGGATAGATCATTGAGTGATATTTATCAAGTGTGAAAAATTAGTTTATCATGTAAAATCCATATTTTAACATCTAAATTTTCCTCTTATTCAATCTAGTAATTCATAAGCATAAAATTATTAGGTTAAAGGAAATAAATGCATATTGTGGTGTGTATAACACACCTTGATTTGAATTGTGTATTGTTTGTATTTGTTTTATTAGTATAATTTGAAACTAATATAATATTGTAGGTGTAATTAGTGCATATAATATGAATATGGATAATTGAACTTGTTTTAAAGAAAAAAATATCAAGAAAGGGGTGCAGTTAAGTGTTCATGTAACCACGTTTCCCCTTAGTAGTTTGTTTTAGTAATGATGTTTTTTATCTCAAACATTAGATATAGGTTCACAATTAAACTTTGGAGATGTTAAGAGGGAAATTTGAGGGTGATCATGTCCTAATTCAATGAAAGGATGAATTATTCTAAGTATATCGAGACCACTGAATCTCATTCACATAACCCAAATATAAATATAATCTAGCCAATATTGCCAAATGAAAATGGTGTAACCATATCAAATTTAAATAATAGAAGTGGTGACAAGATATGAATATCAATTACAATTTTTAAGGGATCCCACTAGTGTAATAGATAAAATCTCAATTGGTGCATCTTGTTAAGGTTGACACATAAATATTGGTATACCTAAATAGTGTATATGTAATTTGGTACATTTTATTTGTGTAAGAACCTATATTGTGTCTCAAGCTTAATTATATATTAAAATTTAACCTATACTTTGTAAAATATGTATAATATGTGTATGAAATTAGAAATACATCATGTCTATAAATCAATCCTAGTTTGAATAAGATAGAGTATATCTACACTTTTAATTGGGAATAAATTTATTAAGTGGGAACATGACCAATATGGGGATCCTCTAGACCCGATTAGGGGATCACTTGGAAAAATACACCATGCTAGGAAGGGTTATAAAGCATATAATCTAACATAATCATGTAATAATCCTAAAAGAGTCCTAAGTTTAATGTTTACTCTATTCTAATAAATAAGAAAGTAAATCTAATCTAGTGCTGACCATAGATTGTGGCACAAAGTGGGGGTGAAAAACAAACAAAACCTAAACTAAACATGCATAGAAGACATATACTCATGTCAATGTATACAAAATCCTAATGCATGGAAGAGAAACAAAATTGTATTATCTATCTACTCTTATAAAGGAGAAATAAATTTAGGAAGACTTACCTTTGAAGATGAACCTCTTGAGCCTCAATCTCTCCCTTGGATAAGGTTCTTTACAAGAGATTGTTTTGTTATTTAAGAATAACAAAGATAAATCAGATCTAGGATACACAACCTATCTATGTATCTAAAATACTTCTCCACAAGATAAGATCCATATCTCCAAAGAAAATATGAAACCCTAAGATTTATTACTCAATTATAATGGTCAATAAGAATATATTAATTTGAATTTATTATTCTTCACTTATCTTCTTAAAAATGGTTGGAATGAACTTGTATATATAGGTGGATCTTGCCCTAAATCTTTATCAATATGTCAGTTATACAAGGTCATCCCAGTCAACCCTGTATATTTTTAGGATATAAATCACTAGGCCCTAAGCTAGTTTAGCTAAAGGGATAACAAAACTCCTAATGAAAAATATCCCTAAACAATATAGGGTCGACCTAGTTGACCCTATATAGTAATCACAGGTTCAAAACTATATAGGGTCAACCCAGTCGACCTAGTATAATCAACTAGTGAAAAGGGGTGAAGGCAAGAGCAAGGAGGACAAAAAATCATTGAAATGGGTAAAACTAAGAATAATAATCTTATGGTAAATGGTTTTAGGAGATAAGTGTGTAGATGGCAAGTGGCAATAGGGAAAATAATCGTACGAAGCACTAATGGTCTACCCACCCATTTCCCAATGTACCCCTTAAGGCATGCACTTAGATTGAGGATCGATGAGTTATTTTAATATAAAAAGTGTCAATAATCAATAAAATATTGAAAATATTATGTGTATACATATTACCCAATTGAATTTCATCAAATTTCACATGAGTGCAACATGAGATGGTACTTTAGGAAATAAGACATGATAACACACAACACTGATGCTAAGTAAAGTGTAGGAAGTAGAAAATAAGATAAATGAAAGGATAGAATTATAAAACACATACATTTACTTACCTTAGTGATGTAGATAAAGAAGTAGACTAAAATAGATGTGAAGGCGTCTAATTTTAAGAACACTAGGTGAACCTATAGAATTTAGTACAAAAAATAGCCAAAAATATATTTTTTGGAATATAGGAAATAAAGATGATTAAATTATTGCTTAAGTTTTTATTTTGAAATAGATATAAGAGATAGATATATATTATGAGATATGACAATTGTATAATATCTATCTAGGTGTGATTTTGTAGGTTTAGCTAAGGATGAGTAGGAGAGATAGAAGTCCCTTATGAGGGGATCACTCCATGACATCTTAGATGAGAGTCTATAGTCATATGACCCTACTACATTAGAGGACCCTAGTGTACCATATGCCCCAACTTAGGTGATCTAGTTCAAATTAGTAGGGGACATAGTGATGTAGATACAAGCATAAAGAGAGAGGATGCATCCACCAGTAGAGATGGGTGTAGGCAAAATATGGGCATGGTAGGCCCTAGTAGAGGAGATATCTATGAATTTGGCTATAGTGATATATATGACATAGGCACATATAGTGACCCTAACCCATATGACACAAGTGTAAGAGTAGGAGAGAACAACACAAATGATGACCTTAGCCTAGTTGGTGTAGGTATAGGCATAACTAGCACACTTAGAGGGATAGGTGGATGGATTGATATCTCAAATGGCTTATTTACAACATAATATTTAGAGGATTCAAATTGAGGCCTCAAAGGCAGTGTGGATCTTCTACAAGATAGACAAGATGAAGCCTATCCATAGATCTAGAGCATTGTATATGGTTGTACTTGTATCAAAACTCATGAGATGTTTATATGATGTATCATTTTGGCATCTTGATGTTGATTTTGTATGTTTTTGTTATTATGGTTATGGTTTTGGATGTTTTAGATATATTTATTTCTAGTACATGTATTTAGTTGTTTGTTGTATATTCTATAGGAAATATATGAGATGTGGTTTATTTTCTAGCACTATGTAGAACACATGCATGGTTAGAAAGAAACAGGCAAAAGGACTTGGTAATATATAATCAATCAAAATCTACTACACATTGTTTCAAGTTGGGAAATGTGTAATTACAAGAAAATGACTAAGTATAAATAACCAAGGGATGGTAAAACAAGATGGTAAAAAGGAATTTGTTTTTAAACCAAAGTGAAATATTTTTCACCAAAAATTAAAATATGTAAAATCATACTAAATCACATTAGAAAGTATGAAAATAATGTAATAAATGGAAGGTATGTAAAAGGACACAAATGGTATAAAAATTTAATTAATTCAATCAATTATACTAAATCATGTTGGGAAGTATAAGATAAAAACAAAATTGAAAAAAGATTGGCCTTAAATTTATCACACTAATTCAAGATAAGAAGTATGAAAAATTTAAAAAATGGTTGTCTTCTTACATGCACTTTGAAAATGAGAAGTTAAAAGTGAAAGAGAAATTAAGCATAAAACATACTAAATCAAGCTAAGAAACATGTTAATGATGTGTAAGTTCATAATTAATCACATCTTATCTCATATTTTACACATGTAATTTTGTTTGTGACTTGTATTATTATAAAATTTTGTGAGGAATGCCAGGTCCTATCCAAGTCTTACACAGTAACTCAAAAAAAAAACACCACTTGTGTGGAAAATTTGAGACAATCAAGTAATAAAGGATGTGGGTAAGAGGAAGGGAAAAGGTGGTAATTTGTGAGGAATTCTATGTCCTATCCATGTTCTTATAAAGAAACTCACAAATGAAATCCCAAGGGAAGTGATCAGTAGACAAAATAATATCTCTCAAAAGGAGATATGAGGGATATATGTAATGAAAAAGGGAATGTAAAAATCAAGACTTAAGAATCTCATGAGAAGACCTTAGGAGGAAAGAGGCATACTAAGGACATGAGAAGACACTAAGTGACTAGTGACCATTAATGTGCAAAGGAAACCTGTTCACTATAGGCACAAATATTTGTAGGGAGATAAGTGTGATATTAAAATAAATTCATGAAGGTATATTGGTAAAATAAAAGATAAAATGGAATTACCTTCCCATGATATGTTACCCAATCTTTAGGACCCTTTATAGAGCCATCGGTCTACTACGAAGATTAGATACTTGCATGAGAAATTAGGTAGCCCTAAAATATTTTTCAATTCTCATTTTATAATCTACTATCTTACCATATCCCAAAGGACCTCAGCTCTATCATGATGCCAACTATGGAGTTTGATCTTTGACTAGAAGAAGGAGATGTGCTTTGAATCACGTCTTTTAGTGTGATTTGACTTTTAAGAAATTATTTGCCTCTTATATCATTTCCTTTTGTTTTAAATGATTTAGATTTTAAAATTTTGATGAATTTTTAAGATTACTCCTCCATATGGATTTATAATGATCAATCATGATAGATATACTAATACACATGAATGAGATTTAGGTTAAGGCTAAAGGAAGCCAAGTAACCAAAGATAAAGAATAACGAAGACACTTAGGCTTAATAATGAACTAGCATGTGATCTCAAGTCTTAATCATGTATATGCTTAGTTCATGAAAAAGGAAGAAGGGAAAATAGAGATCCAAAGGTAGATCAGTGAAAGGAAAGTATAATGAAATGAATTATTTGCTAACTAATCACATGATAATAGGAGACAAGAACCAAAGGGAATAAGGTTTGTATAACCAAGTCACAATGATAATTATCTATGAAAAATAAAGATAAGAAATCAAACAATCATGAAGACACAAGAAGAGAGTTTTGAGAAAAAATTTGATAAATAAAGAGAAAGTAATGATAAATAAAGACAATCATATGCAAATATAAATGATAATATAAGAATGATATAATAAAAAAAAGTTAAGAATCATCATGTAAGAAAAATATGAATTTTACACAATGTCAAATGATATAATAGATAAATAAAAAGAAAATTGTAGCACACATCCAATCAAAATGTAAATGTAAAGGCACCATGCATGTGCTCATAAGTACTGATAAATATGCCCACACATATTATCCAAGACATCAAATAAGTCTCTATGAAGTTGGATACAAACTGTTGCTAATGTCTCATCAATCTTCACTAAAAACTAGGAAAAGACTTATCTTCTAATCTCCTCAATTGAAAAAGTAAGAATAATCAATAGATTTTACTAAGGAAAATCAATCAAGGGATGCTCAAGAGAATGTGTGGGAGTAGGCTCTATGGGAAATTCAAGAATCACTAGTGTATAAGGATCCATGGGTGAGGGACTCATGGGTAGAGAAGGATCCATAAGTGAGGAAAGGTCCACAAGTGAAGGAATCATGGGTGGAGGCATAGAGGGTGATAAAGGAACCATAAGAGGGGATGGAACCACTGGAGGTGGAGCCATGGGAGAAGAAGAAGGATCCTTCTTATGGGAACAACCTATGGGAGGAATAAAAGAAGGTCTGGGAATATCTACAAGGTGATACTTAAGGTGTAGTTGAAGGATGCAAAAATGATCAGTGTGATGGATACCATATTGGTGCCATAAAGAATACAACTCATCATACTTAGGTATATATTTAAGTATAACCTTTGGGGGAGGCATGGATTTGTCTGAGGAAGGAGAGAAAGGATGCAAAGTATTAATATCTTGTCACAAATTATGAAAATGGGTAGAATAATGATTATCTATCCCATGGAAGCAACATAAATGATTATGAGTGGTCTTAGGAGAAACACTCAAAAAAGGAGGTACTATAGTAGTGGAAAAAGCTAGAAAGGACTCATTGGTCCATTTGGTTGGCAATAGAGCCATCTTAGGAAAGGGAAGAAAACCATTTCCTAGAGAATGTGGTGATGGAGGAGGAATCAAACTAAGATCAATGGAAGGAGTAATGGGATGAGAATCAGGGGTAGGCTCAGCAACAGTAAGAACAAGAATAGGCTCAACTATAGTAGGAGCAAGAATGGGCTCAACTATAACAAGAGTGGGAATGGGATTTAATAAAGTCTCCACTAAGAGAGGATCAGGATATACAAAATGCTTAAGAATGGTCTCATTAATCTAAGGAGTAAACCAACTATGGTGATCAAGGTACCTAGTAAAATGGTAAGGCCCGATCATAGCATGATCCATGAGCATACTCCTCTAAGCTCCTTATAAATTGGAGGTGTTGGTTCCATCTTTACCCTATGATAAAGAGGAAAAATACTACAATTAGGAACTATAAATTATCAAAGATGGGAAGATACGTGAACAGACTCAAGTAAAGAATAATGATAATGGACAATCTTGACATCATGAGCATGTACAAGATTGCCTAAGAATGGATCATCTAAGGAATAACCATCATCACAATCTAGGGTATGAATATCAATGACACAATTAGGGATGACCTTATCATCCAAAAAAGTATGATGAATAGAATGCTAAGTCTTGGTCAAGACTATGGGAATATCATCACAAGGAGGCTTTCAAGAATAAGTCTATAAGGAAGCAAGAAGTTGTGCGATGAGGTGAGGTGAGAGATCAAAAGTTTTGATATTTAATTTAATATCATTGGGCTTATCATCATCAGAATCTAAAAGGTTAAGAGGAATGTTCCCAATGAGTTTGGGATACCCATTGTAACCTCATGTTGAATTAATGTGAAAATTAGCATGCTAAGACTCATGAAATGGAACATTAGGCAAAGATTTAAGAGTAATAATCTTGAAGACACCATGGTCTTGGAATTGTTCAAAATTCTAAGGGTTAGTGTCACCTTGAATCCTGTAAATGGATCCATTGTGAGGGAATTTAACTCATTGGTGGGTGGAAAAATCAACAGCTCTCATATAATGAGTCCATGGCCTACCAACGAAGATGTTATAAAAAAGGGGAAAATTAAATATCATTACCTTCACACAAATAGTGAAATATGGGATGGTAATGGGAAGCCACACACAACCTAGAGGAGGCATTTTCCTTATATCATATCCTTGGCAGGTGTTATATGAAGACTTGAGATTTTAATTTGAATATCCAAGGGTCTTAATGAAGTCAAGAGAGCCAATTCAGGTGTAATAAACCTCATCAATAAATGCACTCTTAACTTGGATAACACCTATTTGAACACTAATGAATAAGAGAGGATCATCCACATGAAGCAAAATCTTATTGAGAATCATAAAAGCTATAGGAAATTTAAAGGAAAGATAAGTGTCAATAGTTTTGTCAATGGTGATAAACATCTCTTTTGATTATTATAATATACTATATTCATATCAAAATAAGGTTACCTCACGTCCTAATAAGGGAGGATGAGAGACATTAATATCAAATAATAGTTGCATAAGAAGATTTCTATGATGTGGAAAAGTCCTCATAAGCTCAAGGAACTGAATCTAGGATTGGAGATGAGTGAGTTACATGATGGGATCCCACTCATCATAACCCATAAGAAGGTTTTTAGATATAAGTGCATAATTATTAAGAAGATCCTCATAAGGAGGAGCCAAAATGCATTGGAATTTATGTTTATAATAAGAAGAAGGTTTGGAACATGGTTGTAAATCATGTTGTGATGATGAAGTAGTAGGTTCAAGCTAATTTTGAGAAATGGTAGAATAATTGTTAGTAGGAATTTGAGTATCATTAGTTTTAGAAGATGATAGAAGAGTGTTTGAAATAGAATGGGAAGTGTTATACAAGGGAGAATCAAAAATTGAATCATTAAAAGTAATAAGGTCATCTTACCCCAACTCATTTAAATGAGTTAGAGAAGAATCCTAGATAACACAATATGTTCTAGATGATAGAGGAGCATAGATAGGTTTGGAATCAATAAAAGTAACCACCCTTTGCATATTAGTCATGTAACCACATTCTATTTAGAATTTGTTTCAACAAGACTTTCTACATTATTTGTGGAAGGGGTGGTTTTGTCTTAATTATCTTGGATAGGTTGATGATTAGGATGAGGTTCTTTGTAGATAGCTAAATGAGTGTTAACCTAGTTTAAGGATTGAGTTTTATCATTTGATTTATAATCTTTAAAATAAATTTCATAAGATTGTTGATGCTTTCAAATGATAGAATTGTGATCAAAAATAGGATAAAGAAGAAATTCCATAGTTAAATTATGAATTTGTCTATAGGTCTCATGAGAATTACCCCAACTATTGTGAAACCAACAAAACTTGTTAGGATCATACTAGGATTTCATAGGATAGGTAGAGTCAAGATCTCATAAAAGAGGCCTAGTTAGATGCTTAATAAATTTAGTTGATGATATAGGTTTATGAATATTAATGTTTTTTGGTGAAGATAAGTGAGGATTAGTATATTTTTGAGAAGGAAGATCTAGTTTTGATGAAGGGGTAGGAATGAAAACTTGAACATTGTGAATGATGTCATAAGAATTTGTAACACCATCATTGGTAACATTAAAAAATTTATTCTTAAGATAAAAGGACCTATAGAAGGTTGGGGTGGATCAAATTTATTCATAATTAAATCTTATCATTTAGTCTAGTCAATATCCTCCTCCAATATATGTAAAGAGAGAGTGTGGATTTGATATTAAAGTTTAGGAAGAAAGGCATTGGTAAAGAGATGGAAAATATTATGATCAACCATGTTATGTTCACCTTTATTTGACAAAGTTTTCCACCTTTTAACAAAGGCTTGAGAAATTTCATTTTCAAGTTGTTTACAATTTATGAAGTGGGGCAAAGTGTTTTTAGGAAGATCACTAGTTTAGAATTCTTGAAGTAAAACATTCACTAAATCCTCCAAATTAGTAATGGAATGAGTTATAAGTTGGTTGTACCAATCCAAGTCATCACTTGTTATAGTTTTGGCTAAGATTTTGGTAGTGGAAAAGGTGTTCAATTTTACCCAATCCTTATAAAGATTTAAAAATGTTTTAAGATAAAGGATAGGATTGGTTGATCCATTATAAGAAATTGTAGGTGTGATACCTCCCATATCAATGTTATCAATTTGAGTAGTAAGAGTTTCATTTTGGATATGCTTAATTGTTTTGTTGACCAAACGAGGTTGAGGAATGATATTGCCTTGAGAATATCGAAGAGGAGGAGGGGGAACACTATGGTTATGTGTACCCCAAGCGATTAGTTGAGGATGAAGAAGGTGGTTTTGCATTCTCATCATTTTATTTGTGTTATGGGATTGAAAGGTATTCATTTGATTAAGTGTTTGTAACAATAGTTGATGTGTTTGATTAGAACTATTTAAGCCTTAGAGTTTTAATTAGTGGCTTGGGTACCACTATTGGTGTTGATAGGACCTTGAGAGGAACTATGAGAATGTGAGGCACCAATAGAAAAATCTGATTATGTAGAAAAATACGAACAAGTGAATGGGTGAGAAGAAGAAGAACTAGTAGCATGATTACCTTGGTTATTAAATGATGCACTAGTGGAAGGATTAAGGGTAGTGTATCTTATGAGAGGCCCACTAGATGTAGACCTTGCCATGTTAGTGGATATACTAGGCATGGTGGTGGAAAAAGTTAGAGAAGAAGAGTTCATGGTATGAGAAGGGGTCATAATTGAAGGAAGAGGTTGAGAATCAAAGAAAGTGGTACCCCCAAATCCATTTAATAATGTAGGAGTAGGTGAGTGAGTCTCTTCAACTCAATCACTAATCATAAGATTGTAAATGGTAGAAGGATATTTTCCTCGATGTTGTGGAAATGTAGAGATAAAGATGGTCATTTTGAGGGTATACTCTAATTTAGGTTGGTATTTTAATGAGAAGAGAGGATTAAAATGTGAAAAAGTATTAAGAGGGGTCCCATAGTTCATTGTATGAGTGGAAATATGAGCATTAGTAACATCCAGGAGAGGATCCCTACTCTATCTATGGGAGACCCTATGAGGGTTGGTAAAATTCATCATGTTTGTTGACTTCAAATAAGTATTGTCATCAATTAGAAATTCCATGATGAAGGGAAGTACAAAGAGATGAGAAAGCAAGGAAACATGAAATGATAAAAATAGTACAAGGTTGACTAGGTTAACCTAGCATAAAAATAGGGTCTAAAAATAATAAAGGGTTGATTGGGTCAATCCAGTATAGTAAACAAAGTATAGAAAAAAAATAGGGTCTATAGATAGTATAAGGTCATCTGGGTCAATCTAGTATAGTGAATAGAGGCAAAAAAAGGTACAGGATCAATCCAGTACAAGTAGGGAAAATTAAGAAGCTTATAATATACTTTTTAACTAAAATGAAATAAATTTTGTAAGTAATTTAAAAAATAAATAATAGAAATGAAATGAATAGTTAATTGGATTAACATTGGCCAATCTAATTGAATCACAGAACACAAAACCTTGCACCAATGCTAGCTAATGCAAGTTTTTGCAACATAAAATGAAAATGAGTAAAGAGAAAGCAATCAATTTGGAAAGTAAATAGATAACTAATTTGTCAACCTAAATGTTTATTAGACTATCAATATATTATTTTTAATGTGATGGGAATTTGAATGTAAGCAAAGAACTAAAATGGCATTCTAATGATGGTTTCAAGTAGTTTGGATTGAAAGGTAATGTAGTATCAATGATACAAGATTGGTATTGGGTCTTACCCCTCACTTCACACACTATAGTCATAAGGGCATTGGGTTCTTAGACAAAATATACCATTAACCATGATTTACACTTGATTAGATTATCAATTCAACTTCCCCCTTGATGATGAAATCTAAGTAGGTTGGCTTTGGGTATACAAATGTTAAAATAAATGTTTAGATTTTGTGATTTAGTCTTGTGTGTATAAAATAAAAAATAGTGAAACTAAATGATTTATTAAAAAACTACTTAATTAAACTATGCGATCTATTATAAGCATGTAAGAAATAAGAAAAGAAAGTGTGAATTAATTACTATCATATACGGTTAATTCTAACTTTGAAATAAGGTACAATGTTGATATAGTAAATAGTGTATGCACAAAATGTAGAACAAGGTTGAAAAAGTTAAACCTATACTGTGGAAGCAAGGTCAAAAATGAATAGGGTCTATAGATTTGACCCAATTATCTAGATAGCACACAGAATATATAACTATATTTGTAGGGTCGATCTAGTTGACTATGCAAGGGTAGTTCTAAAGACTACAAACTATAAAAGTAAAGACTATAAATAAAGAGACAAAGAGATAGAAAAGAACCTTGGTGGATCAAAGATGCAAAGAATAAATATGTATGTTTAATAGCCTTGGAATATGCTTGTGAATTCTATTAACTGGGTCAACTAGGTTGATCAAGCTTTGCATAAACTTGATGCTAAGTGCCTTAAAATATATAGGGTCAATTGGGTTGACCTAGTAGTCTAGACTGCATGTCTAAAAAGCTAAAAACTTGTATTGGGTTAATAGGTTCGATCTAGTAGCTTGTACGTACAATCCTATGCATTAAGGTTAGATAATGGGTTGACATAGTCGATATAGTATGACAAATATATGATAAAATTAATGATGAAAGAATGAAAGAAATAAAATAAGGCAAACAAATCCTATAAGTGTTAGTTCATGTTCACTTCACTAGAATGTATTAAATCATAAATTTATCATGTCTATAAATCAATCCTATCTCAAAGAAGATAGAGCATACATATACTTTCAATTGGGAATACATTTGTTAAGTGGGAGCATGACTAATATGAGGATCCACTAGACCTAATTAGGGGATCAATTGTCATAGTACACCATGCTAAGAAGGGTTCCAAATCCTACAGTCTAACAAAATCATGCAACAACCCTAAAAGAGTCATAGGTTTAATCTTCACTATATTCTAATAAACAAGAAAGTAAATCTAATCTAGTGTTCACTAAAGCTTGTGGCACAAAGTGGGGGTTAGAAACAAAAAAATCTAAACTAAACATGCATAGAATACATATACTCATGTCAATGTATACAAAATCCTAATGCATGGAAGATAAACACAACTATATTATATATCTACTCTTACAAAGAATAAATACAGTTAGGAATACTTACCTTTTAAGATGAACCTGTTGATCCTCAATATCTCCCTTGGCCAAGGTGTTTTGCAAGAGATTGTTGTGGTGTGTAAGGATAGAAAAGACAAATCATCTCTAGGCTACACAACCTATCTATGCATCCAAAATAATTCTCCACTAGACAAGATATGTATCTCCAAAGGAACTACAGAACCCTAATCTTTATTCCTCAAATAGAATGGTCAATAAGCAGATGTTCTTTTTCACTTATTCTTTTTCACTTCTCTTCTTACAAATGGTTGAAAATGAACTTGTATATATAGGTGGATCTTGTCCTAAATCCTTCTAAATATCTCAGCTATACAAGGTTTACCCAATTGACCTTGTATGTTTTTGGGAAATAAATCACTAGGTCTTGAGTTAGGTTGATTGAAGGGATAACAAAACTCCTAATGAAAAATATCCATAAATAGTAGAGGGTTGACCTAATTGATCTTGTATAGTAATAAAAGGTTGAAAACTATAAAGGGTTAACCTATTTGACCTAGTATAGTCAACTGGTGGAAGGGTTTCAAGGCAAGATCAAGGAGGATAAAACATGAAAAATGATTGGAATGGGTAGAAATTAGAAGAATAATATTAGGTTATATGGTTTTAGGAGATAAGTGTGTATATGTCAAGTGTAAAAAGGAATAATAATCTTATGAAGCACTAATGGTCTTGCCACCCATTTCCTAGTACACCCTTTAAGGCATGCACTCATAGATATTGAGACTTGATGAGTTACTATAAGATATAAAGTGTCAGTAATTGATAAAAGTTTGAAAATATTATGTGTATATAATATCCATAAAAAATATAATAAAACTATCCCACATCTAGGAAAATTAATTCCAATTGTATAAGATTATGTCACAAGTGTATATTTGAATCAATGTAAATTATATCAAATTATGTCAATTCTACCAACTATATGTATGTGGACTCATGTAATTATGACCATCACCCCTTTTGAGATGACGGGAGTGAAATGTGATAATATTATCTAAAAATGATAGGATAACCATGCTCTATATTTATGAATCATGCATTAAATAAACATATAGTGGTATGATGTGTAGGTAGTCGTATAAATTAAGCTCATGGTATGCAAATATAATAATCCGTAATATGCATGATATGGATCATTGAAACATATATAATAAAAAATCTCAACAAATAATTAAGCACATACACAAGATTACTCAATGTCACACAAAAGTGGGTATAAGGAGATTAAAAATAAGGGGCATGTTTAAATTACACACACTCAAATTAGAACAGATGTTAAAATTCCCACACACCAAAGAAAATAATAAACATTTAAGGCACTATGCCTAATAAATAAGGAACATGTTCAAATTCTCCATAATCTAGATAACAAAGTACACTTGAGTAATCCATGTGATAAGATGAAACAAGTGAAATATAAACAACTACAATAATCATTTCATCCTAGTATTACATACATGTGTTATAAAAATGTTCTATAAAATAGCATATTAACTAAAGTATGTAAGATAGTATCATGATTATAAGAATGTGTAAGGTGTAGTATATATTCTCAACACAATAATGTGAAATGATCATAAAATAATAGAACTTGTATTAATAATTGTCAATAGAATCAAGATGCCCCCAATGGAGTGTGTCACGTAAGAAGAGGAAAGGTCCAAAATTTACATGCTCATGTATCATTGATCTAGTGTATGCATGTATCACATTAAAGTACCCATGAAACATATGTGTAAAAATAAATGATAACTAGCATAAAGTAAACAAAGTATGTAAAAGCTAGTAAACATGTGAAATGTTATGCTTTTTCTTGATTATTTGATTTTTTTAATTTATTATTATTATTATTGTTGTTGTTGTTCAATTTTTTAAATAACAAATCTGAGAATTCATCACAATCATAAGGTATATGACTACTTGGTGTCCTTATCAAATTATTTTCTTGTTGCCATTATTTATAATTAATATTTTTTTCTTAATCAATATTTTACTTTATTTGGCTACCAAAAGCCATTTGTATCAGTTTATCACCATATCCATCATGCTGGATGCAAACTTAATTACCCTCAACTGGAAAAGTGTGGCACATGCTTGTAGTATCAATTGTTGCATTAATATCAACCAACAAAAGGTACCCAAAATAAAACATCAAATGTTTCTCTTGATCTAATACCCATATGACTTTAGGGACCAATTTTGGTCTACATGCAATGGGTAACATAATGTATCTGAGATATTTTAGAAAGAGTGGGAAATGATTTAACTCATTTTTATTATGTCATAATTTTCATAAACATGAAACATTAAAAACTATGCTGCAATTATTAATATCAATATTGAGATACTCATAATAGTCCCCATTAATATTTGAAATAATGGTTAGATCCTCTTTTCATGGTTGCTTTAGAGTATGCCATTTTACTTTGTACTTTAGAATTTTTTGAAATCAAGGATATTTATCCTTGTTCTTTCATAATTTATATTCACCTTTTATTTTTGTGTTTTTTGCATTTATTTTTGTAATGCCTCACAATGATCTTTATCAAGGCCTATGATTTCATGATAATTTAAATATTATGATCCTTATATACATGTCAATATTTGTTTTGACCTATGATTATTAGGTAGTGAAGATATCATCTTGTTCTCAAGAAACATATAAATTATTGTATGTGGAGCATATTATGCTATTGTGATCTATACACTCTATAGTGGTGACCTCTATGAGGATTTCACATTATTAACGTGGTGTATTTATATTTTTATGTTGTAAGGTTGAATTAAAGATTTTGATAAAGAGGGATGAATTTTATAACAAGTATTCACATGTTCATCTACTATTATTGCCATGCCTTTATCTGAATTTAGGTTTGCATCCTCTAGTGATGGATTTAACTTGTATGTACTAGGTAGTATAGTTGTGAATAGATTATGGGATATATGTTCATTTGGATCAAAAATAAGTTTGAATAATTGTTCATCTATCATACAATGAGGATGATCATCATCACTATCATATTAATTAGAAACATTACCATCATCGTTCTTAGAATTTACCAATAAAGAAATCTCAAATGTTTGATTTTATTATTGTTATAATATCATTGGTTGCTTTACAATGTAGGTTTCTCTACCTCCTTATCCTTGCATTCATAATACTACTTATTATGTTTATCTATGTTTACCTTGAATGTTAGTGCTTTATGAACATATTGAGATAAAAGATTGATCTTACGTGATTCACTTGTATCATAAGTTGATTTATTCTCAATTGAAATAATTTGCAAGGCACTACCATTTATGGAACCCCTTATATGTTTGAATGTAACATATTTCAAAATTTAAAGGGTTCATCATTTACATTCATTATCCATAATGTCCCACCATGTATGAATTTTATACATTGATGTAATGCAGATGGTATAGCTTCCATAATGTGTATCTAAAGTCTCCCAAGATTAAGTTAACACGAAATTATTTAGACATTACTTGTAATGTATCTTGTGTTATTTTCGGCCCCAATTTCACACCTAACGTGATTTGTCCAAATGGAGGAATGAATGAATTATCTAATAATTTTATATGCATGCCAATATTTTAAGGACAACATTATTAATATCCATCATTTTTAAGAACATTGTGCTGAAAATATTTACACAAAATCCATTGTCAATTAGTGATCTCTTAATTCCCTTATTATGGATATTTTAGTGTATGATTAAAATTAAATATTGATTACTAATGCCATTAAATGGTAAATCTATGTATTCAATATCTATGAGATTTGCATTATTTTTGATTTATTGCATAATATACACAAAATAAGTTGACTCTATGTCATTTGGTACTTGAATTTAACATAAGGATTCATATAAGATATACTTATAGATACTTGACTTCTTAAAAAGATCAAGGATTGATATCTTATCATGGTTATTAATTTAATGTTAAATCATATCATACACTTTATATTTTATATTTAGTTTAGACCTAGGAGGAAATTATTTTATATTAACAAGTGGTTGAAAAGGTTGGGTGTTATTTCCTTTTAATTTAGTAAAAACATGGTCCATAAAATTTAATATAATCCATGGGTGAATAATGGGAGTGGAATGATAGTTTTCACTTGAATAAAACATATGTGGGATGAAAATTTGAGAACATGAATGTTATTGCCTAACGAATCTAGACAAGGGTTCAATTATACTGTAGTGAGAATTATAAAGAGAGATTATATTTTTATCTTTTATGAAATCAATTTGTTTATTTATAACACTTAGTTTTAATCATTTTATTATATAAATTATTGATTTAGAAATGTATGGAAGATGAAAAGTGAATTTATTTGGACTTGAATCAAATATTATTTTTAATAGTGTTAGAAATTAAAAAATCGTATAACCCTAGGGAAAGTTAGGATTGTAAAAGAAGACTCAAACATCATGTTCATCAAATGTTTAATATTTTTTAAAAATAAATATTAAAGATAAAGAATAACCTAATCAAATAAGAAGTAAGATAATTTAAAAACTAGGCTAATTAAATTAAATTATATTCTATTAATATTGGATAAGATATAATGAATATAACAATATACTAAATATTAAAAGTAAAACATTCAATATTTTTATAATGACAATACAAAGGATGAATTTTAATTATCTTGTTTACTTATGTGAATGTGGATATAAGTAGTGAAGGTGTAGATTGTCTGAATATTTGGAGCCCATCATTAGATTATGTATATTTTCTCTTTACCAATTTGGACTCTTATGTCATCTGTGGACACTAACATCGATACTAGTGTCCTTATTCTTCCACTATTGTCTAATATGGAATATTGAATCTTTTATAGATATTCCTCCTATGCATACTAGGGTTGACTATACCCTTTTATATTATATATTTTTATTATAAACATAGGTTTTCATTATTAATATTTTGATCAAAACCCTAGATCCTCCAATTATGAAATGAAACTTTGTAAAAATGGGTGTTAGTGGGATCAAGTGAAATCAAGATGACCTAAAATACCCCTCTATAATGTATCACTACCTAAATAGATATATACTCCAAATATGGCCTCATATTAATGTAGTTTTCCTCTTTGTGTGGGATTGTATGTAAACAATTATGTAATATGTTACATGTGCGTGCATGTAGTGATCTACTTTTCAAATTGAAAAATATAACTCATGGTTTATTATTTGAATTATTTAGACATATAACAAGACTAATTCTATGACATATTTGAAAGTAGGGAAGAATAGGGTAGTAGAACTCATTTGTACAAATGATTTAGTGAGACTGAATAGGTTCTTGATTTGTACTTGGTGATAATGAATGGTCTTTTAATTATATTTATAAAACACTTTTTAAAAATAATGTTACGGATGATTAACTAAGATAAAATAGGCCAACCCATACATATCAAAATATTTGAAAATTTTAGTGTATCTATGGTATTGCCGCTAGTGTCCATGTATGAATGGTAGTGTCCTAGAGAATATATAAAGGTTGAAGCTATGTAATTAAAATTGATATCAATGTAAGAGAATAAAATAATAATTTAGGCATATTGAGATGAATACTTTGATCTTTTCAACAAGGGGAAAGATAATAACTAAAGGGTATAGCACTCATTGATATATTTGAAGTGTGCAAGACTAGTTTATCATGTAAAATAAAAATTTTATCATCTAAAATTCCCCTAATTATACATTTTATAACAATTAATTAGGTATTTTTGGTGTATTTACTATATTTACACATATTTTCAAAACATAATTAAATGTAATCTAGTTATTTTTATTATGTTTAGATCAAATAGATTTTTTCCATATTACACTTTCATAGGAGAATCCACTTTTTAGATTATATTTTATTTAAAAAATATAATAGATATTTAACCAAGGTTTTTCAACAATATTTATTTCTTTTGATTAAGTACTCTAGAAATTATTCTAACTAGAATAACATATTTTATTATCTTTTTTGGAATAAACAAAATAAAATATGAATAAGGACACACCACATGAAGCCAACTAGATAAGGATGAAGAAATTTTAGAAATTAAATACAACATAGGTTTTGGGATCAATCAAAATCAAACAAATATTTATATCTACAAGCATGCTCAAATAAAGTTCACTAAAATATGAAATAATTAGAGTTGTAAGATAGTTGGGATTTACCAAAATGTATGAATAGATTTACACCCATCCTATATTAAGTATTAGAAACATGTAAACTAGAAAAAAAAAAAAAATTTAACTACTTAATAAAAAAATGTAAGGATTTGAATGGCTCTTAGCTTGTGAAATCATTACAACTCTAGTAAAGAAGGGTTTTTGAGTTAGTTCTAAATTTTTTGACATAACTTGGACTATTTGAATCAATACATAAATATATGAATGTGTTCGCCACTCACAACTCAAATCAAAAGAAGACATTATGAGGACTATATAAATTTATAGACCATATAGGGGGTCTTTGGTATGGAATATAAACTTGAAATTTGAATGACATTTATTTCTCACGTTCTTTAAATATTTTAAGACCTTTACTGAACTCACAACTTTGAATTCTACCTTTTTGAAATGGAAAAATAGTATAATGGCCAAATTAATATAAATTTGGTTTTTGGTTGGTTACTAGGTAGGGTTGGTGCTAACTCTTAAACTATGTTGGATAATTCAAATTATATATAGACATTTCAAGTTTAAAAATACAAAATGAATAATAAAAATAGTATGTAGAAACTCATTTTTTCTACAAGTATTATTTTTAAAATGTTTTGGAGTTATTTGATGCATGTTAGCCATCACCTTGGATTTGTGACTTATTTTAACTTGTTAATCTTTATGATTATTATTTTACAATCTCATGGTATTATTTTATTTTATTTTAATTATGTCATGTTTATATTGTGATCAAGTACTATTTTTCCTTTTCCTTTGTCTATCAATTCTCTTTTATTACTTTGGGATAGGAATGATGGTTTGCTAAACCTAGTTTGGGTTAAATAAATTGGAATTTTGATCCTATACTCTTTGTTTACTTGGGATGTTGAGTCCACGGTCACTTATTTTCAATCCTTAGATCCATTTTTCCATTGTCTCCCTTTTATGTTTTTAGGCTTTACACACCAATAGGTCTTTAATTCAAAACACGAGAAGATAATTTATGATAATCATCTAAAATCATTTAAATAAAAAAGGAAGAGAAATACATTAAGTTATTTATATATATCCATCAAGGTTCCAAAGGATCTATACAAGTTTTCAAACTATTTATAGTTATTCACTTTCAAGACTAGACACACTCTAAATTGATTTATATTTGCTTAGGTAATTGCATCATGTCTTGTACCAAAATTTTCCTACATAAGTTTAAATATAGTTCTCACACTTAGAGAAAGTACATGGAGGTTATTCTCTCATTAATCCATTACACTACGCATTAACTAAAAGTTTTTTTGACTATGTCATGCATGATATTTATTCAAAACATCTTACTAGTTTCTTGGCCCAACTATCTTTTTCATTATATTTTTATATCATTTTATGGAAATATAGGTCAAGGACATTGATGAATAAAAATTAAGAATTATAAATCATTTTTAAAAATATAAAGTACATCAAGGTACAAAATATAGTGAATAATAACATAGAAAGGTATATAACCTAAAATTTGCAGAAGACATGATTGACACTCTAGGATAAGAATGTTGGTAAATATAAATCAATGCTGATCCTACTTAAGATACAAAAGATGCAGATGCCAATTCCATTATTACATAATCATATGCTCACTACATGAAATTTAATCATATATTATTAACACAAAACCTTTTCTTATTGAGTTTACATTAAATGCTTTTTGATTTCATATTACAAGCATATCTTATTTTGGTTTTGAAAAAAAATTATTACTCTTGATATTTTATCATTTGTTACTTGATATTTTAATTACATATTAAGATTTCCAATACATACAATTAATGTAGAATACAACTCCCACATTTTTGGTAAAAATCTTGGATTTATGTCCATATCTCATTGGTGACTATATCATTTGACTAGTCAAGATTCATACTCAATCACTATATTCTATAATCAACCTTTGTGTATCTTTCCTACCTATTCATAACCATGACATTATGCATTGAACTATCTTATTGGCTATCCAAGCTATTATAATTATAGTTATTCAGTAATAAATCATTATTTCGACATATTTTACATAGCTTATTTTGTTATTTAATTTTAAATACATATATTATTGTGTTATTTAACTTTAAAACTACAAAAATAAAAAAAACATTAATAAAATACAAAAATATTTTTCCTTTATCTTGGTCATATGTACATATCATGTTTATTTTCATATGATAGAGAACTATATATTCATGTTTTCCATAATTGCTTCTCATATTATATGGTGAGTGGATAATATGTAAGGTATATATGTTATATATGGTTAATGTGCATAAAATATGTGAAAATGGCATATTTTAGGCTAGCTTCACATGGTGTCATATTTATAACTTACCATTTTTTATATAGATATATTTTACATAGATCATGCATATACTAATATTATTTACATTTAGTGTGTGTACATGGATATATCAATACTATTTGTACATGTACACTTACATCTTATACCTTATTATTGATACTCTCCTAGATGTTGAACTATAATATCATATAATCCATACTTTTACTATTATGACTATGATTATTTGATACACCTATCCTTATTAGAGTTGTATCACTTATAGGAGACATATTTTTATTTGATATTAGTGTAAATATTATATTTAGGTATATTATTTTTGCCTCCAAAATTTGAGAATATCATTTATATTTCCCCTTGGGATAACACATTATATTTTCACATAATAATACACTAAAAATTACATTAACATATATAAGCATACTTTCATGCCTATAGAGCATGTGTCATATTACTTATAATTGAGTGTTGTTGATTCTATATCACTTTTTGGAGCCATAATACCTATGTGCCTTGCATTACTACACTAGTGGACACATATTCCATGTGAACCATTTCAATCTTAGGGCATGAATATTATCACAATTAATGTATACTTGATTATATCTTCCATAGTGGTGTGCATGATTTGTAAATTGTCAACTTGTGAGTTACACTTGCATGGTCTATATGCGTTATCAATTCACATTTCTTATACAGATGAGGATAGCCTCACCACCATTATATTCATCTCACCTATGATCTTAAAATATCCCAAATACACTTATATTTTCCTATGGGGTAATGACACAAACATATACATTCAATCAACCTTACATTTCCACATTTTTTCTTCCATCATACCTTTTTTGTAGTGTTCTTAATTATTTTTCATGTAGATATGGAATTATATTGAATAATAATGGACATACACTTCATATTTATACATGATATATCGTTATACCTTCGTAATCTATCTATATTTTGGATCATCACTTCATCTGCATATATTAGGCTACCTATGGGCATGTTATCATCTTATGTAGTATTATCCCCATTAAAATATGCATCCTCATATAAACCTTACCATACAATTATATATTTTAGATGATTATCACATGAACATTGGTCCATATAATCATGCTATATAATAGAATGGGGCTTGTTATTTCCCATCCATCCCATCATCCCATTAAGGATACATAAAATATATCAATCCATACATGAGGACAATGTTTTAAACAATGATAATTAATAAATTAGTATATTATACATTTATCCTTACTTGATATAATCATTCCTATGTGATAGGACATTGACACTCACTAATGTAGTATATTGTGTATTGATCCTTACTTGATGTTGTCATTCCTATGCAATACATCATTGATACTCACTACAACATTATATTGGAAACTAAGTTATAAATTATTTTATCTATTTTATGAAAGATGATGCCCAAGAAGTGACTCCATATAACCTACCATGGGGCTTCACATGTAGTATTTTATCATAGTTACATATGTTGTATTCATATTTTTAAAATGGTATCAAATATATACAATATTATTACACATAGTTATTGTAACTCTATTTGTTTTTATATGGTGGTTGTAGGCACAAGTTATTCAATCCCTCACCTAAAAATCTAGATGCATAATAACTTTATTATATTACATTCAAAATAAAGTCAATAGTGAGATTTTTTCAAAAGAAAGTAAGGAATGATAATGTTTTAAAGTACTTTCAAAGTGAAACTCATGGAACTCTCTATGGATAAAAATAATTATTAACTTATTTGATAAATAAATAGGAAGAAGGTTGAAAACACTCCCATAGTAATGGTGGATATGATTAGCACTTGTCATAATTTTTTAATTAGATTAAGATTTTTTTTTTTCAAATTATGAAACCATTCGATTTGATAAATAAAATTATTTTAGTTCTTATTTTATATTAATTTTCAAAATTTATTTCAAGTTCAATTTTAAAATTTTAACTAAGCACAAATATCATATATTACACTAATTACTTATTGGTAAAAGGCCATTATTTATACATATACTAAATTTTAAGAAATAACAAAGGTGTAGATGGATGCATGAAATAAAAAATTCCTCCTCCTATCCCTAGGGTATGTCAAAGTATGCACTTCAACTATGCATAGTTTTATTTTAATGCATGCATAAATCACTCACACAAACAAACAATTGTAGTAATATTATGTGTGGAAAATCAATTTTGGTACAAGCCTTCTCATTGAAATATTTTTGGCACTATTATTTATGGAGGTTTGACAATTTTTTGGAACCTAAAATTTCCTAGGAGGAGATATTTGATGTAAGACAAATGACCAAATTTTTGTCTTATTAATAGATTTATATAAAAATGATAGATGGATCTTATCCAATGTCTATGTTCCAAATTCTAAATCCATAAGAAACTATCTTTGGGAAAAAATCCTATCCTTCTAAAGGACATATGCAAATTGAAATTTGATTATTTTTATTGGGGACTTCAATACCCCCTTCACTCTTGGGGAAAATGGGGTCACATAGAATTCATTGATAACATGATGGAATTTAATGATTTCATTTCAAATTCATGATTAGTGGATTTGGAACTAAATGGTAACCCTTTTACATGGTCTAATTAAAGATTAGGTGAAAATTTGATCTAGTTATGACTTGATAGAGTCATGACTTCCCAAAATTTGGATATCCCTTTCTCTAGTAGGCTCTCTTCCCTCCCCAAAATTGGGTTTGATCATAACCTATTGATTTTTTAAGGAGATAAAATATCAAAACCCAAATGTTGTCCCTTTAGATTTTAAAGCATGTGGATCCTTCATCTTAATCTCATGGAATCCCTAAGGTTTTGGTAGAGAAAGCCTTTCTTTAGCTCCTCCATGTTTTTTTAAATTAAAAATGTAGTTTCCTCAAAATGAAGTTGAAGATTTAGAATAAAGAAGTATTCGATGACATTTTTATATAAAATAAGGATATATAAATGTAAATTTTGGTTATTAAAGACCTCTATGCTATAGGAGGTAACAATGATCACATACATTTTAGGGAAAAAAAACTTTTTTTTTAAATTTCATAACATTGAATCAAGAGAGGAAACCTATTGGAGACAAAATTCTAGATGCACATGGATGAAGGAGAATGGCATGAATACCAATTTCTTCCATCATTCTATGATAATACATAGGAACATTGATATAATATCTCATTTGTAAATATAAAATGGGTTTATTACGAGAGATGAGGGTGAGATCTCCCATCATATAATCAAAGTTTTTAAAAATCTCCTCTCAAAAGAAAAACTTTTAGATGATCACATGGTAACCACCACACTAACTAACTTTGATAAAGTATTCTCTGAAACTAATAATGTATCTATTTATATTTTTCATTCTGAGGAGGAGACAAAAAGTATGGTATTTTAAATGGAAGGCTCTAAAGCCCTAGAACTTGATGGATTCCCTCCATTCTTCTTCCAAAAATTATGGGACATTGTCCATAAGGAGGTCAAGGCGGTTGTTAGAGATTTTTTCCAATCTAAAACAATCCTCAAGGAAATCAATAACACTTTCTTAGTACTAATACATAAAAATTAGGGTGATACCAACATTCCATACTTTCACCCCATCAGCCTTTACAATACCATGTAAAAAATATGCTCCTCAACATTGGTAAGGTGAATGCAACATCTCTTAGATAAAGTCATAAGGGAGCAGTAGGGGTATTTTTTGGCTGGTAGACAAATGATGGATGACATTATCTTCATTTTTGAATACATTCATTCCATCTCTTGATCCCCAAGGTAGGGAATGTTTCTTAAATTAGATATGTCAAAATCTTACAATTGGGTCTCCTTACACTTCCCCATGTTTATCTTGGAGAGGCTAGGATTTAATTAAGACACCAGGAAGATCATCTGGAACTACATTACCACTCTTAAATTTTATATTATCATAAACAAAATTCCTAAAGGTCTATTACATGCTTATAGATAACTAAGGTAAGGTGACCCTCTCTTTCCTTACCTTTTCATCATTTTAGTAGAAATTCTAGATAGGAGCCTACTGAAAGCCCACTCTCAAGGACTAATAAAAGGAATTTTAGTGGCTCTAACTATAAAACCTATCATGCATGAACAATTTGTTGACGACACCATCATCATAGGTGAAGCCTCCATGGAGGAAGTTAAACATCTAAAACTCATTATAAAAAATTATCAAGATGTTTCAAATTAGTGCATCAACTTTCAAAATACTTTTCTATTTTTTCATTCAAACTCCTCTCTTTTAGTAGAAAATAATTTCCATAATTTTGGATTGTTAGGTGGGAAAACTATTGGCAAGTAATTTACGAATCCCAATTTTTGAAGGAAAAATGGATTCTGAGATTTTGAACCCTCTCATTGACTGAATACCAAAAAAGCTGGCAGGGTGGAAAGACCACCTTATGACATAGGTAGGGAAGTACCAACTACTCAAAGCCTCAATCCATAGCATTCCTTTTTACCAAATGTCTATTTTTATAAGGCCCTCCAATGTGGCTACGAAAATTGAAAAAATACATTAAAAAATTATAATGGAGAGAAGTAAAGAAATATTCAAGTATAACCTCATCACATTTAAAAAATATTGTCTTCCCAAATAAAATGGAGGCTTGGGTCTTAGAAGCATAAAATATATGAATAGGTCTCTATTGGTAAAAGAGGGCTGGAGGCTTATGAAGGAAGATAGTGAATGGGAAAGACTTGTTAAAAATAAACACCTGAAAGGAGTGGAAGTATATGACATCATATGGGAAGAATACCCTATTAATGGATATAATTTTTGAAAGTATATGGCCAACTAAAAGGACATATTAAAGAAAGGCATCATTAGGAAAATTGGCAATAGATAGAAAAATGACTTCTGGGAAGATGCTTAGTTATCCTCCACCCCTATCCTCATAATAAATTTGGTCCAACTAGTATAAGGATCTCAAGCAAAGATGGGGTTCAAAAATGAAAGACTACTGGGTGGTGAATAGAGGTTTAAAAAGTTGGAAAATGTTCCCTTCTTAAATCTTCTTAGTGAAAGAGACTCAAGCAATATAGACCCTCAACTCTTTGATGAGTCAGATCCATATTCCTACATTTGGGAAGGAAGACCATGTTATATGGGCTACTAAAGATAGTGGACCATACTCAATTGCCTCAAGACATACCATAGACCTTAATTTAGCAAGTGAATGGAATTTATATAAAAATCTTTGGGTTAAGCATCTGATTCCCAAAGTCAACTTTTTTTTTTGGCTAGCAAGATAGGATAAGAACTTAACTGTGGATAAAATGGCTAAAAGAGGACTAATATTCCCTAATATATACACTTTATGTAAAAAATTAGAGGACTCGATCCATCACCTATTTCTAGGCTATTCCTTCAGCTCAAGATTAGTTAACTAGATGTTGAATAAATTTAACCTAGTTTGGGTCAAATAGAATAATGTGCTTGATCTCATAATATAATGGAAAGTACCCGAGAATCTCCCATCCCTAGAGTTATTGTGTCACTTAGCTCTTCCACATTAGTTTTGGTGTGTATGTAAAGCTTGCCATGATAGCCTCTTTTTAAACAAAAGGCACTAGTCTAAAGGGGCATTCCTCCAACTTTGCCACAATATCACTAAAATTTGGAAAACTTTTCCACCCAAAGATAAAAATGTTGCACCTCCTTCAATATTGTAGATATTTAACAACTGGGACATAATTCAACATTTAATTCTCCCCTCTAAAGTGCTTATCTATAAACATACAAAATGGAAGGCTCCATCAAAAGGATGGGAAAAATTATCTTTAACAGGACATCTAAAGGAAACCCAAGACCTATAGGTGGGGAAGGAGTCATAAATAACTCAAAAGGAGAGTTGATTTCCACCTCCATGGGACATCTATCAAATGAAAAAAACCACCTTGTTGAATCCAAGGTGGACCTATAGGTTATCTAAATAGCTTCAAGACTCAAATTAGAAAGAATCATCATGGAGGATGATTATTTAAACATTTTAAATGTAGTAAAAGGAAAAATAACCTACTCACACACTATTAAAATCATCATAGATGACACCAAGCTAATTTTGATGGATGTTGAAAAAGTCTAAATTATGCACACATATCATGAAGGCAATGGGGTAGTGGATATACTTGCCAAAATTAGAGTAGAACTTTACCTTTTAACCAACTGGTATGAAGGATATCGTGTCCCTAATAATGTCCTAATGTTTGTATGGGATGAAAGTATAATAGGTTGAATGGAATATCATGTCATCACATGCATGAAACCTTTTTATTAAGGGATGTAATTTAAAAATCATGATCCACCATTATAAACATATGAGGTGGTTTAATTTACATAGGATGAATATAGTGGGTATTCCAATCCTTATTCACATTGTTAAAACCTATTCTCTCTAGAACCATCCATCCATTTGTCTCAGTTATATTGTCAATATGACAATAGGGGGAGATATAGAGTGGCTAGTGCCTATCTCATGTTCTAAGGTATAGGGTAAAAATAAGGTATGGAAAAATATAAGGAATGTGGGTCTCATAGAGCTTATCTTTTGAATTATTAAGAATAGTGCTGATGTGGCTCAAGAATTCATCACTACTTTAAATAAGTGTACAGTGGTAATATGGGGCATAAAGATCATAGTCATGGAGGATTTCTTAGGGGAGGCCATTGACATGTAATATGAAGGGATAAATGCCTTGAAGGATCAAAGCAAGAAGTATGAGCTCCTTTAATGCTTTTTTTCTTGAATGAGTTTGTGAAAACTAACAAGAGGGGTTTCTCGTAGGTGAACCTTCCATCATATTGGCCAAAAATATGGCTCTAGGTAATGAGATACATGATTTTAGAGGGTAAATATACCTTGATATTTTCACATCATTTTATGTTATTAAACTAGTTTTTAGGATACAAGGTTATCCTATTGTTATACCTACTAAAGTCACTAGAATTTACTACCTTGGCCCACCAAGTCAATGAGTCTAACCCCAATCTACATTAGGGGTTTATTATGCTACTTGTTAATCCTGGTCAAATTGTGTAAGGTAAGGAGGTCCCCCAGGAGGGATCCTCTATCAAGGAGTACTCCCTAGAGGAGGACCCTACCTTAGGGTCCTACCACCCATCTATTAACACTCCCAAAGCCAATGTATTTAAAACCTCTATTGAAGACCTTCTTTTTAAAATTTTTATTGCCAAACCCAAGTTGGTCTTCCTAGATGAGGGAAATTCTATGAAGGCCACCAGGAAGGGAAAATTATTTCTATCTAAAGAGCTAAAAAATATAAAGGATCAACTTGACAAATTCAATAATAGGGTGTAGGAGGTTGGTTTGATCCTAGCTAGCCTTATACAAGAGTGGAATGCCATACATAGGTAGGATGAATTGAATGCTCAGTCCTTTGTCTAGTTAACTAAGATAAACTAGACCCATATCAGATAGTCATTAAAAGTTATGAAAACCCCCTTGCTTGGTTTCCCAAATTCACCCCTATAAAGAAGACACCCTTATAGGTTCAAGGCCAGAAGAGGTTGTCCATGATTCTCCTAGGTGATGGTGTAGAAGGACATGGAAATTATATGAGGGCAAAGGTCTCTAAGATTAGGTAGGGTATTCCTAAGAATACATCTAAGGAGGAGAAGGAAACATTGTAGGACCCCCCTCTTGATCAATTTATGTTCATATTTTTTCTTTTCTTTTGGTAGTCTATAATCAGTTTTTGATATTTTTATTGTTCGACCATGGTTTGGCCTGTGAATTTTTTGTATAATAGTTTCATGGTTCTTGGATCCCTATAAAACTAGGTTATTTACCCAATCAAATAAAAAAATGTATATGGATCATCACCTTGAATTAGTGACTTAGTAATGTTTGTTTATATTTTTAATTCTTATTTATGTGATCCCATGGCCATTTATTTGGTCATTATGTATTTTTTATAATGTGCTCATTATCTTGATTTGTATATCTTATTTTTATATTATATTTCATTAATGTAGGAAAAACTATCCCAATTCTTCCTATGACAATTTTGTTCATACTTGGAAGAAATTAAAACACCATGTCAATGTAGGACCTCAAGATGAACTCCAAAAAATCATATCCAAAAAAATTATTTAAAATAATTCTCCTTAAAATAGAGCCACCATTCTCTATCATCAATATCATCCTTACCACACACATTAGGGTTAATAAAAAAACCCTAAAATAATAAAAGCTCACTCCAAACCAATTAAAAATCCCATTTTTTTTACTATTCCTTTTTTTAAATGATTATAAAACTTTAATTAAAACATTGTATAAATTTTTTTAAAAGTTAGGCCTATAGAGTGGATTTATGAAAATTCATAAAATCAAAATAACTCACTATAAACTAATCTTAAAAAATCAAAAATTTTACTACCACTTCCATGAATAACAATAAAACTTTAGTGAAAACCTTAGATTTTTTTTAAATTGTGGTTGAAATGAAAAATGTATGAAAAACCCTAAAAATAAATCTCTATAAAATAATCATCAAACCTTAAATACTTTTATTATATTATCCTTGAATTATTTTTCAACTTGATTAAGAAAGATTACATGAAAATTTGCAATGGATTGAAATATACAAGATAATCACAAAAAATAGGGTTTCACCAACCAAAATGCCAAAAATTTATGGTTATTCTATGTTTGTATGTTTCTTCCTCTATTTATTAATTTTAATCTTCTCTTCTTTTCCATCTTAAAATTCTTCCTCATGCTCTATATTCAAATTTATTTGTGCCTTTAAAAGAGTGATATCTTATAAGATGATCTTATTTAACTTGTACTAAAACTTCATGAAATGACTCTGTACATTAATATTGATTATTCCAAAAGTCTCTAACCAAGTATATCCAAGAACCATATCCACACCATCCATATCCAAAACATTAAAATATGAATGGAAAACATATTTTGCAATAGTGAGCTTTAATTATTCAAAATTTTGAAACTTCTTACCATCTACTTGAGCCTCCTTGATATTATTTGCTTAAACCTGTAGATGGGCCACATCCATATTGAAGAAGCTATACTTATTACTAGGATTTATGGACATAATGAAATTGTTATTTTGAATGTATCCATCAAACTAAAATATAGAAGAATTTATCTTTGGGAATAACATGTTTGAACCATATCATCCTTTTCCCACTAGTCATCATTATGATCCTCTACGCATCATTTTAATGAATTTATGACCTCCTCATCATTATCCTATACCTCTCCTTTTACATAATCAATATCCTCCTCACTATAATTGAATTTTTCTTGTTATTTTTCATATTCATCATTTAGATATTATTCCTCATTACCATTATCATCATTTTTCATCCTCTTCTTTCTCTTCTTCATCCACTTTTTATTTTATGTCCCATCAGTTTAGGAAAATCTATTCCAATTATTCCCATGATAATTAATTTCATAATTGGATAAGATCAAAACACCATGTCAATTTAGGACCCTCAACATGAACTCAAAAAAATCATTTCCAAAATATTGATTCAAAATAAGTCTCTTTAAATTTGAGTCACCATTCTCTAGCATCAAGATCATTCTCTCCCAATTTTTTTAACTTCGTTATTCACACAAAATAGGGTTAATGAAAAAAAATCACAATAACTCACTTCAAACCAATAAAAAAAATCATTTTTAAAAAAAATATATATTTAATGAGTAATTATAAAACTTTAATAAAAAATTGTATAAAAATTCATAACATTTTGGTCTATATAGTGAATTTATGAAAAATCATTAAATTAAAATAAATCACTCCAAACTAATCTAAAAACCTAAATTTTTTACTATTGTTTACTTAAATGATGATAAAAATTCAATAAAAAGAATTACAAAATAAAATCTAAAGTTACTAATGAAATTATGAATTTATGACATACCCTAACATAAAAATAACTTTGTAAAAAATAGAATAAATTGGAATAAATTGAAAGATATAAGTGATTCTCCAAAATTAGGATTTTATTTCCAAAAATTCCAGAATCAAAGGTTCACTACCACTTTTAGGATCCATAAATGTAATAATATAATCATGCAAAATATAATGTAGATAAATACAACACACAAGATATTAGTTTTTGAATATTTCCAAACATGCAATATATTTAAAAATATAATAATGCCTTTATGGTAGGGTAACAACATACAATACTCAAGAAAGGAATAACTCCACAATTTCACTTTGAGTGAGACACCTCTAATATCCATATAAAAAAAATAAGACTCAACACTTACTTGGTATACTTTTCATTGATATTCATCTCCTATATATAAACTTATATTAATAATAATGGATGGGTAAACTTGTAATCCCAATGTGGACCATCACATTACAAAATTTAATAACTCCATAATTTAATCATTTATCCAAATATATTAGACCCATACAACTAACTAAGAGGAAGGTGTTTTACATGTCAACATATCCATCAACCCATATACATTAATATAGCATATCCATAGGTATATAAAACTCAAGTATTTACATTAAATGTTGTATGAAAACATACCTAGGTTAATTTTCATATAGTTACATTTCACACATAGGGAGCTAAGGTGGAGCTTATTCTCTCAATAATCCATTCACACTATAATTGAACCACAAAGGGCCAAATTATGGTCTGAGAGTTACATGATTTTAATACATTCATGGTTTCCCAACCCAAATACATAATCTCTATTTTATTTTGAACATATTTTAGTAATCTATGTTAAATACATTAAATAACCAAAATCAAGTATTTATACCATCAATTTGGTAAGGTGAAATCATATAAAAATACATAATCCATAAAATTACATAAAACATGATCAATGCTCTAGGATAAGGACGACTTTTAAAATAGGTTTGTGTCAATCTCAACACATCCCTACACATTCAAATGTTTAAATTTTATACATAGTCAGATATAGGCCTAGAAAACTTAGATCCTTACATTAAAATCTATATTTTTACAAGGTGTGACCATTCCAATAATTTTACTCTCATATTCTCTACTAGTTGTTTTTAAATATACAAATTAACATGTTTACTCTTTTTATCTAAATGGTAGATCATAAAGTACTATTTTAGATTTTTAAATTCTATATATTCTTTGTAAAACCAATTTACATTATTGTTAGTGGTATTTCATTTAGAAAAAATTTAAATCATAATGTTACTAAAGTGATCAAGAGTGATCTAAACAAAATTATTGATAAGTACTTAATGTTCAAATGATACTAATCACTTGTCTATGTATGGATGAGTAAATTAAAAATTTGTAAAAATTTATGTACATGGAAAAAATTCAATGGATGGGTCAACCCAATTTTAAAGAGGGTTTATGTAAATGTGTTAATAATATAAAACTAATCTTGATAGGCATCAAGAATGTATAAATGGTCATGATAAGTGTCAAGACTATACAAATGTTCTAGGAAATGGCTTAGTATAAGCACAAGGTGGATGTTGTGGTTTCATGGGAATACAATGATATGATTTTAAAATTTGGATGACATGATTAATTTAAATGAATCACCATTACATATACAAATAAAAATGTGCATATCATATGATAAATAATAAAAACAAATGCGAAGGGGCCATTTATATAAGTCTAAAATTACACACACACACACACACACACACACACACACACACACACACACACACACACACACACACACACACACACACACACACACATATATATATATATATATAAGGTTACATTTAGTATAATCTAAATGATCAAATGTTAAACATAAAAATACTTTATAGGAAACATACACTGATAATTAGCTTGGTTACATGGGTAGACTACCACATATAAAGTATGCCTCGATTAAATAGTTGGTCTATATCTATTTTTATTGAGTGAACACTACTATATGCAATAAATATAGATTATAATAATGTTAATATAGATGAAATCAAGGATTTGATATATATTTATTTTATAATAGATATATATGTATATATGTATTCTTTTAATGTTTTATTATTTTATTATAATTTTTAAGGGTAATGTTGATATAGTCATAAATTTTTAACTAATGAGTATGGTAAGACACGTAATTTAACTCTTAAATATAATCTAACATCATTATGAGGAAAAATACTTAAAACCTCCAAAAACATAGGTTCATTAGTGTCAAAATTCAAGGTTCCTTGATTATCTTAGCTAAAACCACATATAAACATGCTACTAGAACTTCGAGCCCTAAAAGGTCTACCTTACTAAGTGTTATGTGTTTGTGGCATATCTCTATTCTATTGATTAATTTCATTCCATTCATTATATTTCCTATATGTTTGTGATCCATGACTCCATTCAGGGTTTTTTCCTTTATTTGAAAACAACACATCTTATAAGGTCTAATCATTCAATTAAATTATCTCAATTTCATAATTTGATTAGACAAATTATAAAAATTTGACATATATCTTAAAAATAATATTTTATCACTTTTAAAAAGATGAATAAACAAAAAAATATCTCTAATCAAAAGAGATAAACTTTGAAGGATCATTTTTAAAGTAAACTCATTCAACCATTTATGCATAAAATTATAATCAAAACTTCTCTCTTTGCCAATAAATATCATATAAAACTATGTAGGGTTCATGAAATAGAATAATATGTTTTACATACATTCATTGTTAATTCAATTTTTTATAATTAAATTTTTTCAATGGTAAAACTAATAATTTAATGCTACTAATTCTAAGTTCAACAAGATAAAAAACTATGGAAACTCAACATGACCTTTCATTATTAATTTTTCAAACTAAACAATCATGGATAGAAATGAATTGAGTGAAAATGACTATTTATCTAATATGCAAATGATAACAACTAGCCAGTTTTAATAATTTAAATACAAGACAATAAAATCATTTTAATTTATAAATAATGAATAAAACAACTTCAAGAGTGTTATTAAATTTGACAAGAAATAACCACTGCAAAGTATAACTTAAGTGCTTAAAAACTAAAATGCATTTGTGAAACAAGATAACCCATTGATATCAAAATTAATTTATCGACTAAAAATACTTGGATTAAAAAACCCACTATAATTAAAAAACATTTTATAATTGAAATCAAGAGATTATTTACATAACATTAGGGTTTTTTAAATAACAAAAGTTATTTAAAATAGATGAAAACTAATAACATATGAGATGCAAACATTTATCTATATTACTACGTAGAGATACTTGGAATTAAATTATTATTTATTTTTTTGGGGGAGGATATACATAATAATCTTGAATAAGGATTCCCATTACTATAATTATTTATAAAACTTGAAAGGTTAACATTGAAAAAAAGTAATGAAAATGCTTAAAAGAATAATGTTAGCTTGAAAAGTGAGCAAACCATAAAAAAACACAAGATATTTGACAAGTGGGGAAACTATTAAATGGATAAAAACCTAAATATATCATTTGAATCCTTGTATAAATTAATCTCCAAGTATAGATCAAGTAGAAGTTAGGAGAGAAGGAGAATAATGGCCTTAAGTGAAGAGAGCATCACAAGACTACAAGATCAAGTCAAGAAGAGAATATAATGTGTTGTGTAGTGGTAGTGTTATCAATAAAATTTTCAAATTAAGGAGGGAAACTCCAACCTCTTTAAATTTTATGTAACATTAAAACAACTCTTAGGTTGTGGGTGACTTATTGGAGAGATGAGTCCCTAGATTGAAGGGCTAGCTCCCTTTATACAAAACCTACAACTAACCACTAATATACTTGATTGAAGGAAAAGGGATATAATTATATTAAACACTAATATAATATAGGTGATGTACCAATATCAACTCCACAATCCTACTTGAACTTACATTACAAAAGACAATTCACAAAACTGATCTCAACACCCAAGGTTCTCCTAAAAAAGTGTTTCAACATTAAGGTATGATGTATTGTATTTATCAAGGTAGATGAGTATTAGTTCTAATAATAGACACTAATACTATTAATTATACTTAAAGACACACAAAAAAACTAAGTACACATCATGTGATCTACTAAAAGGCAGATTATATGCACAAAACATGAAAGAGTGAGATGAACACAAGGAGAGATAACTAACACTTGCCATTCAACCATGAACTACTTCACATACTTAAAAAATAATTTGAGAACTTAAAACCATATTTAAATATTTTATTCAAAGCCAAAATTAGTATTAAAATGTCTCTCCTCTGAAGATGTTCCATCATCTAAGTGGCATAGGAGTTACAAACTCATTTGTACACCTTGCACAACTCCTCAAAACTACCCTTCTTTTCATGTGAGAAGTGATAAATGGGAATTTTATTCAAAAATTATCCGTGATATGATTTAATACATATAATTTAACACATATCATGCATTTATAAACTCCTTTGGTTTGATAATTCAATGTCAATCATCATCTATATGCTTAGGTGTCTTGAAACCCCTTCATCTTCCATGCCTCGCCTTGTCTAAGTGGCTCAAACCTTGAGTTTATCTTCTTAAAGGAATTATATCTCCATGAAAGTCATTAAAATACCTTATAAAACTTTAATCAATCCATTTTGGTTCATGTAAAAACTCTCAAACTCTCATTAGGCCTCTTTTCTTTATAGCCCTAAAATCATGTAAACCTCCTTGTGTAGGGTAGTGAACATATGTTAATAACACACCAAGGGAATATTTGAGGACCTGGTATGGATTTAGAACTCAATTCCAATTTTAAGGTCCTAATATTGAGTGGAATAATATTTTTTCTACTTTTAGCTCTCTTTAATTATGCATCAATTAGGCCTCCTTATCTAGAAGCCTAATTTTCTACTCTAGATATATCACACAAGTGTGAAACCACATGATATCATTTGATTAACTAAAATAATATAAAATGTGAAATTATATGACTTAGGTATGGCTAATATCACCCTATCTATAGGTCCTCTTTCTTTCTCACTCAACCCTTCTCGGCTACACATTCACAGATTCCTAGTCACCTGTAGCTTCACAGACTTAGCTTTTCGAGACATAAGAAACCCTCTTAGACCTAGATCCATCCCCCTAGGCCTCATAATCATAGGATAATAGTTACCAAATTTGATAGGAGTACCAAATTTAAGGGTTTTTTATTTTCAATGTTGTTGTACATGTTCACTTTAGCCTCAAATGATGAGATTTTCTTGATTCCTTATCTTTTCTCTTATTGGCCTAATACAAGGTCATATAATCCATGATAATTAGTTTCCATATAAAATTCCATTAAAATTACATTTATAAGGGTTGACACTCAATCATAGGAAATAATCAAGAATACAAATAAGTACACTCAAGCACTCTTGCCTATTCTCTACATACAACCTTCCAAAACCAATTCAAGCCTATTTAAGTGCTCATACTAGTCTGCAGTCATCCAAATTACATTCTAGTTTCAAATTATATTTTCATACATCACATAATTTCACCAATCACTTCATATGGGAGAACTACATTAGCTTGATCCCTTTTCATAGTATTGGTATGTAGGTAGTGTACCCACACATGAGGTGTAAAGTGCATCCATCATATCCTTTACACACTAAACCCTTCTCTCTCTCTCTCTCTCTCTCTCTCTCTCTCTCTCTCTCTCTCTCTCTCTCTCTCTCTTTCTCTCATGTTCAAGTGTCAATAGATCCTAATGGTTTTGAATATTGAATTAGATACATAGTGAGCTATGCAAAGACTCAAGGTTCAATATTTCACTACCAGGGTGTCACAGACATGCCGAATAGAACCTAGAAATATAGATCACCAATAAAATAGTGATGAAAGTGGACAATAGTGCCAAAAGTGGATAAAAGTGTTGGAAAGTGAACTATATTTCCAAGTATTAGGGTGTCCTAAGTTTGGCACTCTTGTCCAATCTAGAAACAAAGTTCTAGGTCTTGTTTATGATAGTCTACCATCCTTGCATAACAATTTACATATCTTGCCTCATCCATTTCAACCAAGAATAAGGTAAGTTTGATTTTTTTACACTTCTTACAATTTTTAGATAAGTTAAAATACATATCTATTTACACAAAAATAGTAGGCTAATTAAGATGCATTTATTTACTAATTTACATTTACTCAGACCTTTATTTGGTTAGGAAACTTACACCTAATTCCCAAAAATAATAAAAAAATTGTTGAACTCGACTCCAAATTTCTACAAAAACCCTAGGGATAATTATTTATAATTTTTTACAATTTTTTCCTAAATTTTCCTAAATTAAAAAAAAAACTACAAATTAATTAAAATATTTTCAATAAATTCACCCAAACCCTAGTTTGCACATACTAGGTCCTATTTGCATATAAACACGTGAAAAACACTAGGAAAAATAAACTGCTTATTTTAGAAATATTTTTAGATTTTTTCCTCAATTTTTCAAAATTAAAACTATAAATTTTATATAATTTTTCCAAATTAGTGCTCTAATTCAGAAAAAAAATCTTTTAAAACCCTAGTTTCATCAAATATATTCTTAGTTATTTTTAGTGATTTTTGCATCATTTTCTAAAAATTTAGTTGCATATCTAACTCAAAAAAAACAATTTCAAATTCAAAAGTTCATAATATTTTACAAATAATATTTATGAAATATCCCCAGTGGTGTATACTAGCTCTTTTTTTGCTTATTGAGGTATCGCCTTACATGTTTCGTAGCTCATTATATTTTTTTTGCAATTTCTAATTCACTATTTTTTTTGGAATCTACATTTCTTAATTTTAATGCTTTCCACTTTTCTCACATTGCCTATTAAAACATATTTCAAAACATTTAAAAACATTTCAAATTATTTTCCTACTTTACTAATGGCTCAATATACTAGTTTTGATGAATCTGATAAAAGAGGAATTTAAGAACTCTTAACCAAACATCCATATATTTAAGATGAAATTATTATAATTTTACAGTAACAATAAAAAGTAACCAATAAATAATCTTCTCAAACCACAGAGTATCCAATTACAATGACACTATGGGGGTAACTATATCTCAACCACACCCTATAGTAACCCAACCTTCTCTTATGCCACTATCTATAGCAAGTACATCCCTATCTCCTAATTTAGTAGCCCTTGTGTAAGAGATAAGATATCTTCAATCCAAGGTGCAACATCTTGAGTAAGGTACCACTAAACCTACATAGGCATTGGATTCTTTTGAAATTTTGCATACACCATTGACATGTCACATTGCTTCTACACCTTTGTCATAAGGATTTATTCAACCCAAGCTTACTCTTTATGATGTCAAGGATGATCCAAAGACACATTTGAGAGCCTTTCATGCAACATATTTGGATTATGTACCTAATGATTGGATACTTACCAAAAATTTTCCAAGGAGCCTAAAGGATTATGCTTTACAATGGTTTTATAGTCTACTAAATTAGTCAATCACAACATTCAATATTTTAACAAACATGTTCCTAGCACATTTTCATATCAACATTGGTGATAAGGTCTCATATGCATATATTGCACAATAGAAATAAAGGTCAAGTAAGCCTCTCATGGATTATGTTCTTAGGTACAAGACTATTCTATATAAGTTAACTATCCCCATGGCTAATCAAGAGCTATAAGACATTTTCAAACATAGCCTTATACCACCACTGTATGAATCCATTATGTTCAAAATATTATCTTCCTTCACCAAATCATGTCATACACTTAAGGGAAGAGAAGTCAAGTTAATCTCAATGGGCAAACTCATGTATTCAAGTACTCTAGACACAACAAACAAGAGTAATAACAAAGTGCCATACAAGGTCAAAATCAGTGACAACAAGAATCAAAATCAACTAATATTCAATGCAACTTTAGAGCCTCCTCGGTATGTGGTTTATTAGTACCTCCTTGATGTGCATTACCAATTTACCAATTTTTCTAGCTAGAGTTATACAACAATTATTAGAATGCAACATCATAACTCTCCCACCTATTAGGGAAGCAAATTTAATAAATACTCTTCCATAGGGATATGATCAACATGCATTTTGACATTTTCACAAGGCACCAAGCCACACCACAAATAGATGCATCAATTTAAAACATAAGATACATGACTTGATAGATGATAATCCACTTCGTCTAGGCACTTTAGTTGAGCCTCCAAAGATAAAGCCAACACAAGATAAAGCTTTGAAAATATTTTTAGATACATTTTCACAACATTCAAAAAAATATAAAGAGGACACACTAGGTTTGTATCATGCATACCATACACACCCTCCACCAGTTACATACCAAGCATGTTCAGTTGAGGTACATCCTTTGAGAGGTATGATAGGTGTGTATGAGTTCATAGTTCTAGCTAGGTCTTCAATATATTTTTTAGATCAAGATACTATGGAGGATGATATAGGTTAAAATTCAATTTTTATTAGAGCACATATCCATAATCAACCTATCCACAGTGTACTCATTGACAATGATTTCAGTATTAATATCTGTACCTTCACACTATTATAAAATTTGGGTTATTTAGAGTAGGATATAACTCTGACCAATATATTTATCATTGGGTTCAGTGGGCATGCTCAAAGTTTATTGGGAAAATTAATAATTCCATTATAGGTTGGTCCTACACATGTGGCTACACCATTCACTATAGTTTCTAGCATATAATTTTTTGACATACTACTTGGTCGATCATAGACTCAAAAAATCAAGGTAGTACCTTCTATAATTCATAGATACATAAAGTTCATTCATGATAATCAGTTATTAAAGTTGGTAGAGTTGATTATGAGTCACCACTCCCTACTTTAGAGCCATCTACTGGCTTCCAGTCACTAGATGTAGTTCTCCCACTAGTTTTAGCTTTTCCCCCAACTTTTGTTCTAGTTCCACCTCAAGTTCAGCCATAGTTAAAAAATTCATCACTAGTACAAAGGTTTCATACACCCCCATAGCTTCAAGATTCTAGATGGCTTCCAGTGATAGTATTCACACCTAGAGAAGTTACACTAAGATCTCATATAGCTACACAAAGAGAACCTATTCATAGAGATTATTTTTCTACTTTTAGATGGGTCCCTAAGATACCTACAATTGAATCCACTTATTAGAGTCACATGGGGAACCTACATTCAATTTCCACTTCAGATATTTCTAGGTAGCTACAATGTACACACATTTTAGCTTCATAATCTCAGTCATACACTTGTACCTCATGATCACGCATGATTCAGTTGTTTGATATAAGACATCATAATAAGGAGTCTTATTTGAGGATCATCAGTTAGTATCATTTATTTTCAATATTGATTGTACATAATCTCTCCTTCTTGATTGTACGTAGTTCAAATAATTCAAAAAACACTAAAAACATTTCGATTGTATGCATCATCCATGCTTTACATCACTACTATCATGTTAGGACTTACATTTGTTATTTCATGATATTGTATGTCAATTTTATACAATTACCATTATTCACTTGATCTTCTTTGAGTGTGTATAATGACATTTAGCTACTGGATTACTTCATTCTACTTGTAGAGGGGGAATTCTTATAGCTACATTCAAGACATACATTTTTATACATACCCACTGGGGGCATCTTCTACATGACTACACCATCTAGGTTATGTCATTCCTAAACCACATACTTTGAATTATCATGATAATTCATATCACTTTATAGATTACACAAAATACTATATCTACATCTCACTATTATCTAGTAATTATGTATTTCTTAGCATATACCTAGTCATATAGGACACATGCTTTACATACTTTCACATTTGCTTTAATCAGTTAGATATGCTTGTCTCTTTCCAAATATTACATCCTTTCTCTACTTACTTATCATATCTTGTGTGATTACATTTTCCAATTCTTTTTTGACTCTTACTTGTGCTTTAGGACATGTGCCAATGTCCTTTGCTATTTTTTCATGTGTGTGCCTTAGGACATTTTCCAGTGTCCTTTGTTTGTACTCCTCTATGTGACTATGGCTTATGTACCAATTTTGATTATTTCACTTATATGTGTATGAGGAATTTGAACATGCCTTCCATTCTTGTTTATAGTTTGAATGACATGTGTCTATGTCCTTTGTTTGCATGGCCCCTTGGCCCATCTAGTATGATTCTTGCTTCTTGTTTCTTGGTTGTTTTCTTGTTACTTTTCAAATGTGTGCAATGCCATGAACCATATCATTCATTTTATTTGATTTTTTGGATGCCATGTTGGGCATCATACTCTATCCCTCCATGCTTACTAACAAACAAACAACTAACAACTAATATGTAATGTTACCAATCTAGTTCAGTATCATGCCCATGATCTTACATTATTATATCTATCTAGGAATACCCCTATTGATATAACAATATATTGATACAAACATTATATATATATATATATTTATATTTATATTTAAACACATTGTCAAATATAAAATGCTATATCATATATATATTCAGATTAACACACTTGTAGGACTCTTTTTTTCTGAGAGTAGTCATTGTAGGTTTATCATTCCTACCCTCATAAGAGGGGGGATAAAATAGAGGAATTTTCACAAATATAAAACCTCCTAAGAATTGAAACAAAAACATTTATATTAGTCAACATATAATCCATAGGTCAAACTAGTAAAATTAGAGAAAAAAATAGGAACAATCTCATATTAGTAATTAATTTTCACACTGGATAGTAGAACTAGAAATGGATAGTAACACAAAAAATGAATAGTAGCACCAAAAACAAGTGATGTCCATAGTTTTTCACTCTTGTCTAAGTAGGATAACACTCAAGGTTTCTATAAATAGGCAAAATTTTCATTTCAAGGACAATTTTCACACTTCTAGATCCTTTAGATTCAATAGTTTTAGCAAAGTTTTCTTAGATATAGGGGGTTATCATGCACAACATGATGTTTATCACTTTAAATTTAGATTAGGTAGTTGGCATAATCCAGATTAGAATCCATGTTCCAAACATTAGTGATTAGGGGCAACGTGAATGGCACATTGATCTTCTTTTATTTATGAGTTTAGTTTATTCTAGACATTCTCAGTAGTTACATGCCTTACTCCATCTATAGGTGGTTGGCATCACACTCAAGTTAAAGATTCATAAAATTTTATATTTATAAGTACCCAAGTTCTTGATTTGGCTTTCATATAAGCCTATTACATCAATTTTGGAGTGGCTTTCATACAAACTTAATCTCCATCTTTTGAAATACCCAAAAGTGGCCTAGTTTCAGTATACATTCAACTATCCACACCATAATGTAAGATTATAACATTCATAGGATCCATGAGCCATATCATATGACATCTATTTTATATTAGTATCACTTCATAGCTTCACTTCATGGGGTAATGATGGAGCCAAAGGGCTAGCCTTTGTATTCTTGATCCATCTATTTAGAGGGATTGGACACACATTCCAAACATCAATTAGCACACACATGATTCATTAACTTCACTTAGTTGGTTATGATGGAGCTAAAGGGATAACCTTTTCATTCTTGAGCCATATTTTTAGGAATTGATTACTCATCTCTATTCATGATATTACTCTTGATGTAGTACATACTTAACACAATCTAACATCACTAAAGGTTTTATATTGGTTCATGTACCTAGTGAGGTGTATTCATCCCTCTCTCTTACTTTAATCATATTTTGTACATTATTATTTAGATATAGTGTATCTATTAAGAACTAATCTACTTAATGTTTTTATTTTTATATTCACACATCACAACATGTTCTCTCTACACACATCCAACATCACACATCGTTAAGATCTTTTCCTTTATAGGTATGTTTAGGTATGTTTTCTTTTTTTTCCTGTATCCTAGTACTTTTGCTTTGCCACATCACTATAATAATCATATAAAATTCAAAATTGGATGACTTAGGCATGGATAATAGCACCCAACCTATAGGTCCTCCTTTTTTCTCACTCAACTTTTCTCGGCTAGACTTTCACTGATTCCTAGTCACTTGTAGCTTCCCAAACATAGATTTTTGAGACCCAGGTAGCCTTATCAAACCTAGATCCATCTCCCTAGATTTCATCCTCTTAGGATAATATCAAATAAATTAGATAGGAGCACCAAAATTCAAGGGTGCCTTATTTTCAATGTTGTTGTCTAAGTTTAATTTAGCCTCAAATTATCAAATTTTATTGATTCCTTATCTTTTGCCCTATTAGCCTAATACAATATTATCTAACCCATGATCATCAGATTCCATATAAAAGGCCATTTAAAGTCCATTTATAAGGGTTAGAACTCATTCATAGGAAAGAAACAAGAATATAAGTAGGTACACTCAAACACTCTTCCCTATTCTCTACATACAACCTTGAAAAAATAATTCAAGCCTATTCAATCACTCATATCAGTCCCTAGTCAACCAAAGTACATTCTAGTTTTGAGTTATAGTTACATATATCACATAATTGAACCAAGAAATTCAAATGAGAGAACTGCATTAACTTGATCCCTCTTCATAGTATTGGTATATAAGCAGTGTGCCCACACACAGGGTGTGAAGTGAGTCCAATGTATCCTTTACACACTAATCCCTTCTCTCTTTCCCAAGTTCGCTACTCAAGTTCAAGTATCAAGAGCTTCTAAGGGTTTTGAAGATTTAATGAGATACACAGTGAGATATACACAAACTCAAGCTTTGATATTTCACTATTAGGGCATCATAGGCCTACCAAACAACCCAAAAAGGCTATATCACTAGGATAATAATTTTATAAGTAGAAAATATCACAAAAAGTGGACAATAGTGCTAAAAAGTGAACTAAAACACCAAGTAGCAGGGTGTCCTTAGTTTGGCACTCTTATCCAATCCAAAAATAGAGTGTTGGGTCATGTTTATGATAGTATGCCATCCCTACACAATAATTTATAGATCCTACCTCATCTGTTTCAACCCATAATAAGCTAATTTTGATTTCTTTACACTTCTTACTATTTTTAGTAAAGGTAAAATACATATCTATTTACACAAAATTAATAGGCTAATTGAGACACACTTATTTACTGATTTACATTTACTTAGACCTTTATTTTCTTAGGAATTAAACAACTAATTCCCAAAAATAATAAAACATTAACTTTAAATATCCTATCATGAAACTCTATTCCAAATTTGAGGCTATGAGACACTATGGAAGTGTGAGAACCTTGAAATGGTCTTGAAACTTAGTCTTATTTTGAGATTATTAAAGAATACCTTGAAAAATGAAGTTTTTATGATCACTTATAATATTTCATATAAGGAATTTCAGTATTTAATAGATGAAACATATCCCAAATTACCTATCCTAAAATTTTGTAAGTTTCTAACTACCCAAAACCTGTAAAACACTAAAAATATATGAAAAATATGGTATTTAGTGCCATCCATATAGTTGTAGGTATAGATAAATCACATGGTTATAACCTACTTAGAGTAAATAAAATTTTTCAATAGATTATAGGATCAAAGTAGGTGATATCATGTACTTTGGAAACCAATCATCCATATCGGGTCTTGACTAGGGTTTTAGGAGGGTTTAGAGTGGCTTAGGATATTAATAATTATTCATAAACCCTTAGCCATAAACCCCTAAATTAGTGCCAAAATTCTAGAGTATACTATCCCCATAAAATATACCTAGGTTCTCAAGATATCATGTTTCCTATACATATAGTACTGAGTGTAAGAAGTTGACTCTTGGTCTATAAATAGGCCATTGGAGAGGGATTGATAGTCTTAACCTTTTTTCATGTAGGTGATGGACCTAAAAAAAAAACTAATTCCATGAATTTGAATAATTTAAACCTCATTACCATCCTTGAAAACCATTTCTATCCATGCAGAGCTCCATGGTCTCAACAAGCAATGGAAATTTTACTTTGAGTTATAGTCTTTAATGAGAGGACCTCAAGATGATGTTAAAGGCCTAAATTGCACTTTTATTATCCTCCCATATTTGTGTATGGTATTAGAGGGGATTTTATTTTTAAATTAACATATCAAAATATTAAAACCATCACTTCCTTCTCAATCAATCACATTTCTCATGACTACTCTTTAGGTCTGCCTCTATGTGAGTTAGGCTTGACAAGCCTAGATAGAGGTTATCTTTTTTTGATTCATTAAAAATGAGTCTAAAGGATAATTTAAACCATATTATAATATATAAAATATAATTATATACTTTACTCCATCCATAGGCCTCTATTTATCTCAAAACAAGTAGACTCTTGTAATTGATCAGGCAAACAAGCTTGTAGGCCTCATTAGTTGTTTAGACAGGTGTGAGGGTCAGTCCTATAGATACTCAGCTCTTGTGAACCTCCTCTAGGTATTGTTTAATTTAAACTACTTCTATAATAAATATATTATTTAACATAACTTACATATCAATGATAGTAGGTGTCACTCTTCTCAAGCTTTATAAATGGTTTGTCTTACTTAAGCCAACTTTTAGGTGATCATGAAGGTGGTTGAATGTATTTTAAGCTTCAAGGTCTTTAATATAAACTAGTGATCCAAAGATAAACTTTTGCATAATTTTAATAGCCTATTAAACTCTATTTGAACCCTTTGATCTATTTCAAGGCATCACACACTACAAACCTACAATCTCTTTCTTACACTTATTTAGACTGGTTGTAGATGGCCATTTTATAAGGTTAAAGTATAAAGTCATGTACATTAACCTACTTAAACTAGGTATTTATAAATTTAAAGAACTATATTACATTTAAATTTCCTTTTAACTTATCTTAAAGACTCCATTGACCATTTCATATAATGTTACAAACCTCTACCTTCTTGTCTTGAAACTCATACTAGTGCATGAGTATTGGCATGTGGACTCTTTTATTATTTTTACCTTAGTTATTTCAACTCCTTATGGATCTCAAATAGATGAGATATATTCATTAGTTCATTCCTTTTATCTAATTTTAAATAATTCATTTGTCATGTTTCTAACCAATTCTCCCTCTATAGAAATGAGCTCTTTTGCTTCAAAATGGGGACCTATAGGTCTGTAACTTGTAGGTCTCTATTCTACTTGTATAAATGTTAAGAGGGAGTCTCTTGAGTCATTTTGACACTTGTATACTATAAAATATTATCCCATATATTTTTCACCCTCTCAATAATCTTATATACATCTTGACCAAGCATTATGTCATCCTTGACTTGTCTATTTAGACCATACACATCTGTACATACAATAAATTCATATGTAAGGTATATAAATAGAAGTTAGAGTTTTTAGTTTGGTTCATGCCTATTGATGATATAATGGGGTATATAAACATAAAATTAATTCCTATGAGTCTATGATACCTCTCTCCATTTTCAAAACATCTTAGACATCAACTTAGACTCATGAATGCTCACTTACATGTCTATAGACCTGCGAGTGACTAAAACAGCTTATAACCTTATTTAAGAGTATAATTTGATTTCTATTCTCATTACCTTGTAATTATAAAATTATCAATATTAATATCTCATGATACATTGGTCTCTTATTTACACTTAGGCTAACATTGGTGTTCAAGCCAATAGAAATTCATTGATGAACAATACAATGCTTCTAAAGAGTGTAAAATATGATGTCTTTTGAAAGGCTATTTCAAGGATAAATTTTTAGAAAGATATAGAAAATGAATCATTAGATAATAATTAAGTTTATATTAATAATTAATTAAATGAAACTTATTAAAGTGATAGTCCTTCAAAACAACTAAACACTTGTAGCAGGGGTGACTGAAACTCCATACAATTGAGACACTTTCTCCTTGATGAAGTCACATGCACTTCATTAAGTTAAATTTATTTATGAAACTATAACTAAAAGCATTAATTTTTCCAATAAAACATCTCACAAAACCATTCTCCTTCATATAATTCTATCATGAAGAAACAAGAGCAAAATGAGACCCTATTTGAATAAACAAGACATAGTGACTTGCTATTAATCTTAACCATTATTCATAAAGGATGGGACATGAATGTATAAATAAATTAAAATAAATTAAATCTCATTAGGACCCCTAAAAATTCTCAAATTTTCATCTACCAACTTTCTCTCTCCTGGCCTTACCATGCATTTGATTTTTGCCTTTCTAAGCTTGTGAAGGTAGTGATGGAGGAGAGAGTGTGTCTTATGAATATATTGGGCATAAAACTTGATCCAAAGCTTGAAAAGGACCCTATAACGACTCTCTAAAACCATTTTAACCTTCAACTTGATCTCTTAAGGATATACAAGTACCTAAAAGTGCCTATAATGGAGTATTTTCCTTAATTTGGGCATTGAAATACAATTTTGTTACTGTCTAACCATTATCTAACCCATATATTACATAAGGTATGTTATGAGGCTTATTTAAATGTTTTTCCTTGATATTTCTATGTAAAACTCCTCCAAATTAGCTAAAAGGTGACCAAAATGACTTAGTGGCATATAACAACATAATAAGAGATTAATATATGCCAATATATCTTTCAAGACATAAAAACCACCTTATCTAATGACTAAAACTCATGAAATGAACTTGAACACACTTGAAAATACCATTATTCATAAATGACCCCTAAGACTAGACAAGTGCACATAAGACCAAGCCTCCAAAAAATCTAGTCAAATACTAAAATGATCATATGGACATAATTTTAAAGGAATTATAAGACATTACAAGGCCATATACAAGTTTTAATAACCCTATGAAAATTTTCAACCTATAGGGGTTGACCATTTTTTACTTGGGGTAAACCATTGATGAACAAATTAGTGATTCACAAGGGTAGGATGCATTCAATGCTAATAGATGAGTGACCTTATCCTCTCATTGGGTAATTGAGTCAATCTTAAGCTAAAAACTAAAATTGGTATGCCTCTAGAAGACTCACACTCACCAAACCACACAATAAAAGAAAACACACTATGACAAATTCATGTAGGGAAAACACACAACAAAAAACACTCAAAATAACACACCTAACCTATTTTTTAGAGACCTCAAAGCATGTTTGAGGTGATGAAATATCCCTTGATTTAACCAAGGTCAAAAATAATGTTTTTAGAGTCATAACTGCTCCATAAGAACAAGTCATCATATGATGGATGTTTGTCAAATAAAACTTTCTTGTGAAGGTGATCAAATGACTTACCACTCATGAAACCTTTGCGAGCTACAAGTGCACCACTTGATAATAATTTGAACGGTTCCTTTATCTCTCCATGAGGTCTACTTAACATTGCATCCTACTTATTCTCTCTTTTTCTTACATGAAACTTCTCAATTTACTCTTTGGGAAGCATATAACTCTTTTCAACTTCACTTTCATTTGAACCATGATGTGTAAGGTGCTTATATACATCAAACATGCCTTCTTGTTGGTCAAATACATTTTAAAATAAATCAATAACATCTTGATCACTATGCTCCTCCTCACTCACATTAACGTTTGCCTTGACCTGATCACCTTCTTCCATGGCTACCTTATGTTTGATTTGGATCTCACATTCTTCATTATTCTCATTACGTCTATCATTAGCCTCATCATCAAGCTCATGATTCATTTAAGGAAGAGTATCCCCACTTACTTGTTCAAACTCTTTCATTATGGCATGGTACTACTACCATAGATCACTATGTCCTTATTGAGTATCATATTTATGAATCTCTTCTTCTTTAGTAGGCATAAATGCATATTATTATTTATTACCATGATGTAACACTCTTGGAACCTCATCATCACCATCAATATGAAAATAATAGTTGCCCCATGCAACTTGTTGAAAGACACCATCAAAACTTACCTTAGGGAACTAATCATCTTCTTAATGTATAATATATGTCCCCATACCTATTTATTCAATGCATCAAACCAATGTTTATCAACTCTCCACTCATCAATGTATAGGTCAGCTATACCATCAAGAGGTGTTAAATGTTATTGGTCATTAGGATAGTCTCCCTCTTTATTTATATTGAATTTTGTGTTTGATATGTTAAGCACATATGGTTCCATATGAAACCTAGCCAAGGGTTAAAACAAGGTAGAGACCTTATCACCATACCTGGTCCTAAATTCTATGTAGGACTAATCTAAATTCAAGTACCCCCAATATTAGTAGTAAAGTCCCTTGAAAAGAAAAGGGAAAAATGGGGTAACACATCCACAACCACATCATCTTAAGAGATGGAGAATGTAAGACAAGCATGGAGGGTGAAATTCAAACCTTTGATATGCACACTATCTTGGTAGTCGATCCATCTAACTATAACACTCCCTTAGAGTGTGACTCATACTTCAACTTTAACTTGTATTCTACTTGTTTAGGCATGACTGATGTGCTTATTCCACTATGAACCAAACAATTATGTAGTAATAAGTATCCAATGATGATAGAGAGGTAAAATGGAGGAGGTTTATCCTATATTTTAGTTTTGATTAGATACCCATCCTTAGTTTTTAACACATTTGTCAAAACTATCCCTCTTTTACTAGGTTACCTAGATGATGCATTGATCTTAGAGAGCTCATTTTAGAGTAGGTCTCTTTGTCTAGGAATATGAAATGTTTTACATATTGGAATTCTTACATGGAATTTATTCATTTGATCAACAATGTTCATAAGAGAGATCTCAACATTTTCATGTCCTCTAAGATCCATAATATTACCACTCTCTTGTGTAACTTGATGCCTAAGAGAAGACATAGAAGGAGATTTATCATCCTAGGTTTTATGATTTAATTAAGACATAGGGGCTGCATTTGACATACCTGATCCTTAAGGTGCTTGATATTTTATGTTTGGAGTACCACTTATCCCTTGTACTTCCATAATTGGTCTCTTCTTTGACCTTGTATTTATAGCTATGAAATTTGATCCAATGTTGATATTACCTTGGTAGTTAACTGCACATGAGTATCCTTTAAGGTAATTTGTCAAGGTAGAATTTGATTGAGCATCTCCTCCAATGTTTTCCTCTCTAATATGTATCTCATCTTGAGTCATGGAAGGCATTGTTCCCTATTGAGCCATATAGGCTTTATTAAATGTATCATTTGTATAAGTGTAAGAGTCATGAGGTTGGTCCCATGATGGTTTCTATCCATTATCTTGTACAAGACTATTTTTTATAGGTACAATTACTTTAGAAGTAGAAAGATCATTCATATTTTGTCTATTGTGTTTCCTTACTTGAGTTATCTTCCCTTGTCCTTTGTATTGACCTTGAAAAGGCTGTCTATGAGTTTAATAAGATTGGTATGTCTAGTAAGGGCCTTAAAAATACCACCATTACTATTGTTTTTATTTTCTCTTAAGGTTTTGGTTCTCTTCTTGAATTGCATTAAGAGTTTTGGTTAGTTAATCCTCTTTTGACTTGCTTGGCTGATTAGGGGTAACATGTTTATGTTTGGCTGTGGGAATGAGAGCAATGGTGGATATAGGACTTTAAACATCAAGAAACAAAGGCATGGAAGGTATAGGCGATATCTTCTAAAATTGAATAAGTAAATTCTCATCCCTTATAGTAGTCTCATAGGCATTAGGCAAAGTATTCCATCCCATGGATTGAATCATCATATATATGTCACTATTGAAAGCTTTGAGGTAATAAATAAAATAATGATCCTTAGTAGGCCTTACCATGATTAGGATTCTATCCAAAGTCTTTTGAAATATTGTTTTGACATCTTGTATGGCCTCCTATGGTGCTTTATTTATTGTACTTAGCTTCCTAATCAAGGATAAGTGATCAAATTTATCTTCAAATTTCCTTCTCAAGGCATCACCCAATTCATCCCATGTAATGATGGAGTTGGGAGCCAAAGTACCATACCAATAAAGGTCATTACCCTTGAAATATAGATCCAAAAACTTGATTAAATGATTCTCTTTACTAAGTTATGTATATTTCAAAAGTTGGAAATCTTTCTTATGTATTCAATAGGAGTAGTGGCAGCTTTTCCCATGTATGAAGGCACATTTTTGAGGGATGACATAGGGATGTCATCATAGTGAGAAAGTGATAAAGTAATATGGCTATTGAAGGAAAACAAAGAAAGGTTTATTAGGGATTCCATATTATAAATTGGACCAAATAAAAGTCTCTTAATAGTTATATGAGAAACAAAGGATTTCTTGGAGTATGAATGTCTGTTAGCAAACCTCTTAGTTCTAACTAAATAGTAAGTATTGACTATTTTGACAAAAAATCAAAATAAGTAAACCAAATATAGTAAAAAACTTGTATATGGGTGTATTATATCTTATAAGGTGTATCATGGTCTTATTTGAGGTCATTTGATATGTCATTACCTTGTCCATATTCATCTTTAGTCCTTTATGTCATTTCCTGTCACTTAAGGTCATATTGAGGCCTTTTAATGAGGATTGTATGATTTAGAATGTAATAAAAGTGCTCCAAAGTATTTTTTAACATACCCCATGTTAGTTTCTTGTCAGACATGCCAGTCCTAACTAAAAACTTGTACATTTCTATGTTAGAACAAGAAAATACTTGAAAGAGAGGAAGTTTGGGCAGTTTCATAGATTCTACAAGAGTTATGGAATATGTGGAAGACTTTTAAATGAAAATTTAGCTTAATTTATTTCATTTCCACACTTGATTAGCTTTTAAAGTCCCAAAATTTTCAAATAAAACATTTCATTCTTCCATATCTCTTCTTTGCATACTTAGATGGTCAAATGGTTTTCTCATGGTACAATCAACAGGAGAGGAATTAGATCAAGTTATCTTGTGGGATTAAATTAAAATTTTTATTCTTAAAATATATGGTAGGATTTATAATATTAGTTTGCTTGTGATTTATGAACCAATGCTAATAAGTTTACTACTTCTTTTTGCTTACTCATCCCCATATCCTACAGGTTTCTACTCTATTTACATTGGTTTGTACAAAAAAATTGATGAAAGTGTTTCAAAATGGTGTTTAAATCCTCCTCACATGGTCCTTAACTCATTTTATGTGTGATATATGAAGGATAAAAGTACAATCACTTAATTCTACTAGTGAAAACTCCATTTCTAAGTTGCAAACAAGTTTTACTATTTACAGTGAGTTCCTTTTACTATAGAGGTCTTGAATTAGGATGACATGTTGTGTTTCATGATTTTAATGATATAATGTCCATCCATATCCTAAAATTTGAGTTTTAAAGGTGTTTTATGTGAATAACACAATCATATATAGTACATAGTCAAATCTTCTTGCAAGTATCTACCTACAGGTAGGTAAAAGGATATTTGCACCATAATGGTGATATAATGAGGAGATTTAAAAGTGTGAGAAGAATAATAAGGTTTAAACAATAGTGAAATTGAGATTTCAAATATTTGGTAGTAGAGCCTAACACTTTGCATATAGTCACATGTCATATCTTCACATACAGACCTTCTACATATACATCTACAAGTAGTCCTAAAAGAGGAGTGAAGAGTTGAATGTAGGTGTTTGAAACTAATTTAAATACCCTTTGAGGTCTAAAGCATTTAAAAGTGCCTTTTATATATTCTAAATATCACATGACTATAGGCATACTTGATAATAATATTCATATGAGGAGGAAATGACTTAAGGGATAAATTACCTTAAACTCTTCGAATATGGACTTTGCCTTTCTTTTGACCTCTCCATGATTGGACATATTGAGGTTTAAACTAGTCTAATGGTCTTCATTATGTAGCCTAGGTATAAGGGAGGTGAGTTGACATGGTAGGATGGTTATTTGGGTAGGTAAAGGTAATATAGAAAGTCTTCCATCTTGAACATTTTCTCACTATAGAATGACAATATTCTCTATAGTATTCCATGTTGAAATGGTCTTATATCACTATGAAACCTAATGGAGGTAAAATTTAAATCAAGGGACTCTTTTGAGATAATGAGGAAATCATGATATCAAATAAAAGTCAAGGGATTTGTGATATAGGTTTTGACTCACAAGCACTACCTATAGGGCTCCCTTTGCTCTCAAAAAGGTCACCTACAATATGATTGTAGGCACCTATAAAATTAGTGATAGGAGACTAAGATTTGGAAACCCTAAAAACATGAATATAAACTTGAAGTGAGAGTGATAAAATGATTCCCATAGTATATTTGGATGTGAATAACAAATATAAAGGGTTAAAAACCATCTATAGAGGCCTCTATGGCCTAAGGATAGTCACTTATAGCCTGCTATAGTGGAGAAAACAACCTAGGATAGTATGCTAGAAAGTTTTGAACAAAAAACCTAATACATGATATGGAGTGAATCTAAATAGTTAAGTAGAGGACCTTAAGTACTTAAAGTATATATTATAACATGAAATACAAGTTCTAACATGAAATCTTCACCAATAATCATGCCATTTTTCTCAACAATAGTACAGTCACTCAGTTTGCTAGCTAAGCCTAGGATTAGATAAATTTAAGGATTTGGTAGAAGTTGGTAGTGTTAGACATGTTGATAACACCTTAATAATGATGGTGATTATTCCACATGATGGTCATCAAAATTAAATATGGAAAATAGAGTTACAACATAACCTATAGTCAATACACATACTTTGTGCATAGTCAATGGGTTTAAGAAGCCTATCTTAGGGTTCTTGAAGAATTGATACCCCTAATGAGGTGATTCAACCTTAAAATTTGGTATATAATTTATTAAAGTCCTACTTAATCCCATAATATATTAATTTTTTTGGGGACAATAGGGGAAAGTGCCTTCTATTTTGTCTTAGATAGAGGGCACTCCTAAGGATGCAAAACTATAGGCAGGGGTAAGTGACAAAGAGATGAGATTGGGGTATTTAATCACTGCAAGGAGATGTATGGAGTTATTTTTAACATGAGAAAACATGTATAATAACCTTTAGGTGTTAGAAATCAAATAGGATGTCTTATACATGCAAAGACACAATCAAACCCACTAGGCCTAGACTAGGCCTACAGACCTAATAGAGTCTCAATACCACTTTTAGGTCTAGGTGAACCTTTTAATGTAATTTATTATCTTTAGAGGGAAATATAATTTTTTTTATATGTTGGTTTATAGAGAGATCCCACAGAGAAGTAATTTTTGGATTAAGAATAACTCAGGGTACATAGAATGCAAAGAAGGGATCAAAAGGCCATATTTAGAAGCTCAAACTAGTACATACACTTAGCATGGAGACCTAAGGAGTTGAGATATGTTGAATAGTGTCCATAAAATGATTATAGTTAAATTTTTCTAATGTTTCAACATCAATATTGTATGAATAATCCTTAAGATCCAAAACATCCTAAACCCTCCAAATCCCTTGCTCTTGACTTGATGGGAAAAAGGTGATTAAATATTCATCTAGGAGGGATATTATGACCAAGATAGTGATTGGTAATTTAATATAAATACCTTAGTCTCCTTCCCATCATTTTGGTTTGTACCTTATTTGTATGGATGGGGTGAAAAATAGGTTTTCTCAATAATTTTTGTGTGTTTTGTAGGTTTGAAGGAGAGTTGAAAGATGAGAATAAATTGGTAAGATTTAGTGGGACCTAATATAACTCCTCATGTTCATATATATATTAAAATATCCATATAATTATCTCTATAATCACCTTCACTTCAGGCAGTCTATGGAAGATAATGGGAATGAAGAGTGATCACCAAGTGAGAAGGTGATAAGTCCAATTGGGAGGCCTTGTAAGGTCTTCTTGATGTATTTAAGGACTAGATTACTATTTATAGGTGTCATATCAACCCTTACATGTATTATATTGAGAATCTAAAATCCATATTGGTGCTAAATGTGAAGACAAGGTTTTAGGACTAATGATGGTGACTACAGATGTTGAGAACACTTATCTAGAAGAATACCAACAGTTAGAGAAACATCTAATGCATGTTGTAGATTTTTATTAACCATCCCATCATAATGCACATGTGTAAGATCTCCCTATTCTACTTTAGAGTGCTCAAGAGAATCCTAATGATGAAGGTAGTTTTTAGGAAGGTATCTAAATATTCCTAGGCTAATTTTGAGTAGTTTTCATGATTTGGAGGGATATTTGTCGAAGGGACATTTCATGGCTTGTTTCATGATCCACCCCTCTACAATGTAACTAATTTTCATGCTTTTAAAAATCTTTATGAGTGTGACACATGTCACTATAACATTTATCTTTGAAATATTGACTTTTACATACACCATTGGATGAAGATCTATGATTTAACATGCACCATTAGATCTACTAGTTAGTTGACCTGAGACTTCAATGTAGTTAAACTTGATGGTCTTTTCCCCATCATAGTCTACTAGATAAAATTTGAAGATTTATATCTTGAGATAGAAAACACTTCAAAACTCTAAATCATTAGGGTATGTTTTTGGCACTATAGAAAACATCTCCATGAAATATTTTTACCTAAGTTGAAATTCTAAGTACCAAAAAATAAATGCATAAAATTGTTATTTCACTCATAACTACATGATGTACAGTGATGGTCTAGATTTTCTCAAGCTAAAAGATACTTGTTTCTTATTCTAAATGATCAAGTAACACACTAGATCTTTACCAAGACATCTATGGATGCCTCATAACTTCTTATTTATCCTTATAGACTTGCATATGTGCTATATCTCTCCAAAATATCAATAATAACAATTAATTTACTATATCAAGAAATAACTAAAGAACAATGCAAGAACACTAAAGCATATTAAAATACACTTTGCTATTGTCATCCTAATACACATTAATCTTCATCAATCACCATGGTAACCTTGGATACATCATATACAAACCTCTAACATAAGGTACTAAGTCACATGGGAGGTAGGTCTAGATAGATTCTCTAGGAGTCTGAGTTAAGAAAGGGTGAATCAAGTAGAGTTGGGGTGATGAATAAAATGTAGAGGAGAGAGAGAATGAGAATTAAAAGTGGGTAGAAAAAACACCAATCAAAACATAGGGACACAATAACATGATGACTCACAAGGAGTGAAAAGCAAAAAGGTGATAATAATAAAAGATTGTACTAAAGAATAAAACCATTATCCAAAGGCACAATACTAAACAAGAATACTAGTTTACCTATCATAATCCATTTGAATACTCATAACTACTCCACTACCCCAAAAGCTAACGCTAGTATCCATCCTAGCCCATAGTTAACAGCTATAACCATCAAGTTCATCCATCAATAGTATTTGATCCAAAAATTGATAAAATGATAAATTAGTAATGAATTGTATTTAGATATAAAATACATCAAATAACTCATATATCACCAAAGAAGGATTATAAAATGATAAATACATCATTAAGTGTATAATTTTAAACATGATAATCACATCACTACAGTCAAGTATAAAATCATTGAGCTCAATACATAGTCCAACTATGTAATGGAGTGAAGCAACCAAATATATACAAGATATATTAACATTGGAGTAGTCACATCAAGCTACACAAGGGCATGGTCATAACAATTTCCTTTTCATGATTTTGAAGTGTTATATATTTTTATTCATCTATTCATAAGAGATAACTTACATTTTTTGTTAATGCATAAGTATTTTCAAATTCAGTTTGTAGGGTAATTCTTGATGAAGTGATTTACAATTTTATTGTCATAGTGGATTCAAAATTGTAAGATACCATAAAATATGAAAACCTAACTCTATATTTGACATAGGATGGTCAACCAAAAGTGCCTTAAATATTTTCATATGTAATATTTTTATTGTCAAAACATAGTTTTTCATAATTTCACTTAGCTCGACTAGTCCCTTCAGGGTAATATTTAGAATAATGACTAGAAATAATACAAAAATGTCCTACAAATTTAGTTAATTCATTTGAGGTAGATTGTATATGATTATTATAAATTATTTCAAGATGATATCTTAAAATAAAGAAAGTATGATTTTCAAAGACAAAATAAATTAATAAGTCACTCAACTTTTAAAATTTATAAGTTTGGGTAAATTATTAAAATAGTCAATTGTTAATAGAATGTATTTGTGACCAGTCAAAAATGAAGGGTGAAAGTAAAAAATGAAATCAATTTCACATTTATTGATATTTGTTTCAAGTATTTTTAGATTCAAATTCATTTTAGGTTTTTTATCCTCTCTTTTAAATAATCGAGAGAGTATACGATTAGGGTAAAAGGAAAATATCTTTAAATAAGTTTGGTCAATAGTTATTAATGCACAATTTTTTATTGTTGTGGTATTTATATAAAATACTATTCCATAGATACCTTCATGGTAGCTCCTAAGGAATTTTCAATTTTGATCATGCATTATACATTTGAATAAAATTCCATCTCTATTCTTCTAAACATGAAATATCAATTAATACAAAATTTAAATATTTTAATCTAAGGTCCCTTTACCACATTTTATCTAATGAATTAGGGTAGGATTAATTCTAAAAGTAGTAAAATAAGTCATTATTTAAGTAATCTATGCTTAATTGTTTTATTTTTTAATAGGCATGTTGGCATTGTTTACCTCAATTGTATTGGTTTTACATTCATATTTTCAATATAATTGGTTATGTGTTATTTTTATTATTTGCATATAAACCCATTCCAAGCATAGAATGTTTTGTGTTTAATGATATGTACCTAGAATAAGGGTTTGTGAAAAATCAATGGGGTTATTTTGGATTCACAAATTTATTCTTTAACTTAACAATGTTATTTATATCTATGATTCAATGGTTATTTTATTATAGGAATTATTGAAACTTTATTGGTTGATTGTGTTTCCTTAAATTAGTTCACATGACTATGTTTTAATTGTTTAATTTGGGTTAAATGGATGAAAATTCCTTGGGTTTGAATAAGTTGACATGACTGTGTTATGTGACCAAGTTTACATTATTCCTTGGATGGTAAGGAAAGGAACTCTATTGGGTTCAATTTTGTTTCCTTAAAAACATTCTATGAAGAACCTTCTACATAGATTTATGAACTACATAAAATAAAATTTATAAAATAACTCAAAATAGTATAAATATTTTATATTAATAACATTATAATTTGAAGCGGAAACCTCCTTTGTGCAAGCTCAATACATTAATATTCATGGATGCCTTCATTGGTCCTCAATAATTAAATAGTAATTCTATTCTAGCAACTAATACTTCTCATGTCTGTGGGATAATTCAAATATTCTACTTACTTAAATATTAATTCTATTCTAGAAACTAATACTTCCCATGCATATAGGATAATTCAAATATGCTAAAGGGATGACTTACAAAGCATATCCATCCATAATGACTAACACACTAATAATTTAAAGAGAAGGGTATGACATGGGTTCCTAACACCACCTCCACCTTAGAAAAAGCTTTGTACTTAAATATTTAGATATGGGAATTGTTGATAAATTTGTAATAATGGTTCCCATGTGGCATCTTTAGGTTGAATTCCATGCCACTAAATTAAGAGTTTCATGATGGACAAGAGCAAATTTGGTAAATGTGCCTAGCTAGGATAGATTGGAGTTTGATAAGGATGGATACTTCATTATCAAGTTTGATTAAAACTATCTACACTCTGATAATAGGTCCAAGAACTTTATTCAAATAGAAGACATGAAAGATTGGTTGAATTTGGGACGAAGGTGGAAGCTATAAATTGTAAGAAATAGACCCAATATTCTAGAGAACTTAATATGGCCCATAAAAATTTGGGGAAGGATTATGATGCTCTTTTAGTTTCAATGATTATTTCTCTTATGGTTGTCTATGAATAAAAACCATATCATCAAGTTAAAAATTACACTCAGAGTGGTGTTGATATACCTATTACTTCATTCAATTTTATACCAGATGGAGATTTTCCTTTAGAATGCTAAGAATTTGATCCTAATGGCAGAGAATAGTGTTAAATACTTGAACTAGGGAACTACTATGTGTATATGGGAGAAGTGTTGGGGGAACTTAACCATAAACTACTATAGATGGAGTTATTTATTAGAAGTGTGCTATGAGGTATTCTACCACCATTATATGAGGGGGATCCACTTTTCCCACTAATGTTTTCATTCAAATGCAAAGCAATGAAGGAATGTTTCTAAATATTTGTTGATGATACCTAGAGCACATCTTCAATTATGTGCCTATACAATAGAATAGCTCTATCAAAAAATGGTTAGTGTAAGTTTCATCATGATCAGAGATAATTGAAGAAAAGATGCCATGAAGATGGAATATATGATCCAAGAAAACTTGTGTAACTGTGGAGGTTGTATAAGGGTGGTTGATGGCACAAAAAATGACTATATTTGGAAAGGTTATTGACCATGATTAGGATCACTATTTTACCTCTAGATTTATGGATCCCCTTAATGAAATTCATAGAAATATAAATACATATCCTATTAGTAATGGGAAAGGGTTTGATCAAACCAAAAATAATTGTGATATCACCTTTCTTACATTAGAAGGTATCACATTTGGCCACCCTCTATTTAATTTCCCCTTTCATCCCCTTCTAGTAAAAATTTCAACATGCTCACTCATATGTTTTGAGAAATCCTAAGTTCCCTAGTGATGAATAAGAATTAATATCATAGGATATGGCTTGATGAAGGTCTATGCTATTAGGAAGCACCAGATGACCTTTGTAATCCAAAGAAGCACCATCCCATGAATAATGTGGTACTATCTTGTAAGGTTTAGGAATCCATGAAGGCTCTTGATGGTTGTTGTTTGAGGCCAATGTTTCATGACACTAATCTTATCTAGATCCATGTGGACCTCATATGCTTAAATAATGTGCCCTAGATAATCAACTTATTCTTGATTGATGTAACTCTTGGAATTCTTGGCACATAAATTACTATGTATTAAAAATTTTAATGCCTTGTCAAGATGTTGGATATGCTTAGCCCATGTGTGGTTGTAGTCAAAATATCATCAAAGAAAACTAAAGTAAATTGATGGAGGAAAGGCCAAAATGTTTTATTCATTAGGGCCTGAAATGTTGAAGGTAAATTTATAAGTCTAAATGTCATGACCAAGATTACATAGTGACCCTCGTGAGTGCAAAAATTTATCTTTATAATGTCATAAACATGTATGTAGATTTGATGATAGCCAAAATGAAGATCCAATTTGGAGAAAAACATTTCCCCATGGAGCTCATCAAGAAGCTCATTGATGATCAAAATTGGAAAATTATCTTTGATAGTGAGGTGGTTAAGGGAACAAAATTCAATGCATAGATGCCACCAAATATCCTTTTTATGTTAAAATAAAAATTAGGGAGGAGTGTGGGCTGGTTCTTGGTTGAATAATTCTAGACTTGAGAAGTTCTTGTACTAGCTATTTAATCTTAGCTTCTTATAGATTGGGATAGCAGTATGGCTAGATATTAGGTGGAATACATCTTAGAAAGAGTGGGATGCAATGATATTTAATATGTAAAGGGTTTAAACCTATTGGATTTATAAAAATCATTGCATTCTTGTTAATAATGGCTTGGAAATTATCAATTAATTTAGTAGAAGTGGTGAGTTAGAGTTGAATGGAGTGTAGGTGGGCAATGACCCTATGTGAGCCTTTCTTCATAAGATTTTTCATACAATGAGAAATGATGATGTTACTAGATATAGGAAATAACCATTTTAAGATGTGTTTCTAGAAACTATTAGTGAATTGCATACAAATATTTGATAAGTCCAATAAAATAGGTCCAAATGTGTAAAGCTGCTATGTCCCTAGGACCACATCACATCCTCCTAAAGGTAGGGAAAACATCTAAGAAAAAAGTGTAATCACCTATCATGTTATGCACATTATGATAGTTCCATATATATGTAAAGGTTCCCCATTATCAATCCTAACTTAAAATATGGAACATGGGTGTAGAATACACTCTATATGCTTTGAAATATGGCCATCAATGATATTGTGCATCTTACCAGAGTCAATAAATATTGTCAGAAGGATATTTTTAAATAAACCCTTAAACTTCATGGTTTGAGGGGTGGTAACACCAATGAGTGAATGAATATATATATCAATTTGGGTTTCCTAAGCCATGGAGTCATCAGAAGGGGTTTTTTCTATTTGAGCATCCTATAATTCTTGGATACCAGGCTCATTGTCATGCACTGGTAGTGATTCCACATCTAGAAAGTAAAGATTTTGTGTGATGAAAAAGTTACCTTTAACACATTATCATAAAAATTATAAAATAATACTTTATCATTATTATCCCACACCTATACCTCAATAAGGTGCTTGATCGGTGTGGTTATGGTTGGCCACTGGTTCATTATGTTCTTTATGGGTGGAAAAGTGTGAAATTGATGTTGCACTAAGAGTTTATCTTCTTCTATCTTATCTAGAACCAATATGTCCATAAAGTTAGTGGGATAAAACATTTTCACCTCCTAGTAGATTGGCTCTTGGATTACATTAATGAAACAAATATTGAATAAGTCATCTAATAACCCTTCAGTGTGATTATCTAATTTATCAAATTTAATCTGATAATCATGAATGATGCCTTTTTGGTGGATTTTGATGAGAGATCCTATAAAATCCTCAAATTCCAAAGTACAAAACCTACCTAGAAGTAAGGATTTAAAGGATTTATAATCATGTTCATAACTCAGCTTGAGATACTAATGGTACCATTAAAGTGCTTCTTATTCCAAGTGAAAGAAAGAAATTGGGACTCTATTGAAAGAATAAGTATTTTGAAGGTTGAAGAATTACTTAGTTTAATATATCCATCCAATAGGATTTGTACCATTAAACTATGGAAAGTATAGATTAGGTCCATGTGATATGTGGTGAGAAGAGAAACTATTCTATGAAGAGGACTCATGCAACTTGTTAATGAAATGTATATTCGGTTCATTCAATCCATGCATCCTTTCAGTTAACTCAGTGACTTGGATTTTAATGCGGTGAGTTCTTCCTCTATGATTTTTGTGCCTGTATGAGTTACTACTATAATGAGTATATTTTTTTTACAGGGGATAGAAAAACAAGTTTTAAGATATTCTGTAAGGAAATTTTTAAATTTGGACTAAAGCAAAAGGGGTAAATGTACATATGAAAAAAATTTGCACTATCTAGGTATGATTGATGAGGGTAGGGGAAATTTTGGAATTAAAATGGAAAAAAATGAAAATTTATCTAAGAGGGAGAAAGGATAAAAAAGGGAAAGGATAGAAATGAAGAAGTTATGGAAAAACCTAAACAAATAAAAAAATGATATTTGTGGCTATTGGAAGTGGAATTGGGATATGGGACCTCAAGTAAGAAAATGTGTGGAATGAAATTTAAGGTGTCCTAGTAAATTTTTAGGATTAAAAAAAATAAATATGGAGAGATATGTTGAAATAATGAAAAAAAATTACTGAAACTAGTTTTTTTTTGTTGTTCCTATCAAAAGTCTATCAGTAAGTTTGCAGATACTAATGTGATCAACTATAGTTAGTTTTATTGATAATATTCAAACACTGATATGTTTGATATGGGCCCCAAATCTTTTCATTTGACTAAGGGTATTAATAAGTCTCTTTATCCAGTAATGTTATCTAAATGAGTACCTCTCCAAAAAAATTATGGCCATAGATTTACCCTTAAATTATAGCTCTTGGTTTACCTCATATGTGAAAACTAGTCAATCAAGATGGGTCCATTTCCTTTTTCACTGGTAGGTCCTCTCAATGGGCCAGCTACTTTGGGGTTCTTATAGTACTCTTCATAATGAGTTTTAGGGATATATTCCAAAGTAATTTCCATAGTTATGTGGAGGGGTATTTATCCTTATCTGAACTTGAAAATGAAGGTGTAAAAATAGAGACAATGAAAAATTCTCCAAAATCTCCCTCCATGTCAATGAAAATACTCTGATACCAGATGTGAAGAACCTTATACATAGATTTAGGAACTACAAAAAATAATGGAATAATAAAATAAACTTCATAAAATAACTCAAAATAATTAAAATATTTTATATTTATCACAAGCCACTTTGAGGGGGAAACCTCCTTTGAGAAATCTCAATACAATAATATTCATGGATGCCTTTATTGGGCCTCAATACTTAAATACTAATTTTGTTGTAATAACTAATACTTTCCATGCATGTGGGACAATTTAAATATACTAAAGGGCTGACTTAAAAAGCATATAAATCCATAGTGACTAAAACATTAATAATGCAAAGAGAAGGGTAGGACATGAGTTCCCAACACATTATTTTGATTTCATAGGAAACTTATCTAGACTAGGTTAATTAACTTGAGTTTTTCCAAAGTATTTCTATTTATATTTTGATGAATTAAAATTGGTATAATTTTGGTTTCCATGAATATAGAAATAAAATCAATTGGGGCTTGATCAGAGCTTTTTTATGCTATTATTGAATGCATGTTATTTTAAGCTTTGATTGAATCTATTTTATAAATGTTGGTAGTTGTCCATTTTATTTTTCTATTTGGAAAATCATTAAGTCATGATGATTGCTTTTTGGTTTTATTATGGTACTCAATTGAGTATTTATTTTTTGGGAAGAAACTTATTATTGGCTTATAATCTTGTTTCATACTCTTAATCTTTCTTAGTGACCCAATTTCTTGACTCCACCTTCTAGCTAATGGATGAGGTGGATGGGGCCACAAATGGAGGGATCATTGGGATAGAAGGGTGGGGTTTGCTTCCTATTATAGTGTGATTATTTATCCTATAATGTGAACACTATTTTTTGTTGAATATTTGTTTATAAATGGCCTACTAGTGTGCAATATACTTATGGTGTTTCCATGTGGATTTTCAGATACAACATTGTTGATGTTGTATTTAACTCTTTAAGATATATATTCATATGTTTATTGAAACTTGTAACCATTTTATATTTTATATAAGTTTATTTTTGATTAAATATTAATATTAGATGTTTCTCAAATGATTAATGGTTCTAATGATTTCTTTCATATCCAAGGTATTATACTTTATTGTACTGATAAATCTTTTGACTTGTATATGTTGTTGAATATGAGTTAGGAAATAAAGTATATAATATAAGTGGTTGATATTCATAATATTTGTATGATTTATTACCTCCTATTGGAAGAATGATTACTTAAATTACATGTCCATTGTGTTAACAACCATCTATAGGTTTACTCTTCTTATAATATTTTATCATATTGTATTTTATTTCTTTAACAAATTGTTGAAATAATTAACAAGGATTTGCACTCTGAAATCTTTGATGTTGGTGTATGAAATATGGAATATGTATTTTTCATAATACTAAGCCTATTATGTGATTACTATGCTTATATAAATTACAGGAATGTGAATTTATAGTTGATTTTGTAAATGATTATATAATCCAAAACATGGCTTGATAAGTTCTAGTAAATATATATTTATTGTTATAAATCATATATTTTGCATTAGTAAAATGTTATAAATTTGGTGCTTGCATATTTATCCATTGTGCAAATCTTTAGTTAGATTAATTTATGAAAATTTGTATGGACTTAAGAAAAACCTAATTATTCACAATGATATTAAGCATGGAAACTATAGCATGAGTTATAATCATTTTCATTGATTGTTTTTCATTGACACATTGTAGTATTTTAATTAAAAAATGATTAAAATGGTATGGATTATTATAATACTTATGTATTTAGACATATGTTATATTTTATCCATTGTTAATGTTTTTATTTATTGTTACATAACCAATCATATTATTGAAATACGAGATCATGAATAATGTTTGTATTTAGTATCGTAGTTAGTTGTTGTGGATACAGTTGGAATGGAAATTTAGTTATTATTGTACTTGTGTTTTGAATAAAATAAAAATGTTAATAATCATGGTTGTTGATTTTAAAACCTATATTATGATTTATAATTGGTGTTCATTATTGAATAAAAATAATTGAAATTATACCAAACTCTTATTATAATATATGAGCTGCTATTTATCATTCATTGTAATACCATTGTTATTTTTTGCTTTCAAATACTTAAAAAGTGGATATGAAATAAAGGGAAATAGTGTTATCTCACATCTACCTAAATTTAACATTTGCTTAGCATTATATGTTATTTTTAAAATTAAATTAATAAGTTAGGGGTTACACTCCCATAATATCTTATGATGAGATACCCACTTATGTGGAAATATCCATTATAGAGATGTTGGGTAAAGTAATCTGATGTATATTGATTTTACTAATATCATGCTAATTTTGAATGTACTAAAAATGGTTATCAATATATTCTTGATTTAAATATTTTAAGGATGTATGGTACCATGACCCTAAAGCAATAGATTATTTTATTATAACCTTAACAAGCATAACTATTTGAGTTACTTACACTATATTCAGTGTATGTATTTAATAAAAAATGTTTTTTTTTTTTTTACTATCAATGTTTACTAAAAAGTAATTTTCTTACCTTGTGTTAAAGTGAACATGATGTTTGATATTATCATGTTAAATGTAAGAATATTTATTATATGTTGGATAATGAATTATAATACTTTTTTTATGATCTTTTTAATATTTAATATAGATCTTGGTTTATAGGTATTCCTAACTAAGTACTATTTTTAACCTTGTAAGAAGTTGTTTGGTCTTATGTGGAAATATCCATTATAGAGACATTGGGTAAATTAATCTATTATATATTTATTTTTTATACCATGATAATTTTCAATATACAAAAAGTAGTTATCAATATATATTAAGATCAAGAATGTTATTAATTATTGATTTAACTATTGTAAGACTTTATGGCACCTTAAACCTAAATCTAGAGATTATGTACTTATAACCTCAGTAGGTATCAATATTTGGATTGCTTACACTATCTTTAGTGTACATATTTAGTTTCAAATGGTTTCTCTTTATTATTGGTATTAAAACCATGCATTATAGATTTGTATGGGCATGTGTAAGGTCCTTATTTTATACAATGCTCATCTTTGACATTTGATGATTATGAGATTATTTTTATTCAAACTTTAACTCTAGACTTATGTTTTTTATCATGTCTAATTGAGGCGTGAAAATACTATATGGAGACTTATCATGATTTTATACCATGATAAATACATATTACTAATCATGTTTTATTTTCTTAATTTTGAATGTAAAATGATTGCATTTTCATTAGGTGATGTTTTAATAAATAATATGATGATGCTCTTAGGATATTTTAATTAAATGATGATTAGATAATTTATTATAAAATTACATATTATAAAATATATGTGTATAATTTTATGTAAATCTGTATATGTGAATGATTGTATTCTTTGAGATGTTGACTAGTTATAATTGATTGAGTGCTCCTACTTTGATCAAATTTTATAGTTTCAACTATTAGTCTAGAGGAAATTGATGCATGCATGGAGTGTGAAATAATATGGAATGACCAATGAAATAATGAGACTATGCTGAGCATGGTTATATAAATAGAACCCTTACCAAAAAATAGAAGGTCCCATTTAACAATCTTATTTAATCAATTGTCTAGATGTTATTCACCCTCTCTTTTAGCCTTAGAATTTGGTTTAGGTGGACAAATTTTAATTTTGGTTGGTGAAAATTATTATATCCTTTCCTTAATATATTGAAGCTTGAGTGGAAAAATGTATACAACATTATCATTTGATCGGTAGATTTGTCTATTAATTGCCTATGTTTTGAACCTAGTGGAAAACTTGTGTTAGTCTAAGAATTAACTATAGAAGTCTATAGAGATACCATTCAAAATTATAGACATGGAAAATAAAACTCATTAATGAGGCATGGGATGGTAAGTAGAGGGGGTTTGGTTGATTGAGAATGTCTATATGTATGCGTAGCTTTCCATTAGGGAGACATTTCTCTAATTAAAAAATAATATACTGAGTAGAAGAGAGAAAGAGGAGGAAGAGATAATTAAGAGAGTGGAGCCTTTAAATTGTTGTATAATAGTGTCCTCAAGGTCTTTGATGTTATAGGTACAATCAATAAGATGGGGGGGGGGGGGTTGAATTAGTGAGTCTAAATATTTCAACTTGAGTTACAATCCTTCCAAACTCTTAATCAGTCAATACATACATTCAGGAGGCACACACGTCATTCATATAAATTAATAATAAATACAATGAAAAATTAAGCACATAATACATGAGATAAATGGGAAACCCTCTTGGGGATTAAAACCCACTAGAACCTACAATTGGACTATTGTCCTATAATAACAAGATCCAATTTAGAATAACAAGCTATTGATCAAGGAACTACCATTCCTGATTTTAGTGAGACTGCAATCCCACAAGGAGCTACTATGCATGTCTATATGAGCACCCACAACAACTTTAATTTTATAAAGTTTCACCTTGTAAGGAGGAAATAACCCACTTAGATGTTGAGTACCCACAATAACACCTATGAACAACTCCACCTTTGAATTGATGTCTACAATACCTAATGATAGACCACTATTTATCAAACTTCACCTTGATAGTAATAACTCTATCACCATATTAAAAACATGAACAAATTGTCATAAACACTATCTTCACTTTGATCTACCTCTCAAGTCAACCACCAAGCTCACATAAACAACAAAAATTCTTTGCTCATTCTCAAGACATGTAAAACATCATTTTGGATCACTCTAGACCTCTTCACTCATGCTCAACCTAGAAGAGAACTATACTAACCTTAGAAAGATGAAACATATGTCATACAAAGTAATTAATCTTATTTACTTCTCAAACCATCTATTGGGTACATTTGGCCTGTACACTTCTTCACTTCAACACTCACACACATATAAGTCCTACTAGTCTAGAACCCATCATCTTTGGTTCCACTATTTATAGATCAATCATGATAATCAAAACCTTGGTGAGGCATTAGATATAAATTATCCCTTAAGGAATCTCTCACATGAAGACATGACTCAATATAATTTTCATAGGTCAGCCATAGTATCTATGGGTCACCCTTAAGAAACTACACCTTTTAATAAGGCCCTCATAGCTCTTATAAGTCTCGTGGATAAATGTTCACCCATTTAGAAAAACTCCAAGAAAAAAAGTACACATGACCACATTTAAATACATAGGTCCACTCCTTATGTCCTCATTAACATCCTCAAATGATCATAGTCATTTTATCTCACATATGTGTATGCTCAAACAACTCAAATGCATACCTTATACATAGGAACACCATTACCAAATGTATATTCAGCTTATTAAGCATTATTTATACTCAATATAAACTTATTGCACCTATAAAATCCACATATAGTATCCTTATGGAGTTTAAAATACTTGCCAGTAGCCAATTCACCATGAAACATCGAAACAGGATCAATACAAGCTCAACTATCCTTCTCATGTCGCTTAAAAAATAAGCACAAACACAAAGTTAACTTATAGGATCAATATATTTGAATTTAATCACATTAATATCTTAAAATTAGGTTCATTAGATGCACCATGGAGTCCATTTCATCTTTGATTTTTACAACACCAATAAATTTGACTTCTATCAAAACATATGGATAAAATATAGAGCTTTAATTTTTACCTATGTTAAATTCAAATATTTGAATAAAAATGATAATAATTTCCCATTGAACATAATTCTTTCATCTCATATCTTCTCATCTTAGATCGAATATGCATTGTTGATTTCTTTTGATCTTTAATATATAAGCAATAATGCTCAAACATTAAACTTTAGTCATGTTGAACTCATCTCATGTAATCTTGAAATTTTGACTCAATGTGCTCCATTGATATCTATGGATTATTTAGGTCTTTAGTGATCAACACTCACCATTCAATCAATTTTTACAAATATCCACTCACCATTATATCCTTATCATGTACCTTTTCTCAAACATTAAACATCATGCACTTGTCCTCATGTCACTGATTCCTAACTTCTTGGAGAAATGCACCATTGGTATTGCTCAAAATTTAACTCTTTCAAAAATTACTATGATGACCCTTTCAATATGCTTGAGTAGCCATTTTTTTACCTTAATAACTTCTTCTATGCTTACTCGCATGATCTCAAGCTTAGACTAGATGATATCTTCACATAGGAGAATCTAACCATGTGACACACTACTCTTGAAACCCTCATTCATGTGAGATATAATGCCATTAATATGCCTTCTCAAAATCTTCTGTCATAGAGCCAACTATGTCAAAATCTACTTGGGAGGACAACTTTAAACAATCATAACTTTTGTTGTGCTTTAGTGCATGATTTTAAATTTATCAAAAATCATCTATGATCAATACTAAACAAACCCATATGATCAGTTTCTATTTACACTTTCACACATGAAATATATAACACCATAAAGAAATTTAGTTGTCTCTTTTTTCCACATTGAAAAATTGGATAAGTATGAGAAAATGCAATCAAACTGCCTGGGAACCCAACTTTTCATACACATATCTTTTGATGTACTACATCACATAATCTAAAATTAAATTTAAATAAACTCGGTAAAAATTTGAAAAAACCTATATGATCATTTTTTCTTTAAATGTCCACACATGTAAGATATTCCATCATTAAATTGTTTACTCATCTCTTTCTATCCACATTGTGAATTTGGCTAAGCATGGGAAAACAAAGAATTCTAACTGAGAGTCCAACTTTGCACCCCCATATCTTTGAACACACTTTGATGCATGACTTGAGATCTAGTTCATAACAACTAGGGACTAATGTGATCAAAACCATATGACCTATTCCACTTTACTCATTCCCACATGGCAATGGTGTCATCATCGAATTGCTTACTCATATTTTTTGCCACTAGACCCAAAGTGTCTAGATAAAAAGTATGATCAACTAGATGAATTATACTTAAGCACATAAGAACTCAAAGCATTCTTGATTTTAGATTTGACCCCTAGCACATGCTCAAATCATCATACTCATCCTTGATCCTTCTAGCCATGTAAATACTAAATATCAACCTACTATACATAAAGCATACATGAACAAGCATATTACACACTTTGTCATTGTCACATAGACTATTAAGGTACTTCATCCACTTATAAGGACACCTCTATGAAATCAACATAACATCACTAATAACTCTAAAACAATATCCCCCTTTATCATTGATGTCAAAAAAACATCATATATATAAATATACAAATCACCTTGTCTCTCTTAAAAACACTCCCATAATAGGAACTTTCTACCCATTTGACACAATGACAAAGTGGGCACAAACTGATCCTAAGGACATAAAAAGACTAAAAAAATAAGAAATTACCATCTTATAAATATTATACAAACTCCCACTTACCTTGCGCCTACTTCTTTTTCCTTGACAACTTCCTCTTGCTCCATTCCAACACTTTCTTTTAACCAAGGATTGCAATCCAATGAAGAAAGAACACATAAAATAACTAAAACTTGATGTAACTCACCAAGAAACATTTGAGAGGGACTCCCCTTAATAAATCTAAGTAATTTCACTTTTTGAGCATCTTTATATCTCCACACACCAATTATGAAACATGCACTAAACCAACTTGAGAACTCACCTTCAAACACCCATACCTTTTTTTTTTTGGATAAATTGAGCAAAAGTAATTCTTCTTCAAACTAGACATATCTAGCCTCCTTATAACCCTACTTATAACTTGAAAATACCACATATTTTATTAGACACATCTTTAAGACCTAAAACTTCATATTTGGAGCACTCTCTTATGGCCCTCCAAGCACGCCAATTTTAATCATCAAGCTCATCCTCTGGAAAATACTCCCTTCATAAACCTACAAGCCAATTATCCCTTAATATTTACAAAATATCGAATAACTAGATAACCATAAAAATTTAAATCTATTAAATCTTTATTTGACCACCCATTTGGCCCATTCAATATATTAAGAAACCTCAAACCTCAAAACCCTAGAAACTCAAAGTAAATAAGGTCAACAAACCTACTTATGGTCAATGCACACATATAAACCTTATTGAACATTTGGAGACACCTATCACACACTTTTGGACCAAAAATTGAGCTTTAATACCTTTGGGAACCCATACATCATATAACCCATTTTAGGCTTGCTTGCCCTTAAACTGAAAATAGAGAAAACTGAGAGCAGGCAAAAATCCTTAATAGGCACATACATACCTTCAGACCTAAAAAATACTTAGAGCACACCAAAATAAATACATAGAGCTTTCTAAGCACCAAATACTTCTTGATATTTGTATCAATCTCATTAATCCACCTAGAACAACCCAATCTCACTCTATACTATAGATCCTTCACAAACCTCTGAAACAGGCTCATGAACTTGTTGCTATCCCTTAACCAAATACCTTCTCTAATTGGAATTATCATCTTGAGAACACAAACATACTTCTCCACTGAAAGGAGTCTCTTAATAATCATAGATAGAGACACCCTTTATAACTCAATACTCTAGAATAAAACTAATTCCTCATATTCCTTCTCTTCCTTGGTCATCTGATGCTTATAATTTTTCTTCTTCTTCTTTGGATTAGGAGAAACAAATTCCTTAACCATTACAACATTCTCCTTTTCTTCTATAATTGGATTGATAATACATGGAGACAACACATATTCATTACATACATTTACATATGTAGAATCTTCCTTGCAACTAGGAACCTCATCACTAGGTATAGACAATTGATGTTCTTTACATGTAGCTTGCTCAACAATAATAGGATGTTCACTTGGATTGATACTTACCTTAGTACTAACCTCAAACAATATCTTTTTATTCTCCTTGAGCTTGAAATTTTCATTCTCAACATGAGTAGACAATGAGACCTATTGGTACTCTTTAACTTTTTAAGCATTCTCTACCATAGCAAACAAATTACTTGCAACTACAGTCTTATCATGACATACACTTTTCACATTTAGCTTCCATGTGTTAACTTGCCTTATTTATTTAACTCTAGGAGCTGGATTAAATATATTCTATCTTTTAGGCCTTTACTTGTATAACTTAGCAATGTGACCTCTCTATTCACAATTGTAACATACTATACATTTTGCAAGAAATGTATCTTGCCTTACCTTATTTGGAAAAAAATTGCCATATGTCCTTTGTCACGAGAAACAAAATAACCTCCCCCTTTTGAAGATGACTCAATTTTTCTAATATTATGTAGACAATGGTTTTCAAAGTGTCTCATATTAAGACATTTAAAACACTTGATACTATTCACACCTTTTGACTGATTATCCCCATCATAGTCCCATGAAAATTCATTTCTAATAAATCTCTTATACTCTCTAGACTTATGACCAAATTGATTACATGTATAATATTAACCATTCAATCTTTCATACCTCATGGCATTTGGCTTTTTGATATGATTTCTCTTTACTCTATCAGCACCTTCAGTCCTTGTTTTATGATTTGTCTTCAAAGTAATATTGTCTTGGTTCACATTAGTCTTCATCTTGTCTTGAGTAACATTCTTTACTTCACCTTCATATCCAAGACTAGTTTTATCACCAGCATGCTTTTGACCACTTAGAATTTTGTCTAGATCACATGAGCTCTTTTCAAATCTCACAAATGTCTTCACCTTACTAACTATATTTTCTATCTTAGACTTGAAATATTCATTTTCAAAAACATACCTTGAAAATTCATATTATTTAGTTTTTAGTCTTATAGACAAAATTTCCAATTGAAAACTAAGATTACTAATCATATCTTCATGCTCTTTAGCATCTTAATTCAATATTGACTCATACACATTGAATTTATCCTCATATTCCTTAAGCTTACATTTCATCTTATTACTGATATTCTTGTCAATCTTCAGTTCTTCAAGAGCATTCATCAAAATAGTTTCATAGTCCACCTCATTTTCATAATCATCTGAAGCACTCCAAGTAGACTCCTTCTGATGTGAGAAAATTCCTTCCTCAACCATGAGCAGGGTTTCATCTTAATTAGGATCATTATCTTCATGATCATATTCCAAATCACTGTCTTTACTCTCATCTGATGAGCTACAATATTATTTGGTGTAAAGACTCTTTTTGTTCTTCAAAGACCTCTTCTTATTTTTATAATTTCTAAACACTTTATTCTTTTATGTTTTCTTGTAATAATCTTGGCCTTCACCATGCTCTTCATCATCTTTTTTCTCAAGCTTATGAGGTCACTTCTAAACAAAATGTCCTATCTCTCCATAGTTGAAACATTTGAAGGGTAGTTTACCCTTATACTTCCCTAAGCCTGTGTTCAGTTTACTAGTAATCAAAGTAATTATTTCATCCTCATCAATACCATAAATTTCATCCTCTTTACATTTCTTTATTAGAAATTATTCTTAGGCTTCATCTCTATCTTGAATGTAGTTTCCTTCTTTGGTGGTAATCATCATTTACTCACATCTCATATTCAGTAAGGGTGCCATGCAATTGATCCATCTTCAACTGAGAGAGATCATAACTCTCTTCTATAGAAGATACATTTGGATCAAACTTGAGAGATATATATCTTAATACCTTTTGGACTATAATTACCTTTTCAATATTCTCTCCAAGACCTCTAATGATGTTCATAGTCTCATCAACTCTTTGTAGAAATGATGCCACATAATAGTATTCCTTCATTTTGAGACTTTCAAATTACCTCTTGTGAGTTTTAAACTTAACAAGATTGACTTTCAAATCTCTTTAAAAGATGTAAAATGAATTACCTTGGTGTATTCAATCTCTGAAATACCACAAGTGATATCATTCATCACCTTGTAATTTTTCTTAAACAACTTCTTATCTGCAATATTATATGGAGGAGTAATAGGCATAACATAACCATCTAGAATAGATTGACATACATCAAACCCTAGGGATATAATATATGTTCTCATTCTTACACTTCAAAAGGCATAATTGGATCCATTAAACATTGGTGTTTGCTTAGTAGAGAAACCTCCTTGATGACTACCCATATTGTACCTTGGGTCACCTTCAAGATGTTAAGCCTTTTTTAGAGCACTATATTTGACACCAATTATTATAGGTACAATCACTGAGAGGAGGGGATGAATGAATGAGCCCATATATTTTAACTTCAGTTCTAATCCTTCCAAATTCTTAATTGGGCAATACATACATTCATGATGCATACACATAATTCATAGCAATGAATAAAAAATAAAATGAAAGATCAAGCACATAACACATGACATATATGGGAAACCCTCTTGGGGAATAAAACCCATTGGAACTTGCAATTAGACTACTATATTATAATAATAAGATCCAATTTAGACCAATAAGCTACTGATCAAGGAAATATCATTCCTAATTTTAGTGAGATTACAATCCCACAAGTATCTACTACACCTATCTAGCTAAGCACCCACAAAAACTATACTTTTAACAAGTTTCACATGGAAAGGAAGAAAGAACTCCCTTAGATGTTGATTACCCACAACAATACCTATGAACAACTCCACATATGAATTGATGTCTACAACACCTGATGATGGACCACTACTTATCACACTTTAACTTCATAATAATAACTATATCACCACATTAACAACATGACCAGATGGCCATACATACTTTCCACACTTTGATTTGCCTCTGAGATCAACCAATAATCCCACATAAATAATAATAATTATTTGCTTATTCTCAAGACACCTAAAACATCCTTTTGGATCACTCTAGACATCTTCACTCATGATCAACCTCCAAGAGAACTATTATGACCTTAGAAACATGACCTATAGGTCATACACATAGTCTTTAATTTTCTCTTCTTCTCAACCCATCCATTGGGCATACATGGCCTCCATACTCCACTTCAACACTCACACCACATTCAAGTCCTACTAGTCTATAACCCATAATCTTTAGTTCCTAAAACTTTTAATAAGGCCCTTGTAGCTCTTATAGGTCTTATGGAGACATGTTCACCCATTTAGCACACCCTCAAGCAAAATAAAAACATAGGACCACTTCTAAATACATAATTCCACTCCTTATGTCTTATTCAACATCCTCAAATGATCATAGTCATTTTATCTCACCTTTGTGTATGCTAAAAGAACTCAAACATAGACCTTACACATGGAAACACCATTACCAAACATATAGCCAACTTCTTAAGCATTGTTCATACTCAAGATAGATTTACCACACCTCCAAAATCCATACAGACTATCCTCATAGAGTCTAAAATACTCCTCAATATCTAATTCACCTTGAAATATCAAAAAAACATCAATATAAGATCGAATATCCTTCTCAATTCACTTGAAAAATAAACACAAAAACATAGTCAAATTCTAAGCTCAATATCTTTGACTGTACTCACTTTCAAATCTTCAAATTAGGTTCATAATATGCACCAAGGATTCCTATTCATATTTATTTTTCAAAACACTAACAAATTTAACTTATATCAAAAGATATGGATAAAATATAGAGCTTTGGTTTTTACCTATGTTAAATTTAAATATTTGAATGACAATGGTCACAATTAACCTTTAAACATAATGTTCACATCTCATGTCTTCTTAACTCAAATCTAATATGCATTATCGATATTTATCTATCTTTAATGCATAAGCACCAATACTTAGACATTAAAATTTAGTCATGTTGACCTCATTTCATGCAATCTTGAAATGTTGACTTGATGTGCTTCATAGATCTCTATAGATTAGTCAAGTCTTTAGTGATCAACTCTCACCCTTTGATCAATCTGTATGAACACCCACTCACTATTGGATCCTTATCTTATACATTTTATCAATCGTTAAACAACATGCACCTATCCTCATATCATTAATTCTTAAATTCTTAGATAAATGTGCACAATTGATCTTGATCAAACTTTAGCTCTTTCAAAAATGACTATGGAGACCCTTTCAATATGCCTAACTAGCCCTTTCTGCAACTCAATAACTTTTTCTGTGGTTACTTGCATGATCTAAAACATGAACTAGATGATCTTCTCACATAGGAGAATCCAAACATGTGACACATTGATCTTGAAACCCTTGCATGTGCAAGATATAAGGCCATTATAATGCCTTCTCAAAATTTTTTGTCATAGAGCCAATTATGTCAAAACCTATTTGGGAGGCCAACTTTGAACAAGCATAAATTTTGATGTGCTTCAGTGCATGATCTCAAATTTAGTGTAAATCATCTATGATAAAAAATAAACAAACCCATATGATCAATTTATATTTACACCTTCACACATACAAGATATAACACCACCAAAATGCTCACTCAGTTCTTCTTACCACATTGTAAAATTGGCTATGTATCAGAAAACACAGTCAAACTATTTGGGAGCCCAAATTTACATATACATATCTTTTGATGTGCTACATCACATGATCAAAAATTAAGCATAAATAAACTAGGTACAAAAATAAACAAACCCATATGATCAATTTATCTTGAAATGTCCATACATGTGAGATATTAAATCATCAAACTGCTTACTTGGCTCTTTCTAGCCACATTACAAATTTGGCTAAGTATGGGAAAATAATGAATTCTGACTGAGAAGCCAACTTTGCACCCTCATATCTTTGATCATGTTTCAATGCATGACTTGAGATCTGGTACATAACATATAGTTACTAATATGATCACAACCATATAACCAACTCCCCTTGATTCATTACCATGTGGAAATGGTGATGTCATCAAACTACCTACTGAGATTTTCTACCATAGGACCCAAAGTGTCTAGATGAAAACTATGATCAACCAGATGAATTTTACTTATGCACATAAGCACTCAAAGTATTCTTAAATTTAGATAGGACCCCTAGCACATACTTAAATCAACATACTCATACATGATCCTCTCTAGCCATGCCAATACTGAAGATCAACCAACCATACATAAATCATACAAAAACAAACACATTGCACACTTTATCATTGTGACATAGACTATCAAAGAACTTCATCCACTCATAAGGACACCTCCATGGAATCATTGACAACTCTCCAACATTGGATTCAATAGGTGGGATTCGAAAAACTTGTTTACAACTTATTTTCTGTAGATGAAATAAATTTTGTTTCTATTTGATTGATCTATTATTCTATGATGAATAAAACCTCTTGGTTTATTATGTCTATTTTCTTGTCTTTTCCATGGATGTGTATTGGTCTCCATGTAGTGTTTTCCCACTTAAGGGCCTTGGTGATACTTATTTCCCTCTTTGTTTGACTGGAATGTGAAGGTTTCTTGTCAAAACATTTTTATAGGTATAGTGACAATATGAAGTGCCTTTTATGAACAATACATTTCATGCTGGTAGATTGTTAATCCCTCCCATGTTGGGCATGGTGGAAGATTGTATGACCCTCACATGAATGTCATGGTAGTAGATTATTAAACCCTCCCATGCTGATCATGGTGGTAGATTTGTTTACCTTCTCATGACTATTATATGGAAGCAACTGAGTGAAACATATTTGCACTATATTTTCTATTAATAAACATGTGTTATGATGTGATTATTTGCTTGTTGGTTGTATCTATGAAAAGATTAGCTTAATTTTAATACTTATCTTTTTTTAAATTTGGATTAGGAGTATCGTTGGGTAAGAAATGAGAGTATGGTTGTATGTTTTTACATGATCACTCCCTTGTGTTATGGCACCCTTGCCTTAGATACCCATACTTTCCCTTACGATGATGTAAACATGCTTAAAGCTAGGAGTCTCAAGCTTGGAGGTGCCTAGAGAAATAGCTTGATGATGGAAAGAAGGTTAAGAGGTGAGATATACATAAAATGTCTTGTAGTTGAATTGGAGAAGATAAGGATGATTATTAAAGAATAATTAGGCCTAGAGTTGTGCCTCATGCTTATGTAATATGTGGACGAAATCTCATGCATTGATAATGTTAATTGTAGCTAGTATTCTTTTAATAATCTAATGGAGGATAGTCTTTTTTTTTTATGACCCAATTATTGGTGAAACATTATGGTATTTAACTATTGAAACCCTTATATAAACTAGGATGTAATCATTTGGTATACACTCTGAATATAGATCCTCTTAGAAGGGATTCACCAATGTAAGGGAATATCCTTAGGCAATATGCACTTACTAATGAAATAAGAGCATGTTTCACTTGAATAAATAATTTTTATGAACAACTTATTTAATATGAAAGGTTTCTCTTATTTTATTATAGTGTGATCTATGTTGGTGAATCAAGCCTATCGACATAATAAGAGGAACTTAAAGGAAATAGTTGTATGATGGTAATTGTAAAATACATCATGACTTGATTATATAATATGAATGCCACTGAATTTATTGTAATGAAACATCTTGTGGAAGATATCCTATTTGAATCATTTGGGTAAGCTAAATTATTTAAATTATCTTATGTCTAGACTAAATTAATAAAAAGGAGAATTTAAAAGAGCTTTGATCTTCTTGTTATAGGAAATAATGATGCAGTCTAGCAATAATGAGTTAGACTATAGGCACTCATAGAATGGATAATTAATGAAAGAAGAGGATTCTAAAGACCAACCCATGATTATGTGCTTATATATTTTAGTAAATTTATCATTTGATCTCTTATATATGGTGTAATTTAATGGATCTAAGTGTTAATGCTATAATTAGTATCTCCTAATGAATAGAGTAGTTTGCTCACATAATTAAGCAGCTCCTTAAGAAATGTTTTTCTAGGTTGAGCTTACCTTTTTGATCTGTTACTTGACTAAACTAATAGTAATATTAGTTTCGTGTCAATAAATTGATTTAGGCCTCAATGCCACGTTACTTTTCTTGGTATCATTTTATGCAAGTCTTGGCCCTCTTTAGCTTAGTTGAGACTTTTTGATGGATGTAGGCTTAAATTTAGTCATGTTAATGGCATACGTCCACTAACATGCATATTTAACCTTGGCATAGCATGATACACATTCATCAAGTCATGCTCGATGATGTGCCTTAATCAATTTATTATGTCAATTTTTTTTTATATTTACTTCTTGCCTTAGTTGTTTACTACTTTGGTTTTTTAGTCAATTATTTCCTTAGTAGATTTTGATTTTGAAAGTTTGATGAATTTCCTTGCATTCTAAAACCCCACGATGATTCCATGTAGCATCATCCTAGTGGATCAATGAGTTAACAGGGTTATTCTGAGTCAAATGAGTTATTAATCCCATAATGCCTATAGGGTTTCATGATGATACCAAGTGGAAACATCCCAATAACTTGGGACCATTGTAGATTTTGAATGTTTTGGGGACTCTAAGTCTTGTTATGATACCATTTTGAAGTACCTAGTGAACTCATAGGTCTCAAATAACCCCCTAATTATTTTAAGGCCTATGGACCCAAGATGTTACTAGGTGGAATAATCTCACAATACTCATAAGCTCAAGTGTCTTAGACATTAGATTTGGGACCAAGGAACATTTTCCCAATACTCGGCACCATGGGTGACTTAGAATATAGAATTGGGAATGGGGGCCCATGATATTTCCATATGGTATGATGAGGACCCACTGTTAGTTTAAGTGTGGTGTAGACCTGAAATGACAATGTGGTGCCTAACTATGCTAATAATTAACTAAGGATAAAATTTTTGGTATAATTAATGTTTTTGTGTGATAACCTTGGAATTATGTTAGAAAATAAATTATTTATAATTTATGGATGAACTTTGAGGGATATTTTACCTCTTGCTTAATGAAACAAAACTAGTAAATTTTCTCTAGTAGTTGACAAGAAAAATTGATATGTACTTATGATTCAAGGGTATAATTACACATAGTCATGTATGTAATTTTTAACAAATATGGGCATGTCATTTTGGTATTAGAACCTAGGTTACCACACTAGGAGCTCAAGGTATTTAGTTTCTACTTTTGGTCTTATAGCTTCTACACGAGATCTAATAATCATAATGTCATTGTATAAGATGAGGATAGAATGTCGACTATACCAAGATGATGGTCATATCATTTAACATGATACTCACATTCAGCTAGGTCTTATTGATATAGGACCTCAACTTTTTTTGGCCATGTAGTAGATGTGTTATGTCTTACATGATATATTTCCTATAACATAACATGAGGATAAGAGGCACTCTCCACAACATTCTCAGGGTGAGTAGAGATTGGTTGAGAGAGAGATGGGTCCTATATCCCTTCCCATAATCATATATAGGTTGATAGAGTTGATTTTCATCACCAAGGTAAATTCCAAGAGATGTGAGACTTAGACTACCCTCATAGGTCTACACCTAGAGATTTGGTTAAGGACTTCATTAGAATTGATCCTCCTATTTTTGATGGTACTCAAGATGAATTTTTAGTAAAGAATTGGTTAGCCAGTATGTGAGGATGTTTTAAACTTTATGTTTATGAAACCAATGGGATGGCCCATTTGGGAAACCACCTAATTATAGATTTAGATAAGATGTGGTGGGAAGGAGAGAAGAAAAATATCCATTTAATACTTGCTTCCCTCAATTCAAAACTATTTGAGGAATATTTTAGAGAACACTACCTATCACCTAATTATGTTAAGAATAAGGTAGATGAGTTTCATGACCTATGATAAGGGAGTGTCAAAATGGAACAATATTAGTGTCATTTTATTGACTTGATCATATATGTATAGGTATATGCAGATGAGATTATCTAGGTAAAAAAGTTCATTAGAGGCCTAAATTTGGAGTTGGTTAGTGCAATATGCATTCTAGTTCCCATAACCTTATCATCTATAGTAAAAAGTTCCTACTTAGTTAAGGAGTATTGACGAAAGACTCAATATGATTGAGAGATATTTTTGGGTAATATTAAATCACAACTTGCCTTGAGGTCATAAGGTGCACAACATGTACCTAAGGGAGGTTAGAGGCTAACCCAATCTAATTATATACCCCCTTAACAATAAGAAAGTAATAGTTTTGTTTGTGCTTAGAATAGATTCTAGGATGATAGATAACAACAATGGTAGAGTTATGATACACCTTAATAACTTCAACAAACTAGACATGTACCAACTCAATAATTGGTATAGGCAAGACCACTAGGTTCAACAACATTAGTTGATTAGAGATTAGTTGAAACCCCCTAAAGGTGAGATCAACATAGAGGTGTTTATTTTACATGTAAATCCCCTGATCACTTTACACGTTATTACGCTCTGGGACCATCATTTGCTAATAGGTAAAAGGTTTTGATATTAGAATAAATAATGGGTGATGTGATTCAATGACACAAGATCTATGTAGTGATGGATGAACACCAAGCTTAGCACCAAGAAATGATCATTGATACCATATGTATGATTGATGAAGTGTATATCATAATAGTTTTTGAATCTAGAGATCAAAACTAGTTTATTTCCCCTTTTATAATGGATCATTATGGGTTGGTGGATATTAGGTAGTTAAAGAGTTGGACAGTAGAGTTGCCCATTGGGGACAAGATGTCTATTAACTCCTTGCTGAGCAGTTGTGTTATAGACCTTGGTTTATATTCCACCATGGTGGATTTACATACTATACCATTTATCACATATAAGTTTATCTTGGGAATAGATTGGTTTATGGATCATAAATCCAAGTTTCATTTCCATGACAAGGATATTGAGTGTTTCAATGACCATGGGATTACTAGGGTGATATACAGGGTCAAGAGACCCATTTCCATTTGCATTATTTTTTAAATTTATCTCAAGTGGAGAATAGGAAAGGTTTTTTTTATCTATTTTATGTCATTGTGATTGATAGGCAAAAGAAGTTAGTTAAGGCTTCTCTAGATGACCATCCCATTCTTTGGTATTTCCATGATGTTTTTCTAGATGGGTTACACAGTATACCCCCTTTAAAAGAGATTGACTTCTAGATTAACCTTATACCATGGGTTAAACCCATATCAAAAGAACCATATCAGATGATCACACTAGAGTTGTTTGAACTTAATAAATAGCTTGATAAACTATTATATGAATGATAAATATATCCTAGCATGTCCTTGTGGGGAGCACCAATCATCTTTATGAAGACAAAGGATGGGTTCCTTCATTAGTGCATTAATTACTGCTAGCTAAATAAGGTAATGTTTGAGAATCATTATCCTTTGCTTATGATTGATGACTTGTTTAATCAAATGTGTGGAGCCAAGGTGTTCTCTAAGATAGACTTGAAATCTAGATACCATCATTTATGTATTTTAGAGGTAGAGTTTTACAAAATTATGTTTTCAATGTGATATGGGAATTATTAGTTCACAGTTATACTGTTTGATTTGACTAATGCCCTAAAAGTGTCCAAGAACATCATGAAAAGAGTGTTTCACACTTACTTGGACCATTTCATTTTTATATTTATTTATGACACCCTAATTTATTCATGAAATGAGGAAGATCATGAACACAATTTAATACAAGCCCTACAGGTTTTGTATGAGAATCCATTGTTTGGAAACTTGGAGAAGTGTAATTTTGCACAATCATAGGTGAAATAACCTAGGTACATCATATAATAGAAATGTATTAAAATGGACTCATTTAATATTAAGTCTATTATGTAATGGTTGACACCCACAATAATTTTAAAGGTTCTTACCTTCATGGGTTTGGCAAGTTATAATTGCTTACTTTACATTTAGAATTTCTTACTTTACTAGTGGTATTTACCTCTCTTGGTTCTAATAGTTTTTTGGTGGTGTGTTGGATATTATTTTGTAACTTTGGATTCCTCATAATAATTAGATATGAATTTTTTACCTTGTCATTTTTTGGCTACATTATTCAATTTTGCATCCTACCTTAACATTACCATCTGTCATTATGTGTTTCATGCAATTTTACTCAGATCTAGATCATCTAATTTTTATTATGTTGCATAATTTTTTGGTCTATCATAATGCCTCCTATTTTGTGTTTGAATCTTCTAATCATAGGTTTTTAGCCTTGCCTATCTTATTTTGTCTATTTTCTTTTTTCTTTGAATTTTTTTGGTTCATGAATTGTTTCTGGTGTAGTGTAACACTTTATTATATGTTCCATTTTTATATTAATTCATTATAAAAATAATAATTTTTTTTTAACCCAACCAATCTAAGTTATAAAAAGGAAAAATTAAGGGACAAATGGATGGAAAGCTGAGTGTCTTGTCTAGTTTATTTTTGCCTTTGTTGAATTCTTTGGGTCTATCTATCCAAATGCAAGTTTATGTGACATTTTAATTATTTTAGGAGGATATTATGTATAACACCTATATTTTTTCCATTATAAAAGAACTATTATTTGTATTGTGTGTGTAGAATAATCCTTTTTTCCTTGTTCTTGCATATAATTTACATTTTTTTAATCAAGGAATATTTTTTTGATATCCTTCACTTTATTTTACAAATAACATAAAATTAAATCAAATATATTTCATTTTTTAATTTTTCCTTGACATGAAATTAGTGTAGGACTAATCTTTTATAGAATGTCAAATGGTCCAACAAAGCATGGAGCTAATTTAGAATATTTTCCAAACTTAATGTAACTTTTATAAGGTCTAATATGTAAAAATACCTTATCACCATTATTAAACTTATGTATCATTCATTTTATGATATGTTTAACTCTTTTACTGATTATAGGTATTTTTTTAGATTTTTTTAAATAGATCCATCTATTTATCATATTCCTAAAGTACATCAGGTCCTTAAACAACCATGTTTTCCAAATTTTCCCATCCAAGTGGTGTTTGACACTTGTGCCCATATAGAACTTGAAAGGGATCCATTTTAACTATAGAATGATAAATGTTATTACAATAAAAATCAGCTAAATGGATAAAGTCTTCCCACTTAGTTTTCTAATCCATGACATACATTATCAACATGTCTTCAACCACTTGATTCAACCTTCTAGTTTGACCATTAATTTATAGGTGGTATATATAGCTAAAATTCAAGCTTGTTCAAAATGAAGTAATCAAATTTCATAATAAACTTAATGTGAAAATTTTATTTCTATCTAAAATTATTACTTACAACATGCCATGCATATAAATAACATATTTTAGAAATATTTCTATAAACATGGAAGTGTCATCAATTAAATTTTTAGTAATAAAATGACCAATGTTGATCAATTTATCAATTTTCACTCTAATAGTATCATATTTTCTATGAGATTTAGGAAGCCTAGAAATAAAATAAAGTCAGATTAAATCCCACTTACCTTTTTTTATTTAATGAGGATACAACAAACCTTCAGGATGGAAATGCTTAGCTTTTACCTACTAGCATTTTAAACATTTGGCCACAAAATCATCCACATAGAATTTCATACATGTTGAACGAATAATAGAACATGGTAAAATCATGAATTATAACAGAAGGACACATGTGTGAAGTGTATGATTTTATATTTTGTATAAATTTTATATGTATTCAACCTTGTAATCCTGATGGGGCAATAGAAGAATGTGAAGAGTATTTTCTTTGGTATCTCAAAAGGCTATAATGGGAAGAAATAATAAAATTATAAAAGACTATATATAACACTTTTATGTAATAAAATATGTTTTGATGTGTGAATAGAGATTAATAGTATCATTATATTATTCTTTTCCTAATATTTTTTTATGTATGGTTGATGCATGATGAGTACACTATTTTAATTTAATATGTTATTAAATGTTGTACTATTTATTTTTTATCTTCTATTTGCATCTTTTTTTTTTCTTGTTCTTGGGTGTATATTTGTACATAGATGGTAGGTAATAATTTTATCTCTTCTTCACATTTTTTAACCCTCCACTATGCGAGTTATCCCAGTAATTATCATGTTCTACAGTATTTCTAGGAACCTTTGCTAACTATGGTGTGGTGAACACAGAACCTATTTGGATGAAATATGTTGAGATGGTTTCTAAGGTAGAGATAAATAGAAATATGGTTAGATGAGATAATCTATAAATTTTTATAAGAAGAATCATAGAGTTAGAAAAAATGTAGAAGGGTTATCCAGGAACATCTATATGGTTAAATATATGAAAATGTTGGGTGCAAATTACCAAGATTGTTAACTGTGTGGCTAGATATATTAGAATACTATTGCTTTAGCATGAGGATAAATTTTTTTATAGTTTATAATAATATAAAATTAGATAAAATTCTTAACTTAGATGCTAATTAGTCTTGAATAGTAGATTATTGGATGAAGACTAAAATCGATAGATATATCACTGAGTTCATAATATAAGGATACATAGATTTTTAGACTACACAATATTGATTTGTCTAAGGAATTAAAGGTAATTTTTTCCAATGAATAATTTTTATTATAAATATGTTGGTTGTGGAAAAGGCCATGGTGCCTACTCTAGCAAACATGGAGTAGTCACTTTGAGCATCATGGGGGTACATGTAGGATAAAGTGAATGATAAAGACCTAATTAAAAATATCTTGAACATGATCCCAAAAAATGGAATGAAAAAAGACTTAGAGTGAGAAGAAAATTCTAGTACTAGAAAGGGAACTATGATAACAAATATGGAATAAGATAAATGACCTTAAAATAACTGTGAATAAGACTAGAAGTATAGAAGAAAGTGATAGAGATGTAGATAGATAAGAAAAAGATATTAGAGAAGAGATATTTCTAAGAGAAGATGTGGAAACTACTAAAATAAGAGGGTATGTAGAATATGAGAAAGGTCCCAATGAGAAATAATATGTTGGAAGTAGTAATGTAGAGGTAAAATGGTTAGGAAGTAGAAGTAGATCATAGTTAAGGGAGGGATTTTTAGATGAAACTGGGAAGTAAAGTTCTTGGGAAAATGTTAGAATTAAATGTAGTGATATTTTAGGTCTAATTTCAAATACAGAAGAAGTTATAAATAAATTCCATTAATTTCAAGGGTATGCATCCCTATAGAAGGTAGAAAAAGTACAGAGAGAGAATCTAATTTAGGTTGGTTTGATTCCTTTACCAATAAGCTTGGAAGGATCAATGTAGAGACCAAGAAAGAATTAGAAATAAATAATTTATAGGAATCAAGATTTATTTTTACTCCTAAAAATATTAGTACACAATAGCTTATAGTTATAATAAACACTATGCAGTCACTTAACAAGACAAAAACTAGTGTGAAGTCACCACCAATCATAGTTGGTAGTATTTATACATATATAGTAATAACTACCATCCTAACATCTATGGTGATTAATGAAGGTATGTTTATGCCTTTAATTCCATATGATGGGTCACCAGACCCCAAACAATATTTGGTAACCTACAAAATGAAATGGATTATAAAAGAGGTAACATTAGATTATGTGAACAAGTGAAAACTTGTAGGGGATTTAGCAAGATGTGCCTTAGAGTAATTTTAAAAAGGAATGTAAATAAACTCAATATCACACAAGTTAAAGATTTTATAGTAGTAGAATTTAAGGTAAAAAATGTTCTAGTCAATTTATTTAAGTCCTAAAAGAAATTTGGAAAAAATCTAGAGAAAAACTTGGAGAATATGATTGCAAGTTTTTTGATGAGATGAACAAAATCAATTTTATTTTAGAAGACAAAGATAAGGTTTCTTGGTTCATAGAGGGTCTATGAACAAGAATAAGGTTCAATATTGTGCAATATCAGTTATCCACCAAGACTAATGTTTAGTTTACTACCATACAAGTTTAATAAATATAAGATTATGTAGATCTTCCATTAATGGGATCAAAATTAGAAGCTAAGTTAGATGATTTTATGATGAATATGAACAAGATGCATGAAAATGATAAGCCTAAATTAATATTATCATGTATATAATGTGTCTATGAGGGGAATCATAATAATGACTATCCAACAATTAAAATATCATTTTGTGAAATTTGTAGGCTAGTAGGACATCCTATGTCTAAGTGCCACATTCTCTAGTAATATATCCAAAATTTACATATCATATACTGTAACTTTTCCAAATCTAAAAATCATGGTGAGACAAGCTACTAAACTTTGAAATAATTAAAGATATAAAAAAGACCATCTTCATAATTTTGGATCAATAAATACCCAATTTAAAGTAATCAATTTCAGGACTAGACATGGAGATGAAAAATGCAACCCAAGGTAGTTTAGGATAGGTGCCTTAATTGACTCAATACCAGATGCCTTCATCACTATAGTATTAATATAAAGTCCTAGAAATCTAGAATAATATATCATCTCCTTCATATCAATATTTTAGTTGATATGCACAACCCTGGAACAACACAACATAAATCTTTAGCAACAATAGGGAAAATAGACTCTAAGTTCCCCTTGGAATCTATATAGGGGATACAATTCACAAATGAATCAAAAAGGAGGATATGTGGGACAATAATCAAAAGGGTGGGGATATCAATATAATATAAGAGGATATAGAGGGGGACATAGGGGAGGATATCATGGTAGATATCAAGGAGGTCACAATAATGAAAATTGATAAGCTTGACCCCCTATATAGTGTTATCTATGTGGAGCATATAATCATTATGTGAGGAACTATCCAACTAATCCTTAGAGATAAGTTTATTATCTATATTTTAGGGTTGAGGGTAAACATAAAATAGAATATTACCTTATTTTGGAGAAACAAATAAAGGAGAAGTTAATGTGTATTATAAATATAATCAATGTGAAGCCAAAGGAAAATGCATTTTTGCAAGCCATCACAAGGTAACATAGAGATAAACAAGGCTTACCTCCTTTATAAATTCCTTAGGATCATGGTATTAGAAAATTTTAGTGGGATAAATATCCTCATCTTTCTACAAAAAATAATTTAATGTATCAAATTACGTAGGTATTATATGAAATATAATATAAACCGTCTCTGATGATGATAACACAGCTATTGATACTTAGATGTATGGGAAAATATTAGGATAATGTAACAAGAGGGCATAATACTGCTTTAACATATCTAATGAAACTAATCAGTACATTATGTAATGAAGATATATCATATAATATCATTAACCTCCTCTATTAACTTTTGGAGTGTGCAATAAAGACAAATAAGGGATGATAAAGTAGTTTAGTATGTCAAGACCAAGAAACATTGGGATGTGGATTCATGAACTCATATTGAGTCTGATTGATATGAAATCCCAAATTTAGTATTTGAATTTAGAAGTACATTTAACATTATTCCCTGATCAACATGGGAAGCCATTAGTCAACTAACTTTTAGATAAAATCTAGTAACTTTGAGTTTAACGAGTTATGATAGAGTCAAACCCATTAACCAACTAGAATATGTTGAAATTAAAGTGGATGAGCTCAAATTTTGATGGGATTTTTAGGTCATTAACATGAAGACAAAAAATACCAATTACCCTACCTTAATCATTAAAAATGGGCCTAAAATGGCCAATTGACTATTAACACTATGCACAATCAATTATAAGTGCATCAAAAAGATAAAATAGTGGTCATACCTTTAAATAAGTCTAAACAAAAGCCATATATCATCCCTAAAGAGATAGAGTCTCCTTATGCTTATGGTGATAATAGTTGGTTTGAAGTTGGTACAAATGAAAGGAAAAATGGGGTGTAGTCTCTAGAATGTCAAAAATGGAAACTAAGTACTACATAGAAAAAAAATAATTGGTATTCAAACATGTTATAATAAAGTCTCAAATTAAGTAGGTTCACATTGAAGATTGTGTTTCTCCTTCATTGCATTCATTGACAAGATATGAGGTATACTTCCTATCTAATAATAATAAAACTATGATGGACTATACTTAACCAACCTTAGAAGGGATTATACCCAAAGATTTTACATCATTCATAAGTCATGGCTTGAATGTTCAGATCTTGAATTGATAATGTAGAGATCATGAGTTATGATCTTTGTGCATGGTGTTCATCACAAAATGATGGATACCTCAATATTTTGAAACAAAAGATCTCAATCCATTTATATTAAGGCATGAACACCATGTAACAAAGGTGGAAAAGTGAGTCAACATACTTAGCTATATGATGAAAGGAATTGTTACAACATGGTGGGATGTACACATAAATTTAGAAATGTAGTAGGAGGAAGAATGCAAGATTTTAGCTACCAGCTAGTGTTAAATTAGAATGGAATTTATTTTAAGAGGTTAACATACATAATTACACTTACATCGGTGCATGGATATATAGACCACAAAAGGATTAAAACCATGATAATAGGTATACATATTTAGCCACACCCTTGCACCTCTTCTTATAGTTTGGTATTTGCGTAAAGAGTGTAGAAAGGAAACTAAACATTGGGCACAACTTTAGTAGGATTTCATTAAAAAATTTGTGTTTGAAGATGATAAACCATTAATATAAATTACTTGTATATAATTTAAAAAATTCTATGTCATGGATGCACAAAAGATTTTAAAACTATATTTGAATCATCATCTCATCAAGAGGTTGCATAGGACCTAGATCTTAAACTATGCAATTAAAAATCCAATCAAAAGAATAACTCCTAGTTCAACCATGTAATAGAATAATCAATGATCTAATACAATCAAGTGACAATGATAGTGATGTAAATATAGATTTATAAGGGTTCTATGAGCCCAAACTAGTGCAAAATATAAAACAAATGGAAGAGGAAAAATTGTGTAATATCAACATTATGAAATGAGAAGGAAAATGAATTATGCAATATGTTTTGCCTAGTAGATAAAGTAAGATAGAACCTTTTTGAAAGATTAAAGGAAATATTGGGATAGAATTAGCCCCCTAAAATTTCAACAATGGTAGATTATTGGGGACAATAATAAATCTCTAAGGCCTTGCAGCTCTTAAGGGATTATAAATATGTGTTTGTAATAAAATTATCAGAGGTAGAAATCATAGATCCATCTCAGGGATAAATGCATTTATAATTAAAAGAGTGTGTACACCATATCAAAAAATGACCCTACAAGCTTAATCCTAATATGAAGACCATAGTAAAGACTAAACTTGATTGAATGCAAGAAACTAAAATTATTTAGCCAATTGAAAAGGTAGAGTGGGTGAGTCCCATGGTTGTTAAACCAAATAAAATAAGATAAATTTAGGTGTGTGGGGAATAACATGCACTCAAGGATGCTTGTGTGAATGATCCATTTCCTATTCCTTTAATAGACAAAGTCCTTGAATCTATGGTTGGGCATGAGGTATATTTTTTCTATGGTTGAGTTTAATCTATATCACTATATTTTGATTGAAAAGGAGGATTGGGTTAAGACCACCTTCACTACCAAATAGGGATTATTTTCATACAAGGTAATGCCATTTGGTTTAAACAATGCACATGTTGTATTTTCTAGAGCTATGATAAACACATTCAAATATTTCATTCATGATTTTTGGAATTTTATCTAAATGATTGGTTTATCTTCTCTTTGTTTAAATAACACTTGTTAAAATTAAGATTGATGCTAGAGTGATGTCAGGATTTATGAATCACTTTAAAATTAAATAATTGTTTATTATTTACACCTTTTGATTTCTTATTAGGCTATGTTGTGTATAATGATGGTATTTTGGTTTACCTAACTATAATTGATATTATATCTAAAATTCCACCTCCTAATAACTCAACTAAAGTGTGCATCTTCCTTTGTCATATTAGATATTATTGAATGTTTATAAAAGGGTATGCAACTATATCTACATCCATTAAGAAACTAATTCATAAGGATACCAAATTTGAATGGAAACCTAAATGTCAAATAAATTTCATTAAGTTAAAAAGGGTTGGTAACAACATTGATCTTAGTATTTCATGACTGAAAGAAACCATCCCATGTACATGTGGATGCTTCAAGAACCACCGTAGGAATTGTATTAGAATAGCCAAGTGAAGGTGGGTTGGATCACCTGATACATTTTTATAGTAAGAAACTCTCAACTGCATAAAATAATTACACAACTACAAAGAGAGAATCACTAGCCATGGTGTTTGTATTACAAAATTTCAAGCATTAATTATTGTCTACTCTTTTTGAGGAGTTCACAATTCAACAAATATTATGATACTTGGTTAATAAAGCAATGATAGGAGGATGCATATCAAGATAGTTATGATCTTTCAAGAATTTTGATTCTATATTAATGTTAATCTAGGATGGGAGAGTGTGGGACTAGATCATTTGAACTAACTTCACAATGGGGAGGAACTAGAGGAAATTGAGGATGAATCCCTAGATGCACATTTATTTAGAACTTATACAGTTCTTGATAACATGGAGGACATTAAAATTTTATTAAAATAGGGAAGTTTTCCTATGAACTACACTAATTAGTATAAGAAGCAAATGGTTACCCTATCCATCTTATATATCCTCATTAATGGATTATTGTATATGCTTGGCAAAGATGACATATTACACATAGTAGGTTTAGATCATGAGAGATGACAACTTATTCAAGAGGTTGATCAAGGAATTACATGGGGATAGTTTCCTAGGAGAATCCACTGTAAGTAAAATACTTTAGAGTGTTCTTTTGTGGCCTACATTATTTTAGTATGTGCACAAAGTTATTAAAAACTATAATGTTTGTCAAAGATGGACAAGCCCAACTAGCATTATGAAATGATTTTTGTACCCATTCTTATGGAATAACCCTATGATAAATGTGGAATTGATTTTCTTATACCTATAACTCCCTTAAGTAAGCACAATTATGCCTGATATATTATTACTATGACTGACTATTTCAAGAAATAGGTGGAATTTTCTACCATTCCAAGTTGTGATGTGAAGATGCTACCAAATTTTTATATTAAAACATCATCATGAGTTTTATATGTCTAGTTAAGGTGGTAAGTGATAGAGGAATGGATTTTTATAAATATTAGTATCAATAATATCACTGAAGAGTTCATGATATCTCATCATAAAATCATGGCTTACCACTTACAGGCCAATGGATAGACAGAGGCATCCAATAAAGTATTGGGGAAGATGTTAACAAAATTTTACAATGTTTAGAGAGATGATTGGGAGGATAAAATTCTTATTATTATGTGGGTTTATCAAACACATTACATGAGAGTTATAGGGTACACTCCATAATAACTGTCATATGGCCTTGAGGAAATAATACATATGGAATATATTGTGCCTAGTCTATGCATTATAATGGTCATGATATTAGGAGATCATGATTAATTAAAGTAATAGTTTATGGATTTCACCAATATTGAAAAAAATAAACTAAGAACATAGTGGGCATGATATATCAACAAAAAGAGTCAAAATCATGGCATGATGGCAACTTGTGATCTAAACAATTTTACCTAGACCAAATAGTATTGATTTATGAGAGTAGATTTAGAGCATTCCTTATAAGGTTTTAAATTATATAGAAAGGACCCTATATCATTCATGAAGTATCACCAAAGGGTACTATAGTGTTGAAATATTTATAGGGAACCATATTACCAAGATGTATAAATGGTTGGAGGCTTAAGCCATATTGTCTTTAATCTCTATCATTCTATTAGAAATTTAAGTGGGTGGTGAGTAGCACCATGTAGTTAGGATTTCATTTAATGTTGTTTTTTTATATTTTTTTCTTAGGATGAAATGTTTTTGTATCATATTAATTATTTCACAACACATTGTAATGACCATGAAGTAGTTATTATCGCAAGATGAGTTCACATTCCAGAGACAGCTTATTCAAGACAACTAGTTACAATTACATCAAGAATTTTAATTAAGTCTAAGAAGATGATAATAAGATAAATAATATGAAAAAAATTCTATTGGCTAGGTTAAACTATTAATGATGTGACATTGCAAACATATTTCATCATTTTTGAAGTAGATTTGGTAATAAAGGGACAAGTAGATTCATAAAGCAAATTGATTAGCCAAAAATACAACTATTCACATATAATAGCTAGCAAAGTAGTACATTAAAGATCATAAACACTAAATTTACATGTCAAGGTAACTTCCATCAACTAATATTAATCTAAAAAGGAATATTCATGCACAAATAATCAATATATTCAAAGGAGGTACTGAGATAAAATTAGGCACCAACATCTATATAAGAGTAAGGTATGGAAAATGATAAAACATTAAAACCTTCAAATAAAAAGAGACTTATATGATCTAATTTTTAATACCTAATTATAAATGTATTTTTAAACATAACATAACTAATCAAAGTAATCATTCATTTTATACCATCGATCGATTCATATAAAGAAGTTAGTTATTGATTCCAATATCAAATACACAAAATGAGAAAATGGGATTTAGGATAGGTATTAAAAATACTAAATATAATGATCTAGGTCTATTTTAATCTATGGACTTATGGAAAACTGCTCTATTTTCCCAAGATACTCAAGGAGCAACACAAGCAAGAGCCTTAACACTTTCAAGGCTCCAACACTGAATGTTTACTTAAGATGCCTACATTTGGGAAGTTAGATGAGGTTATGATGATTTTTTTGATTTGATATAATCAAGGAGATATCCATTTAGATCAATATATTATAATCTATATTTATGTGTACATAATGGCATGAGTAACTAGTCTACCCAATCATAGAAAATATCTTCTACCTTATAAGTCTAGAACACCACCAACCCATTTAGATATCAGGGAAAAATATACAACTAGGATAGGGTGAGGAAATCATATTGACTTTATTTATAATTATTCACTACACATCATGGTTTAATATATCACCAAAATATTTTGGCAAACCACCAAGCAAGTGAAAGAAATAACACAAGGCATAATTGGCATTTCCTATCACATGATGAGTCTATGGGAAGATTTCAATTGGCTTGGGTTTTTGGCATTTGGTCTCATCACTAATATAGATAATGTACCTGAGGGAATAACATAGAAATTTCAATACCAATTTTTGGTCCTTTTTTTATGTTTCACATAGTGGAAATCGACATTGGGGATAGTTAATGTAACTCTAGATTTTTGGCCTATTAATGCATTTACAAGTATTACATGGACTAAAACATGATAATATTATGAGTAATTGAGTATATTTAACATGTGGTGGATCAAATCCCTATCCTTGATGTGATTACACCTCAAGATTCCATAGGATATAATGTAGTATCTAGGACAACATGCTTCAATTACCAAATTACATAATGGCATACAAATCAAGGTTCATGAGTTGGCTACTCTAACTGTGACCTAAATGCCATTTTTCATTTCAATTTTTAAACAAAAGGCTAAAGTGTATAAATAAAATTCCATAGCTATGAGTTTGGTGCCTCCATTGTAAGTCATCCCACTAGAGGCACAATAACCACAAGCTAAATAACCACTTTCTTAATAACCAACATAATCACAAGCTCAACAACCACAACCTACATAACATCAAGCTCCAACACAATAAGATAAAGGCAAGATAAAATAACCTACAAGAATATTCACACCACCTCCACCAAAGAAAAGAATCCAACAAATAAATTCCTTGCTCAAGCATCCCATGGTTTCATAGATAGTTGCTAAGTGAGACCTACCTAAGTTGTAGTTATTAGAATAGGAAGCACTCTAATCAATGTTGAAATAAATAAAAGAGAGATGTATGACACATATGAGGATAAGTATTTATTATTTTTAAAAGTAGTGTGCACTTATTAAGTGTGAAATCATGTAAGAAAATAACTTTAGGTTGATATTTTTCAATCCTCTCTTATTTTTGTTGATACCATTAGACAAGAAGTAGCTCGATGCATGTTGGAGGCCAAGATACTTTCAAAAAAATTAGTAATAGGATCATCAATTGTATAGGTGTTATATTTACCTAAAAAAGGTAATCTTACATAATTATTATTTTGGAGACCACACACACATCCTTATGCTAAGTCATAACAAACTATGCAAGAAAGGATGATGTCTTTTAGTGAAATTGCTTTAAAAAATAATGCAAAATCATCTCAAGAAGCAAAAAAACAACCTCAACCCTAGGGTCTGAAGAAGTAAAAGTAGACTCATATATCTGAATAAATCTAGGAAAAACAAATCGATACACAAAGGCCAATTGGGTGAAGTGAAATCACCCAATCATACTGAATCTAACACTAAACTTGAAGGGGATGAAGAACCTATGGATACAAATATGATTGAGGAAATAGATTAAAAATAAATTACATAGGGCATACCTGAACCTAAGGAGGTAAAGGAGGAAGAAAAGAGAAAGAAAAAATAAGAATAAACACAAGTAGTAGTGTTATAAGTGACACAGTAAAAATATTCACAACATCAACAACAAAAGCATCAAGATATAGGAACTGAGAAATAAAAGAATTATGAGGAATTAGATTCTAAGAAAAATGAATCCAAAGAAGAAAAATCTATAATAAATAAAGCTAAATAAGTAGTGGCTATGAAGAAATAATCCAAATAAGATGAAACTATAAATAATAAAGTCAAGAAAGCATAAGCCATGTGTAAGTAGTTTGAAGAAGTGGAGGGAAAGAATAAATAGCAGGAGGAATCCCAATAATAAAAATAAGAGGTGCATGCTCAAAAAAAGGATAAATAAGCTCAAGCTAAGACTTAAGTTTAATCCAATGCTAAGGCTAACGTAGATGCCAAATCCAAAGCTCAACTTGATGTCAAGACTAAGGGTGAAGATAAATCTAAAGTGTAAGGTAAAACTAACACTAAAACCAAGGTTGAATCACAAAACCAAGACAAAGAGCTCAAGGATGCACAAGCATATGTAGAATAAATAGCCAAAAATCATACTAAGGGCACTAAGGAAACACCATATATCTCTAGCCAATGGCTATGAGATGAACCTAATACATCATTATAGTGAACTACATGCATGCTTCTATTGGATTAATTCACACTTGATCCTATAAAACATGTGACCATATCCATGTCACTTTAAATGACTATGATGGAAATATCTTTGGACATCACCTATCTACTATTATAAAAAAATATTAAAGGAGAAGTCAACTTCCAAGAATCCATTGCATAAAAGGCCTCAGATTTAGAGCAGGAAGTCTTGAGGGTATGAGAAGAAAAGGCTAAAGTATAAGAAATACTGGAAAATACATATTAATTGTTAAATAATTATTTTCCCACCTTAGTTACACAATTACTAGGTGATTATTTCATGTTATAAGAAAATTAATTCATTGATCTATTGATAGATCTCACAAAGAGTTATGGAACTGCACAAAACATTTTATCATTATACACACAAGGGCAAGCTCTCAAGATGAAAAGAGAGGTCATATGTCAACTCTTTGATTAATATTATTAGGTTCTAGACACCATTTTGAGGTATGACAAATAGATATCCAAAAATATGTTAAATTAGAGACATCTTAATCAATCATTGACTATTGAGAAGACTGAATTTACCACTACACACAAAGCTAAAGCCTTATTGGAGTACCAAATGGAAACTATTGAGAAAATGAGTGGTGTAATAATGTAATTTTTATATTAGATGGATTTTTCCATATATAAGATACAAATATGGCATAATAAAAAAATACACAACCCTTTTATAGCCATCCAAACCCAAAGGACATTGAATAGATTGGATGATCTTGTCTTGGATATTTAGCTATAACTATCTAATGTTAAAGCATTGCTTATAATCATAGATGATGATGACATACAAAACATGATTATGATATAGGTACTAATATGAATTATACTTTCCATGGTATTCAAATTGATTATAGATTGAGAAATGTTCAATCAATATCTATCTCAAGTTGATCTAAGTATTGCCCAGATAATAGATGAGTCCTAGTTCACTCCTTCACAACATCTTTGACAAATCATATAGGAGAGGAACATGGACATAAATTCATAGTATTCATAACTACCTTTAGTAGTGTATAAAATACAATCTAATGGGTCAACAGATGTTCAACCATAGTAACCTTTGAATCCACTCAGTCAAACACCTCCTCAACTGTAGCAATAAGTTTTGCACACTTCCTTTTTATGATTTTAGGCATATTATAATTTTTTGTAAGATAATCTAAAAATTAGGAGTAGGGATAAAATGGTTGAAAACCTATAAAGGGTGGCCACCTAGTTATGCTAGCCTATTTAAAACATAAAAGGGTGGTAGGATACTATGTTGTTTAATTGAAACTACAAAAGGGTGACTAAGTAGTGCAAAAATGGTGAAAACTAGTAAATAGAACTTGGAGCAATAATTGTGACTTTTGTTTAGGGATTATTTTTTTAGCTTAGTTTATATTATCTTGTAAATTTATCTTAGAATGAGACAAATCTTTAAGTTTTGGAAAGTGTTGGATGAAGAATGGAGCATGGTAAAACCATAAAGTATAATATAAGGACACATGTGTGAAGTGTATTATTTTCCATTTTGTATAGATTTTGTACATATTAATCTTTGTAAGCCTAATTTGGAAATATAATAATTTAAAGAGTATTTCCTTTTGTATCTCAAAAGGTTAGAATGTGAAGAGACAACAAAATTATAAAAGACTATATATAACACTTTAATGTAATAGAATCTAGTTTGATGTGTTAATAGAGATTAAAAGTATCATTCTATTATGATTTTCTTAGTCTTATTTTATGTATGGTTGATGCACACTAAGTAATTAATTTTAATTTAATCTTTCATCAAATAATATGCTATTTATGTTTTGTCTTCGATTCGCATATATTTTCTTCTTACTCTTCGGTGCATCTTTTTACATCATAGATAGTAGGTAATAATTTTGTCTCTTCTATGCCTTTTTGGTACTCTCCACTTTTTAATCTAAACATATAATTAACATGTTTTGGATTATTTTCAAGAACCTCTGCTAATGATACTAGGGCAAAAATAATACCTCTTTAGCTCATGTGTCATCTTCATGACACCTAGATGAGAATAATGAGGTGTTATATACACTTATTTCAGAACTTGAATTCACAAATACCTACATTTAGGTAAAATAAATCTATTTTATACCTAATTAGATGATCCTTTTGAATATAAAAATTAGTAAATGAATTTACAATAGGATCATTAGGTAAAACTACTTACTTACCTCTTGGAAATATTCATCATAAATTTGTTGTTTTAGTAGAACATTTCTAAAATCAAACTTGATTATATAAATTGTATCAAGGAACATATGTCAACTTAGGACATCAAAAAGATGATTTTACTTACCTTTGACATAGGAAATGTCTATGTCAAAACTACTTATAAATTATATTCCTCTTATTTAGTGTGAATTTAAGTCATCTTATGTAAACACATGTTCTAAAATGTGGTGATCATATTTCACCTTAAAATATTTTTCCAACAAAAAACGTTTCCATTAATTCAAATCATTAACTATGAAAACAATATCCATATCGTGCATAGGATAGTTATTTTTATGCTCATTGAGCTTGTGACTCATAAGCCACCACTTTTCCATCTTGGGTTAAAATTTCACATAATCCATTCTTAGAATCATTTACCTAGGCCACAAAATTACTACTTGGGCTAGGAATGACAAGTATAGTTGTTTTAGTCAACAACTCCATAAGCCTTTGGAATTTATCATCATATATTGGTGTCCAAATAAATTTGTTGCCTTTATTCTAAAAGGAAGTGATTAGGTTGGATATGATTAAAATGTTCTTCATAAATATCTAGTAATAACTATCCAAGCTCATAAAAATATACACTTCATGTATGTTTCTAGGAGTATGGAACTCTTGTATTGCCTTGATGTTTTATAGATCTATAGTAATACCATATTTAGAAATGATATGATTTAAGTAATGAATTTCAGATTTAAATAAATCACATTTGGATAACTTTTCATACTATGTTTCCTTAGTCTTTACAAGACTAATTTATAGTATTATTCATGTTTATCTACATTTTTATAATAAATCATAATGTCATGTAAGAAAAATAAGACAAACTTATCAAATAAATACCTTTAAACATTGTTCATTAAGTCTATAAATGTAGATGGTGTATTTGTTAAGCCAAACAACATAACTTTGAACTCATAATGACCATATCTAATTTAAAAAATATTTTTATGAAAGTCTTTCTCCTTGATTCTATGTTGATGATAGCCTGATCTCAAATCAATTTTGGATAAAACAATTATTCCCTTCATTTAATAAAATATATTATCTATCCTTGGCAATGTGTTGGAACATTTAATGTTATGTGGGTACCATTGTTGGGCCCTTAACACTTGGTAAAATAATAAATATTTTATTATTATATTTATCATGGGTTAAAAGGTCATGTAAATTCATTAGAAAACATATTATTTAATTACTAATTTCATTATTTGGATAAATTTTAAAACCATTGGTACGAACAATCACATCTCCCCATTTCTATTATAAATAATGTATTACACCTTTGGTAAAATACATCAATACACGATATTATTTTATCAACTGTGTGAGATATATGTGAGTACTATGAATATTTTTATGAAGGTGTTTCTGATAAGTGAGAGGAAGAGGAATTGTGTATTGGGATGTTTCTCCTATGAATGAATAATTACTATGTTGTTTTTACCTTTCAAGTTTTTTGTTAACATTTTGGCCTTATAAGTCAAATGTTAACCCCTATAATTCAAAGTTTTGGTGACCATTTCCTTATCTTTCTTTTATATGCCTCATAGGGTCCTTTTTAAGGAAAAAATGAATAACATAGGCCTTCAAAAGCTAGACCATCATATGCACATCATGCAGGAATGAGTAGAACAAGATGATAATGTATTTATTAATTACACTTGAGGAGTCTTTCACAGTCAAGGAAATGCATGGAAATGAATCCTTTTTTCCCAAGACCATCCCCTATAAATTTGGTGCCTTAATGAGCCGTCTATCTCAAGTTAAAAGCATTTAAAGTCGAACCTACATAATAAGATATGTGGAGGGATGTCAAACTTAAACCATAGAAACTTGATGATGAGTGGGAAAATTTATGATTTTAGTGGGTCTGAATATCTAATAGTATGCATTCATTTATACCTTAGAGAACAATGGTGAGTAATGATTGAAAAGGTTAGCATAAGTGAGAAGTTAACAAGTGGCAAGATCTCAAGTACCTATTAGATGATCCAATAGTGAGCATTGACTGATAGATGTTAGTGGGCCCAAATAGATCAATAGTGAATGTGCAATCATACATAGAGATCTAATGGTGAGTAATGAGTTAAAAAGTCAATGAATCTTGAAGCTAAATGAGAATCCACCAAGTGTCACAATCATGTTAGACTGGTAGAAGATCAACAACTCATGTTCATTAATATAGAAATAGATCTACAACATGTATGAGGTCAAAGAGTCAAAGGACTAATAGTAGGATCTTTTAGAACAAAAAATAATTGACACTTATCACAAAATGAGAGAGCCTAGATCACGATCAATTGTCAAAATTAAAAGTCAAAAGCCATTGGAAAATAAAATTGACTAGGGTCAAATACGAAGCAAGCTCTACAAGTTTACTCATTGCCATTAAACCTTGATCAAATATGATCTATAAATAATATTTATTCTTATATTTTGACAAAGGGTTAGATGCATGATCTTTGAGAAACATCTGAAAGTCTACATGGTCATTTCCTTGACATGTAATTGCTTAAAGCAAATAGTCATAGCTTTGTTAGGTCCATGCATAAGAAGACTTTATCTTCATAATAGAAGAAAGTTTGAGTTTAGAATCAATATGGATATTAAATGAGTCTACATGGACTTTCCATTATTCATATCTACTCTTCACATGGAGATTTTCATGCACTTTCAGTCATTAAGTACCAGATTATGCATGGGAAAACTAAAGTGAATTTAATCAGTCATCAAGCACTAACTCATTATCAGTTGACTATGTAATTAATTTTTCATGCATCTTTCATAGACTCCATGAAAATAAAGGTATTCAAACTTAGATTTTAAGTGGAGTTAGACAATTGAGGATGGGAGTAGTTTTCATGCAAGGGTTTACTTACTCAACAAAGGCTCACAACCTTCCTTTTGATGCCAAATTTGAAGATCATGCATGAGTTTGAAGACTATGAAGATATTTAAAATCCCAATTTATTATTGTAAAAGGATTTTTAGTCTTAAGTTAACAAAATTATGACTGATCCTTGTCTCTTCTATGCAACTTTGGCTAGAGTCTTTCCTTTTGGGATATATATGTAGACTTTTGGAACCATTTAGGAGATACTTGAAATTGGTAGATGAGAGATATAGAAATTTTTAACTTGTACCATAAATCAATAAATAAAGTTGTTTATAGATCAATTTATGGTGATAGTGTGTATTATAGATTATGTATTTACATATAAGTGTGATAGTTGTTATCTTTTGCATGTCCTTTCCTCACCTACTATTACAATTTCATCCTCAACAGGTCAATTGAAGAGCTAAGAATAGAAATTAAATTCAAGATTATTTGTATGTAGTGTATTTAGAGACATTCATGCACATACATTCAATCTACAAATATTCCTTCAAGCCTTCCTTTGAAATACTAATGTTTAGGATTGATTTTTAGAGTTTCTTTTGATCCATATATCTGCCTTAGTTTCAAATCTTTCAAAGGATAAACAACTACCCAGGTGCATCACCTAAGGTAAAGTAGGTTTCATTTTTAGTTTTCTTCTTCTATTTTCACCACAAAATTCAAAAATAAATTTAGTAATTGTCATAAATTCATATAATTAAAGGAGCTAGCCTCATCAAAATATAGAGGTTTGATTTAGATATAGGCATCCCATAGCCTTATATCATTCCTATGTTAGTCCAGGTATGAGTTGGATTTGAGTAGTATAATCTATATTGGGTGTTATTTGGATAACTAACAGTTCTAGCATGCTTGGTGGGACCACTTATTCACATAAAGTTAATCATTTTTAGATTTGCATACTTTTTATGCCACCAAAAGTTGTCACTAGATATTTTGCAAAAGTGAAAGAGACTCCAATAAGCAAAGAAGAAGAAAGCCTCTCAGTCAAATCCTAATCCTACACCTCTTCTTCCCCATATTATTAAATATCCATATTTAAGTTAATATTGTTTAGCCAAACATTGTTATGAATCCCATACCTCAGATGGTTGTTCCTAAAATACAAATGTTTATGTCATTTAATAGTGGTATACCTCTAAATCTTAGTTAATGGGATGATAATCCATTTTATACTCTAAAGTCTCTTCCTTATTTTACAAGGGAACATCTATTTACTTATATAAAACATATTACAAATATTTCTAATCTTTGTTCAGTGCATCACATGACTTAGTAAAATGTAGTAATGAGGTTCTTAGTGACTTGTTTCAAAGGGAAAACACTTCAGTGGTATAGAGGATTAGCTCTTGCATCAATCAACAATTGGGATGAATTTGGAGAGGTCTTGTGAAATCAACTTGGAGACAAAAGTGATCATCTTTCACTGGTGGAATATATTACAACAATTAAGATATTCAATAATGAATTTATAGTGTATTTCAATTATAGGTTCTAGAAGAATTGGGATAAAATTTATGTACTGAACAAGCCTATACCCAACTATGCTTTTATGTACTATCTAAAAGATCTAAATTCAGATGTGGTTTTGATGATTCAATCCATGGGAGTGAATGCTTTACCTCAAGATTTTGAAGTAGCAATCAAGGCTAAAAATTGCCTTATACAATAAGGAAAGTTGTCTCTAAGGCCAATAATGCCTCTCTTTCTAGAGATCCATCCTCCTAGTCCAACTAATGCTCCAATTCTAGATTCAAAAAAGTTTTAAATAGAAGGTGATCAAAATAATAGATTAGGGAAGATAGAGAGTCTTATCAAGACTCATAACAATAATTTGGTTGCAATTGAAATACAACAAGCTCCACCATATAGGCCATATTAAAATACTAATCATAATTATCATCATAATAGGCCATCCTATTAGTCAAATTGACAAAGACAAGGTCAAAATTCTTAATCAAGATAATACAAACCTAATGATCTAAGAAATTCTAGAGCTATAGTGCCAACTTAGAGTAATTATGCTCAAAAAGGACAATGGAAAAATCAATGGATTCAAGAAAATAACATGGCAATTGGTCCAACTAGTGAGAATTCACAACATTCTTACATGTAATAAGATTTAATTCCTCCTTCATATGAAAAAAAACTACCTTCTTAGAACAAGTAAGCCTCTCTAACACATGGAGACATTCCTTCATTCACTCAAGAAAAAGTGTCAAATTAACATGGAGTAGGTAGTGGTAAAGCACCTATTAAGGCCGTGTTTGGTAACTTTTAGGAATGTGAAAAATCTTTTGAGCACATTGCAGAAAATCAAAGTCAAAATATGCCTATTATTGATAATTTAGTTATATCCCATACTATATCCAAGAAAAGGGAAATTGGTGAACTTTCAGGCCATTTTATTTTTAGCCATCATAAAGGATCACCACTCATGACCTACCTCAAAAGACATCAAATCAACAAGTTCAAGATATAAAGGGGCAAAATGTGAAGGGCCCTAAATTCCTTAGTTCACACAAAATTTAATATCTCTTTTTGCTCCTAAATTTCAGCCATGGACAACCATTTCTCCACTTAGTATCATGGATCAAATTAAAAAAACTTCAGTATCAATTTCTATGTGGGATACACTACTAATCCTAAGATAAAAAGATTATTTGCAAGAGGATCTTTCAAAGCTCAATATCTCTAATATACCACCCAAAAAGGAAATATTAAGTGTTGTTCAAACCAAATCTAATCTAGTTGTTGAGCCTCAAGATCCTAAGTTAATTAAGACTCCTCCATTCTATCTTTCATTTGTCACAGGAGATTATCTTGTCCAGAATTGTATGATTGATAGTGGAGCTAGTAATTATATCATGCCTAAATCCATAGCTCACAAAATATGACTCAATTATGAACCTCATGAAAAAGGAGTGTTACAATTGGATGGTTCTCCCACTAAGACTACAGGCATCCTCAAAGATCTTAAGGTTTTACTTGTTGCTTATCTAAATTTCACCATTACATAGGATATAGTTGTTGATTTACCTCCATATTTTGTACTATGCCTATTTAGAGATTTTACTACTAAAATAAGAAGTTACCTTTCTTTAGATTGGTTATATATAGTTTTTATAACTATATATGGAACCAAATTCACTATAAGATAATAACATATTTCCATATTTCACCTTGAACCATATATGCCAAATATGTCTAACATAAATTGCAATATTTTAGAAGAAGATAAGGATACTATTGATCAAGAAAATTCTAAGCCACTTGAAGGAATACCAAATCTACTCTTGGATGAGTGGGATACTTATAACCATGGGTATGAATAAGTTGGTCTTAGCATCTATTGCATGCATGAAGAATGTGAATCATTACCTAGTCTCACCAACTCATATCACGATCAAGAAGGGTTGTGGAATATGTTTTTTGATGGATCCAGATCAAAGAATGGGACTGGGATTGATGTAATGTTAGTTTCACCTCAAAATAAAAGGTATTTTTCTTTATCTATATTTTAGTTTAGTTTACATCAAATATAATAGAGTATAAATATCTTATTCATGTCTTTCAATGGGATAGAATGAGAGGTATTAAGCTTTCGCATGTGAAAGGTGATAGTGAGTTGGTAGAATAACAAGTTAGACTTTTTAATTTTATCAAATACCCTCTCCTAAAGGCCTTAAAACATAGGGTTTGGGACCTCATCAAATATTTCATATCATTTAATATCTGCTCCATTCCTAGATGATCTAATCAACATGTAGATAGACTTACAGCCATATGATCATAATGTGATATAGTGAAATAGCTCAAAGATAATAAATATTAGACCCAAATAAAAGTTATATGTAGTAATTTAGTTCCAAACAATGAGGTAAGTTGACAAGTCTTTGATAGTGATAAATAGATAGCTTGTTTCCTATAGAATGAGGTAGAATTTTGATCAAATAACCAAAATAAATTGTAATGCCAATATGAGGATTAGATTGTGAAATTGATGTAAACAAGATGACTAAAGTTTTAATAAATTTGTAAATAATTTTCAATGAAGATGATTAGCTAAGGAAGGAAAAGGTAAGCTTCTCTTCCAAGGAAGAGCATTATGAGCAAGTTCACATAGATGAAGGTAAGAAACTCAAGTGGGGTAAAGTGAACATTGATTCTAAGATATTAGATTTCATTTCATTATGTAAGGAATTCATGGATGTTTTTGTTTAGGAATACCATGATTTTAAAGGTTTTGACCACATATTAACACAACATACTATTGAGCTTGAATAGGATGCAAATGAGGCAAATGAGAACTTTGTGCTTGAGTTCTATGAAATTTTAATCACCCATTTTGGAGTACCTTCCACTATAGTAACATATAATTATTTGAAATTTAGTAGTGAAAAGGTATGTTAATGGGCTCTTGATAACGGTATTTATCTAAAATCTTTATCAAATTACTATCCATATGGTAATGGACTAGTTGAGTCCACTAACAAGAACCTGATTTAGATCATCAAAATAAAAATGGAAGATAATCAGAGGTCATGGCATACAAAATTGAAGACTAATTTATGGGATAATATGATGACCCCAAATAATTCCATTGGTCATTCACCTTATCTCTTAGTTTATGGAAGAGAATCAAGGTTGCATATCTCATTTGAGCTTCCAGCTTTGGACTTTGCACACCAACTAGAGCTTCTAAAAAGTGATGCAATTAAGGTTATGATGAATGAACTAAGAGAATTGGAAGACAAAATAAATTATGCGATGCATACCATGTGGTAAAAATAGAATCAAGTCAATAAATTTTTTTGACAAAATATCTACATCAAAGTTAATCTAACAAGGAAATATAGTAGTCAAATGGGATGAAGAGTGTGTAAAGCCAAACAATCACTCCCAATTTGATAGCCTTTGGAGTGAAACTTATATTATCACTAGTTGTAAGGAAATAAATTATTTCCAATTATCTAGATTTATTGGAGAAAAACTTCCTATTCATGTGAATGGGATGTTCCTCAATTATTAGTATTAGGAGAGTCACTCATTTATACATAGTTATAGTTTCATTCCTCTAAGTGCACATGATTTTAATAGTTTTTATTATATTTTATTTTATTGTGTTTGTTTCATCTAAGTGCATAAGTACACATGTTTATCTAATTTATCTATGTCTCTTCAAGTTTTCCAAATTTATGTATATAGTTCAGGGCTATTTTTAATAGAGTTTTTAAAATCCCTTGACCAATAGGTTGGTCAACCCCTGTAAGTCACCAAAAATGTTAACATTTTGGTCTCATAAGCCAAATTTTAACCCTTATCATTAAAATATTTTGTTGCCATTGCCTTAACTTAATTTTATATGCCTCATAGTGTCCTTAATTAAGGAAAAAATGACTAACATAGGCCTTGAGAAGCCAGACCATCATATGCACATCTGTAGGAATGAGCATAGCAAGTTAATCATGCATTTATTAATTACACTTAAGGATTCTTCTAGAGCTAATTAAATGCATGGACATGAATCCATTTGTCCAAAGACCATGTCTTGAAAATTTTATGCCTTGATGAGCCCTCTATCTCAAGCTATGATCATTTAAAGTTGAACCTATAGAATAAGATGTATGTGGCAACATCAAACTTAAGCCATAGGAACTAACCATTTAGATTCAAATAATCCTTATAATGACTGAATATATGATAAGTGTCCAAATAATGAGAGTTATAATGAAGATCCAACAATGAGTAGGAAACCTAACAATGTCATTAGGTCCCAAGATATAATGCTACATGTTCATTCATAGCTTAGAGCTTAATGATGAGAAGCAAGTCAAAAGGTCAATGTAAGTGAGAAGTTGACAAGTGAAAAGATCTTGGGTACATGTTAGATGATCCAATAGTGAGTGTTAACTGATAAATGTCAGTGGGCCCAAAAAAATCAATGGTGTGTGTGTAATCATACACAAATATCTAATGGTGATAAATGAGTCAACAAGTCAATGAATCTTGAAGCCAAATGAGAAGTTTCCAAGTGTCAAAACCTTGTTATAATAATAGAAGATCAATGAATCACATTCATTCATACAAAAATAGATATATGTTTTGTATGAGGTCAACGAGTCAAAAGACTAATAATAATATCTTACAAAATAAATAAAGAATTAACACTTGGCATAATATGAGAGAACCCAGTCAAGATGAATGGTCAGAATCAAAAGTTGAAAGCTAATGGAAAATAAATTTAACTAGGGTTGAACAGGAAGCAAATTATTCAAGTTTACTCATTTTCATTAAATCTCAATCAAATATGATCTATTAAGAAGATCTATCCTTAAATTTTTAGAAAGTGGAAGATGCATGATGTTGTAAAAACATGTAAATAATCGACATGGTCATCTCATCGACATGCAATAGCTTAAAGTAGAAAAGCATAGCTCTATTATGTCCATGCATAAGAAGAATCTATCTTTATAGTATAAAAAAAATTTAGTTTGGCATCAATATGTCTATCAAATGAGTCTACATGGATTTTATATGATGCATAGCTACTCTTCACATGGATATTTTCATGCACTTTTAGTCATTAAGTACCAAATCACACATGGGGAAGCTAAAGTGAAGTTAACCAATCTTCAAGTGACAAATCCTTATAAGGTGACTATGAAATTAATTTTTAATGCATCTTACATAGACTCCATACAAATAAAGGTATTCAAACACTTCAAATTCAGCTTCAAAGTGGAGCTAGACAACCGAGGATGGGCATAGTTTTCATGCAAGGGTTTAACAACTCAACAAGGGCTCACAACCTTCCTTTCGATGTTAAATTTGAAGATCATGCATGAGTTTGAAGACTATGAAGATATTTGAATACTTGATTTATTATTTTAAAAGTATCTTTTATCTTGAATTAACAAAAGAAATACTGATCCTTATTTCCTCTATGCCACTTTGGCTAGAGTCTTTCCTTTTAGGCTGTATATATGTAGGATCTTGGAACAATTTGGGATATCCTTGAAGCTATTAGATGAGATATATAGAAATTATAAATTACACCATAAATCAATAAACAGAGTTGTTTACATATTAGCTTATGGGGTATCATGTATTATTGATTGTGTGTTTCCATATAAGTGTATAGTTGTCATATTTTGTAGGTCCTTTATTTACCTATTTCTATGTTTTCATCCTCAATAGGTCAATTAAAGAGATAAGAATAGAAATTTCATTGAGTATCATTTGTATGAAGTGTATTTAGAGACATTCATGTACATACCTTCAATCTTCAAATTCTCTTTCAAGCCTTCTTTTGAAACACTGACATTTAGGACTGATCTGTAGAGTTTCTTTTGATCCATATATGTCCTTTAGTTTCAAAGCTTTTAGAGGATAAAAAAATACTTAGGTGCATCACCAAATGTAAAATAGGTTTCATTTTTAGTTATATTATTCCTTTTTCACCCTAAAATTCAAAAATAGATTTAGTATTGGTCATAAATTCACATAATTAGAGGAGCTAGCCTCATCAAAATCTAGAGGTTTGATCTAGATATAGGCATACCATAGCCTTAGATCATTCCCATGTTAGTCTAGGTATGATTTGGACTTGAGAAATATGATCTCTATTGGGTGATATCTAGATATCTAATAGTTTTCCCACATTAAATATTTGTCAACTTCATCTATGTCTTTTCTTATCAGTTCTTATTTATAACTCTTATACAGACACACACACACACACACACACACACACACACACACACACACACACACACACACACACACACACACACACACACACACACACACACACACACACACACACACACACACACACACACACACACACACACACACACACACACACACACACATGCAAATACACATGCACCCACGCATGCATGCACGCGCGCACACACACACATACACACACACACACTCCCATGCACATGCACATGTGCATGCACACACACACACACACAGGCACGCACATGTGCATGTGCACACATGCACACACACACACATGCATACACACACTCACATGTGCATGCGCACACACACACACACACACACACAAACACACACACACACACACACACACACACACACACACACACACACACACACACACACACACACACACACACACACACACACACACACACACACACACACACACACACACACACATGCACACACACACACACACACACACACACACACACACACACACACACACGCACACACACACACACACACTCGCATGCACATGCACGTGCACGCACGAACACACACATGCAAACACACACACACACACACACACACACACACACACACACACACACACACACACACACACACACACACACACACACACACACACACACACACACACACACACACACACACACACACACACACACACACACACACACACACACACACACTCACATGCACATGCAAGTGCATGTGTGCACACACGCACACACACAAAAAACATTATATAAACCTTGACATAATGTATAACTATTTTTTATCATCACATTATCAAGCATTCAATAATATACACACTACCTCAAGGTTCCATCCTTTTTCTTCAAAAAGATAGCTAGATCACCCCAAATAGACACACTAAAAATATTCCACATTCATGCTCGAAAGGTACTTAGAAGTAAATACAACTAATAGCATAATATCTATTTAGAAATCAAATTCATGTTTAGGAGGAAGTCCAAGTAATTTTATTGGAAATACATCCATGAATTCCCTAATAAAATGTAAATATCTAGATATTGGATCTTTATCCTTAGATAATTACTACATTTGGACATAATGTTGTTGGTATCCCTTATGCACTACTTTTTTTAACTACAAGGTTAAAATCAATTTGTGTGCCTTAGGATTTTTAATGCTTTACACCTCCATAATTATGTTAAAATTGTTATTGGATCACACCCTTTTACCAAAAAATAAGCATTTATTGATGTGATTATAACTAATACATACCAAGGATTAAATCATAAGATCTTAAAGGAGATAAAAATAAGTTAAATTTAGTATTGAAAAATCCTAAATCCAATTCAACTTGATCTAATAATTCATATATTGACACTCATTTTCCTTTACTAAACTCTACCTCTCAACTCTATTTGATTTTAAGAGATTTTAAATTACAGTTATTTATTATATAAGGTGAAATAAAGCTATATGTAACGCCAAAATAAATAAAAATGAACACATAAAGACTAAATAAGATACCTTTGGTTCTTATCAGAGTATCTTGGAAATCAACATTATGATTGTCAATAGTTTCATATACCCAATGATTAGATGATTGACTAAGTTTCAGATTTGGACATTAATTTTTGTAGTGGTTATTACAACATTCTTAGTATTATACATATATTTGGGGTGAAATGGAATAGTGTTGGCTTTTTTGGAGAGTTATCATGGTGATGTCATGTGGGTGTCATAGTGAGTGGACTAAGTGCCTTGATATTTTATGTGATAATGACAAAGTGTGCAATGTGCTTGTCATAGTATGTTTGAAGTATGATTGGTTGATATTGTATTTTGACAAGGTTATAGAGGTTCAATAATGAGTATGGTGATTTGAACATGTACAAGGGGTACTATATGAATTCAATAATTCTTTGAGTCCTTGTGTGCATGAGTGGATTTCATCTGGTTGATCATAGTTTTCATCTAGACTCTTTGGGTCTAGTGGTATAAAATTTGAGTAGGTAGTTTGATGATGTCACCATTGCCATGTGGGAATGAGTAAAGGAGAGGTGGTCATATGGTTTTAATCACATTATTCTCTATTTTTTATGATCCAAATATCAAGTCATGCTTTGAAATGCAATCAAAGATATGAAGGTGAAAAGTTGGATTCTCAGTCAAAATTTATTGTTTCCCATACTAAGCCAAATTTGCATATGGAAAAAAAAGTGATTAAGAAATTTTATGATGGAATATATATCATGTGTTGAAATTTAAAGATAATGTGATAATATGGGTTTATTTAGTTTTGATCCTAGTTTATTTTCAATAAATTTTAGATCATACGATGAAGCACATCCAATGATGTGAATATGTAAAGTTGGGCTCCCAAGTAGTATGACTACGTTTTTCCATAATTACCCAAATTTGTGTATGATAATAAAAATTGAGGGTTCATTTTTTTGATGTAATATATTTCACATGTGAAGGTGTTAAGATAAACTAATAATCTCAATTTATTCAATTTTTTTCCTAGTTTATTTGTGTTAAATTTTAGATCATGTGTTGAAGCACAACAAAAGTTATGAAAGATCAAAGTTGGTCTCCCAAATAAATTATAAGCATAATTTTCTCTATGATAGAATATTTTGAGAAGGCATTTTAAATGGTGATATATCAAACACATGTGAAGGATTCAGGAGTAGTGTGGCACATGGTTGGATTCTCCTATATGAGGAGATCATCTAGTCCAAATTTGAGAACATGCATCAAAGTGCAAAAGAAGTTATTAAGGTTAAAAAATGGATACTTAGGAATATTGAAATGGTACCCATGCTTAGTCATTTATGTAGAATTTAAAGTTTGAGCAAGATTGATGGTGCATGATGCTCTAAAAAGTCAAGAAGCAGTAAGATGAGGATAGGTGCATGATGTTTAATGACTAATAAAAGGTACATCATAATGATCCAATGGAAAGTGGGTGTTAATAAAAATTGACCAAATGGTGAGAATTGATTTTTAAAGATCTAACTGATCTATAGAGATCGATAGAATGCATTGAGTCAAATTTTCAAGGGTGTATGAAAAGAGGTCAAAGTGATTGAGGTTTTAACATCTAAGTATTGGAACCTATAAATTAAATATCAAAAAATATCAATGGTAAATATTTGATCTGACTAGTAATGACATGATATGATTTCAATGTTTCTAAGGTTTAACTTTGACCATTGCCATTTGAATATTTTAATTTAACAATTAAAAAACCAATTTCTAGTCTTTGGGCCATATATTTTAATAAAAGTCAAATTTATTGGTGATGTGAAAGGAAAAGATGAAGAATATTATAAGGCCCATCTAGAAATATAGATTTGGAGATCTAAAAGTGATTATAGTCAAAGATTTTGATCCTGGAATTTGATTATCTATGTGTGCTTATTCTGCAAGTGACCCATGAAAGATATTTGATCTCATTTTGATGTCTCATGATGAATTTGTTATTTGGTAGTGTTTAAGTCTCCATGAGGTTGCTTTGTGAGTATTTTGGAGGTATCATCAATCCATATTGAGTATAAATAATTATTAAGAAGTTGACTGTAAGTTTGGTAATGGTATTCTTGTGTATAAAGTCTTTGTTTGAGTTGTTTGATAATATGTAGAGGTGAGATAAGATGACTATGATCATTTGAGGATGTTAAAGCAGACATAAAGAGTGGACACATGCATTTGAAAGTGGTTCTATGTTCTTTTTTTGTTTGATAAATTTTTGAAAGAGTGAATGGGTTTACATGAGACTTATAAGGGCTATAAGGGCCTTATTAAAATGTGTATTTACTTAAGGGTGACCCATAGATGATATGGACAACCTATGAAGATTGTTTTGAGCCATGTATTCACATTAAATATGCCTTAAGGGCTAAGGCATTCATAATGGTTGACCAAGATTTTTTTTTAATCAAGATTGCTCTATAAATAGTGAAATTAAAGATGGTGATTTCTAGACTTTGTATGAGAGGCTTGGGAGAGATTTGAAATAGGCTTGTGTGTGTATTTTGTAGAGTGTAGGAAGGGTAGAGTGTCCTAAAGATGAGTTGAATACTAGAACATATTGAGGACTATTTGTATAACTTGTTGGTCATAATTCTATTGGCACGATAGTGCTCTTGATGTTTGAGTATGAGCAAAGGTAAAGAGTGATAAACAAAGGTCCATCATTAGGTGTAGAAGACATCAGTCCAAAGTTAGATGTGTTCATAGGTTTTTTTGTGGCATTTCAACATCTAAGGTAGTTACATCCTCCTTACAAGGTGAAACTTTCTAAAAGGTTTGGTTATTGTTATAGCTTAGCTAGATAGGTGTGGCAACACATTGTGGGATTATAGTCTCACTAAACAAAGATTATAGTTCCTTGATAATTTATAAATGGTCTAAATTATATATTTTTATCATTAAAAAATAGTCCAATTTCATGTTCTATTAGGTTTTATTCCCTAAGAGGGTTTCCCACATATGTCATTTCTTATGTGATTGATCTTGCATTATCCCTCTTGTTCATTACTATGAATGATGTATATGCTTCATGAATGATTGTCATATCTTATTAATTATTTGTAAAGGTCAAAATTGAATTTGGATTATTTGGGATCATTGATTCACCCCACTTCTTAGTAATTATACCTCTAACAATTGGTATTATATCAGGTGCTTTGGTAAAGGCTTAACATCTTAAAGGTGATCCAAGGTACAATATGGGTATTCATCAAGGAGGTTTCTCTACTAAGCAAGCACTGATGTTTAATGGATTCAATTATGCTTTTTGGATTGTAAGGATGAGGACATATATTATTTACCTAGGGTTTGATGTATGACAATATGTTCTAGATGGTTATGTTGCTCCTTGTTAGATACCCAACCAAAATCTCTGATACCGCCTTTGTTGGGAATTATGGAAGCACAAAATTGATTACCAAGCAACTTAACATGTGGAAATTAACTAGAATACACAAGTAACTAAAATTTAGAAATAACACAGAATATGAGAGACAATACACAACTTGTATCAATACTCATACAAAAAAGAATACAATAAAGAAGATGCCACTTCTTCTTCACCACCTCTCAGAGGCTTCCCACACCTCAAGTGAATAGTAATTCTCTCCTCAAAGCTCTCTCTCTTACGGTCACAACACACAACTCAAATACAGAGTTGGTGTTCACCTCCAACCAGTCAGTATCCACTACTGCTAGTACTCTAGTGCTCCACGCACACCACAAGTGCTCCACGTACTCCAAGTACACAAACATACTTCAAGTAGATCTCCCCTAAACTGCAACAACCTACAACCCAAATGATCTTACTTATGGAAGGAACTACCTTGCCTTCCTCTTTGCTCTCTTTCTGAGTACACACTATACTCCAAGTAGATCCCACCTGATTCTGCTCCCTATTGTGTTGCTGTCCTCCCTAATCTTGCACACCTGTAAATCAATCTAGTTCTGCATACCTGCAAGCCTAGATCATGCACACACATACACCTGTAGATCAATGATCTTACTCACCCATGTAGATCTCCAAAAGTAGCCATGCACACCTACTGACTAAGATCCTACACACTTGAAGAATCCTACTGATTCTCCAAAACCAGCACCCACACTTGGCACTACTGTGGAACTAGGAGGAACACCCTTGCTCACCTCACACACAGAAGGAGCTAAGTTTGCTCAACTCAAACTAGCACACTTTATAATACATCCCATGAGTCTCTTAAATAGATCTCAAGCAAACAATAATTAGACACCTAATTACAATAATTAGATCTATAGCTTCTAGTCTAAATTTGGCTCTTGACATGCAAACACTTGGTTCCTTAACTAACTTCCCATAACACTCATAGTTCAAACTGCACAGGTGATCGATGTCAGTCCCTATCTACCTGGAGGTGACCGATGCCAACTGATATTTGACTGACATTGGTTGCTCTTTTGTCTAATCCTATTGACATTGGTTGGCCTGACCGACGTCAGTGTCTGTGACACTCCAACAACCTCTAGTAACCTCCTTCCCTATTTGCATCAGTGAAGCTTTTAGCTCCACAACCTAACAATCTCCCACTTGGAGATAAATAGCTGCACTGTACCTATACCTATACCCCATCTAATCTATTTCTTGGCTTGTATCCCTCTTCAAGCTCATCCTTGAAGACCAACCACCACAACCCCTATGGTGCACCTCCTATCATCTGAGTAACCTGCCACATCTAAACCTATAAACCCATGTAGTGAAGTCCTGACCCTACATAGCATGAATCCCTGCTACTGGTCCCTCTCAAATACCTGAGAACCCACTTCCCTGAATTGGCTCCTAACTCTTTGACAGCTCCCACTGCTTGGGAAAACTCAGGTATATATCAGACCTCATGTGATTTCAGACACAACTATCCAGCCCTTAGTGTGTTCCAGTTTTGCATCTTGTGTAATGAACCTCGCCAACACCTGATTTACATTAGCTCCCACTAGAGACAAAATCAACCTATGATCTTCCATATCTCCCATGCCAAAGAATTTTGCTGCTCCAAATTCCTCATGACATGCCACTGAACTAACCTTACCCTTAGCTCAGCAGAACCTTGTATGTACAAACCTACTAGCTAGCATACCATCCACATATAGTAATAGGATAATGTCATGACCATCATCCCCCTAGTAAGACAAACACAATGGTTACACTGACATTGACTAAAGCCCTACTTTATCATCCACCTGTCAAACCCTGTACCACTATCCTATAGCTTCCTCAAGACTATATGACCTGGCCTTCCATCTCATGTGTCCATTCTCTCTATTCTTAAACTAAGGAATCCATTCGTTTATGTGCTTTCTTCTCAGCTAACAACCCTACCAAATCTCCCATTTGGTCTTGCATCATATTCCTACCATGCTCCCACTGTTTCCTGGATCCTTCCTGCTCTACAGTTAGCAACGAGTATAAAGAAGAGGAACAACAAATTTGAGGCTTACTTACCATTTCAGTCCTCCATATGGGTATTTTAGACTCCTTGACACCTTGTTGTCTACCCAAAATCTGTTACAGTGACTGACCTTAGTCACTACATAGTCTGCATCCGACCAACGTCAGTTTCCATGCACCTGTCCTAACTACCAACTCTTCCGACATCGGTGTCCCTGTTGCAGACATTGGTCCTCCTGACTGACGTTGATCTTACCTATTGCTGACATTGGTCCTCCTAACTGACATCAGTCTTACCCTTCCTGACATCACCAGGTTCGGTCTACACATGACTGACATCGACACCTGTCTGTTTAATGCTGGTTCCCCTTGATTGACGCCAGTACCTGTGTTCACCTGTGAGTGATGACTTTTTACCTATGAGCTCCTTTAAATCAAAACCCATGTCCAAACTACCCTACTTAGAAGTATCCAGCCCCATCCACTGATCTCTGTCTGTCATCTCCTCCAAGAACACCAAGGCTTTCCAGTTCTTAAGCCTATCAAAGACATCTGACTTCCTCTTAAGAATATGCATCTCCTTGCTCATGTGACCAAGCCTACAAAGCCACATCTCTGCAATAGAAGAAGAATCAGTAATATAAGCAAGTAGATAAAGAGTACCTACTTTCTTACCACCAGCTAATTCAAGTGTATCTGCTATGAGATTTCTTGTGCATCTCACATCACCCAACTTCCCTGAAGAAATTAGCTACATCTCCAAGACTAGGACCTGCATGACCTCCTTTAACACCCATTTTTTGGCCGCCTACAATTTCAGCTTCACTTCCCCTTTGCCAATTCTTTGGCAAGGCTCACCAGCTCCTCTCTTTGGGGCTACATGGAAAGAGGCAATAGAATCTATAAAATAAGATTCTATTTTATCCAAGAAACCCCCCAGAGCATCCTGCGCAACAACACCTACAACATCTGCTTCTTCAGTTCCTTCTTGTTGATCTTCCACAAACCAACAATTTTATTTTCCCTACTCTTTCTTTCCATAGGACCGTAATTGACCATCTGTGCTTTTCAACTCCTCCATTCTTAGCTTACTTTGATCTGCCATTGCTCTACTCCCACTCAATCAGAAACCCTTGAGAGTGACCTGTAACCAAACACAAAACCTGCTCCCTACAACCTTAGCTCTGATACCACTTTGTTAGATACCCAACGAACAGATCTGATACCACCTTTGTTGGGAATTATGGAAGCACACAATTGATTACCAAGCAACTTAACATGTGGAAATTAACCAGAATACACAAGTAACTAAAATTTAGAAATAACACAGAATATGAGAGACAATACACAACTTGTATCAATACTCATACAGAAAAGAATACAATAAAGAAGATGCCACTTCTTCTTCACCACCTCTCAGAGGCTTCCCACACCTCAAGTGAATAGTAATTCTCTCCTCAAAGCTCTCTCTCTTACGGTCCCAACACACAACTCAAATACAGAGTTGGTGTTCACCTCCAACCAGTCAGTATCCACTACTGCCAGTACTCTAGTGCTCCATGCACACCACAAGTGCTCCACGCACTCCAAGTACACAAACATACTTCAAGTAGATCTCCCCTAAACTGCAACAACCTACAACCCAAATGATCTTACTTATGGAAGGAACTACCTTGCCTTCCTCTTTGCTCTCTTTCTGAGTACACACTATACTCCAAGTAGATCCCACCTGATTCTACTCCCTGTTGTGTTGCTGTCCTCCCTAATCTTGCACACCTGCAAATCAATCTGGTTCTGCACACCTGCAAACCTAGATCATGCACACACATACACCTGTAGATCAATGATCTTACTCACCCATGTAGATCTCCAAAAGTAGCCATGCACACCTGCTGACCAAGATCCTACACACTTGAAGAATCCTACTAATTCTCCAAAACCAGCACCCACACTTGGCACTGCTGTGGAACTAGGAGGAACACCCTTGCTCACCTCACACACAGAAGGAGCTAGGTTTGCTCAACTCAAACTATCACACTTTATAATACATCCCATGAGTCTCTTAAATATATCTCAAGCAAACAATAATTAGACACCTAATTACAATAATTAGATCTGCAGCTTCTAGTCTAAATTTGGCTCTTGACATGCAAACACTTGGTTCCTTAACTAACTGCCCATAACACTCATAGTTCAAACCGCATAGGTGATCGATGTCAGTGCCTATCTACCTGGAGATGACCGATGCCAGCTGATATTTGACTAACATTGGTTGTTCTTTTGTCTAATCCTATCGACGTTGGTTAGCCTGACCAACGTCGGTGTCTGTGACACTCCAACAACCTCTAAGAACCTCCTTCCCTATTTGCATCAGTGAAGCTTTTAGCTCCACAACCTAACACTCCTATTACTCTTCCATCTAGTGTTGTAGATAAGAAGTTGTTTTAGAACAATTCCAAGGTGACAAATGCTATCACTTACGGTCTTTTTGAGACTGAATACACCAAGGTATTATATCATACATTTTATAAAGAGATATGGGACAAAATGAAGATTATTTTTGAAGGAGATTCAAAGGTCAAGATTGATAAGTTTCAAACTCATAGAAGATAATTTGAAAGATTCAAGATGAAGGAAGAATATTGTGTGGCATCCTTTATGCAGAGAGTTGATGAGATTGTGAACATCATCAAAGGTCTTGGAGAGAATCTTGAAGAGGGAAATATAATCCAAAAGTTATTAAGGTCTCTATATCTCAATTTTGATCCAAAAGTATCTTTTATAGAAAAGATTCATGATCTTAATCAGTTTAAGATAGATCAATTTCATAGCACCCTTAATGCATATGAGATGAGAATATATGATGATATAACACTAGAGAAATAAGCTACATTAAATATAGATATGAATCCTAATAAGAAGTTCCAAAGTAATAAATATAAATAGGATGACATATCTAACATTGATGAGGATGGACTAATTGATTTGATTACTAGGAAAGTGAACACATGCTCAGGGAAGCATAAGGGTAAACTACCCTTCAAACGTTTCAATTATGGAGAGATAGGACATTTTATTCATAAGTTCTCTCATAATCATGAGAAGAAAGATGATGAAGATCATGGTGAAGGCCAAGATGATGAAAATAAGACATATAGGAAGAAAGGATTTAGAAAGTTTAACAAAAAGAATAAGTCATTCAAATACAAGGAGAGTCTCTACACCAAAGAATATTGCATCTCATTAGATGAAAGTGAAGATAGTGACTCATAATATGATCATGAACATGATGTTTCTATTGAAGATGAATCTTTATTCATAGATAAGGAAGGAAGTTTCTCACATCATAATGTGTCTATATGGAGTGATTTTGATAATGATGAAGATGAGGTGGGCTGTGAGACTGTATTGATGAATTATCTTGAAGAACTAAAGATTGAGAAGAAGATCAATAAGAAGATGAAATATAAACTCAAGGACTATGAGGATAAATTCAATGTGTATGAGGAAAGATTTAATGAAGACACCAAGGAGCATGAAGATATGATCAAGCATCTCAATTATCAATTAGAAATTCTATCTACAAGCCTAAAAGCTAAAGAAGATGAATGTTCAATGTATGTTTCTAAAAATGAGTCTTTAAAATCTAAGTTAGAGAAGACATCTAGAAAGGTGAAGTCATTTATGAGATATGAAAAGAGCTCATGTGATCTAAACAACATTCTAAGTGGTCAAAATCATACTAGTGATAAAAATAGTCTTTGATATGAAGAAGAACAAAAGAATGTTACTCAATACCAGATGAAGACTAATGTGAACTAGGATAATCATACTTTGAAGACAAATCATCAGACAAGGACTGAAGGCGCTGGTAGAATGAAGACAAATTAGATCAAACAACCAAATGTCATAAGGTATTCAATATTCAATGGTTATTATTACACATGTAATTAATTTGTTCATAGGGATAGACAATGTAAGAGACCTGTTACAAATGAGTTTTCATGGAACTATTATGGGGGTCATCAGTCAGAAGGTATGAACATAGTTAAGTGCTTTAATTGTTATGAAAAAGGATATATTGAAAATTTCTATCTAAATAAGGTAAGGTAAGATACATTTCTTGTAAAAGGTATGGTGTACTACATCTATGAACAGAGAGGTCACATTGCTATGTTTTGGAAGTGAAGGCCTACAAGATAGAATATATTTAATCAATCTCCTAGAGTTCAAAGAAAAAGGCAAGTTAACATATGGAAACCAACAGTGATAGATATGAAGTATGATTATTCTACAAGTCCAATTAATATTTTTACTATGGTGGAGAATGATTCATAAGTTGAAGAGTCCCAAGAGGTCTCATTATCTGTTCATGTTGAGAATGAAGAGACTAAGCTCAAGGTAGAGACTAAGGTATTGGTTAAGGCTAGTTTTGAGGTAAGTATGGATTCAAATGAACATCCTAATATTATTAAGCAAGCTTCATACAAAGAACATAAATTTTATATACCTAATGATGAGGTTCCAAGATGCAAGGAAGATTATTCATATGAAAAGGTATGCCATAAATCTATGTTGTCTCCATGTATTGATAATCTAATCATAGAAGAAAAGGAGATTGTTATAGTAGTTGAGGAAGTTATTTTTCTAAAGCCAAAGAAGAAAAAGAAGTAGAACTATAAGTATCAATTGAGAAAGGAGGAAAAGGAATATGAGAAGTTGTTTTTATTTTAGAGCATTGAGTTATAGAGGGCGTCTCTATATATGCTTCTTAAGAGACTCATTTTAAGTGGAAAAGCAAGTATTGTTGTGGTGTTTTTTAGTTAAAACAGTCTTCAGGGCTAGATTGAAGGTTCCCAGATGGTAAAGGAGGATTTGTTATTTTTTAAGGTCCTAAAATGAGTTATAGGAATTCAAGGTTCCCAATAGTGTGGAAGCTCAAATCTTGGTCTAGAGGTGTGTGTTGGGTGTCTCTAGGTTCGAAAGTGTATGTTGACCAAAAGGAGGTTTTTTGACTTTGTTTGTTTTAAGATTCTAGGGTTTTGGGCTATGCTATAAAAGTGGGTTTCTTTTGATTTGAGATATGAGGCTTCTTAGTATGTTTAATGGACCAAATGGGTGGTCAAATCAATCTTCAAATATAATTGAAGGTTTGTGGTTCTCAAATTATTTAAGTTTTTTCAATATAGAAGGTTAATTAGCTAGTAGGTTTGTTAAGTATGTTGCATAGGATGAGCTTGGTGATGAAAATTGGTGTGATTAAGGGGGAATATGAGAGTGATCTAGATATGAAGTTTCCTATCATGAATATGTTTATAATTAAAATTGTGGGGTTTGCAAGTTCTAGGCAGGGCTATAAAGAGGCTAGACAGACCTAGTTTAAAGAAGAGTGTTTTTTGCTCAGTTTTTCCAAAATATTAAGGTATGTGTGTTTTCAAGTGAGTTATAATTTTTTTTAGTTCATGTTTCATATTTGGTGAGTGTATTGAAGTTTTTTTGGTGATCCTTATGGTAGCTTAAGAGAGAAGGTTAGTAAGCATATTTGGTGATTCTTCATGGTATGTGGAGATCTAAAGATGCTCAGAATGTACAATGGCTCAGAAATATTATGGGTGTCTCTCTAAGATGTTTCTTGGTGATTTAATTTATATTTATATGGTTTTGTGTTTTTTTAATTCATTGGTCACAGTTCTTGATTAAAGAGAGTGTTGGTATGGAGCAAGAGGATGTTGTCAAGGCAAGCCGAAGTAGGCTCAAGGTAAGGGGGAGTTTGTATCATATTTATAAGATGGTCCTTTCCTATTTGTTATTATTTTTATATCCTCAAGATCAGTTGGTTCCCACTTTGTCATTGTGTCAAAGGGAGAGAAAGTTCATGTTGTGAGAGTGTTTGAAGAGAGAGAAGGTGAGATGTATATTACTATATTAATGGTTGTTGACATTAATGATAAAGGGGGAAACTATTGGAGATTTTTCATGATGATTTCATGGATGTGTCCTAGTAAGTAGATGAAGTACCTTGATAATCCATGTGACAATGACAAAGTGTACAATATGCTTGTACTAGTATGCTTGAAGTATGTTTGGTTGATCTTCTATTTTTTCATGGTTAGAGAGGTTCAAGGATGAGTATGGTGATTTGAGTATGTGTAAGGGGTCATATAAAAATTGTAAAATGATTTGAGTGCTTGTGTGTATGATTGGATTTCATTTGGTTGATCATAGTTTTCATATAGACACTTTGGGTCTAGTGGTAGAAAATCTAAGTAGGTAGTTTGATGACATCACCATTGCCACATGAGAATGAGTCAAGGGGATTTGGTCATATGGTTTTGAACACATTAGTCCCTATTTATTATACACCAAATCTCAAGTCATGCATAAAAGTGTGATCAAATATATAAGGGTGAAAATTTATCTTCTCTGTTAGAATTCATTATTTTCCCATAGTCAAATTTGCATATGGCCATAAAGAGCCAAGCAAGTAGTTTGATGATGGAATATGTTTCACGTGTGGATGTTTCAAGAGAAGGTGATCATATGGGTTTGTTCAATTTTGAGCCTAGTTTATTTTCACTAAAGTTTAGATTATGTGATGAAGCATGTCAAAAGATGTGCATATGCAAAGTTGGGCTCCCATGTAGTTTGACTATGTTTTTTCTTAGCCAAATTTGCTTATGAAAAAAAAGTTGAGTAGGATTTTTGTTGATGTTATATCTTACACATGTGAATGTTTCAAGAGAAACGGATCATATGGGTTTGTTCAATTTTTATCCTAGTTTATTTGTGCTAAATGTTAGATCATGCATTGAAGTGCAAAAAAAGTTATGAAGGATCAAAGTTGGCCTTCCACACAAATTCTAAGCATAGTTGGCTCTTTGATATAAGATTTTGAGAAGGCATTTTAAATGATGATATATCTCACACATGCAAAGGATTCAATATCAATATGTCACATGGATAAATTCACCTATGTGAGGAGATCATTTGGTTGAAATTTGAGATCATACATCAAAGTGAAAGAGAAGTTATTAAGGATCAAAAATTGATACTCAAGCATATTAAAAGGGTCCCCATACTCAATCATTTATACACAAGTTACAGTTCGAGCAAGATCAATGGTGAACATTAATCTAAGAAGTTAGGAAGCAATGATGTGAGGATAAGTGCATGATGTTTAATGAATGATAAAGGGAAAAGATAAGGATCCAATGACAAGAGGATGTTTATAAAGATTAAATTTAATGGTGAGTGTTGATCATTAAAGACTTGACTGATCTATAGAGATCGATGGAGCGTGTTGAGTCAGAGTTACAAGGGTACATGAGATGAGGTCAAAGTGATTGAGGTTTTACATTTGAGTACTGGTGATTATATATTAAAGATCAAAAAATATTGATGGCACGTATTCAACCTAAGTAGTGAGGACACGAGATGATTGCAATGTTTTTGAGGTTTAATTTTAACCATTGCCATTTGAATATTTGAATTTAACAAGGGAAAAACTAATGTTTGGTCTTTAGGCCATATATTTTTATAGAATTTGAATTTGTTGGTGCTGTAAAAAGCAAAGATGAAGAAGAATCCAAGGTGCATCTATAAATATAGATTTAAATATCTAAAATTGATTATATTCAAAGACATTGAGCCTAGAAGTTGACTATGTGTTTGTGTTTATTATATAAGTGACTTGAGAAGGATATTTGAGCTTGTTTTGATGTCTCATGATGAATTCAATATTTGGGAGTGTTATAGACTCCATGAGGATGATTTTTAAGTATCCTACCTGAAATCTAAGAAATGCTTAAGAAGTTGACTATATGTTTGGTAATGGTGTTCCTATGTATAAGGCCTCTATTTGAGTTGTTTGAACATATGCAAAGGTGAGATAAGATGACTATGATCATTTGAGGATGTCAAAGGGGACATAAGGAGTGGACCCATGTATTCGAAAGTGGTCATGTGTTTTTTTTTATTTGATAAAGTTGTAAAGGAGTGAATGGGTTTAAATGAGACCTATAAGGGCTACAAGGGCCTTATTAAAAGGTGTATTTCCTTAAGGGTGACACATAGGTGCTATGGATGACCTATGAAGATTTTTTTGAGTTGTTTCTTTATGTGAAAGATGCCTTAAGGGATAAGGCATGCCTAATGGCCAACCAAGGTGTTGTTTATCAAGATTGTTCTATAAATAGTGAAATAAAATATGGTGATTTATAGACCTTGTGTGAGAGACTTGGGAGAGATTTTAGAGAGGCTTGTGTGTGTGTTTTGTAGAGTGAAGGAAGGGTAGGGTGCCCTTAGGATGAATTAAATATCAGAATATATCGAAGACTTTTTATATGACCTATTTTTCATAAATCTACTGGTAGGATAATGCTCTTATTGTTTGAGTATGAGTGAAGGTAAAGAGTGATAAATATAGGTCCATCATCAGGAGTAGAAGACATCAATGCAAAGGTGGATGTGTTCATAGGTGTTATTTTGGTAGATCAACATCTAAGGTGGTTGAATCCTCCTTTCAAGGTAAAATGTTCTAAAAGGCTTGGTTGTTTTTCTATCTCATCTAGATAGGTGTGGCAACACCTTGTGGGATTATAGTCTCACTAAATAGGGATTGTAGTTCCTTGATCATTTTTTAGATAGTTTAAATTAGATCTTATTATTATAGGATAGTATTCCAATTTTAGGTTACAATGGGTTTTATTCTAGAAGATGGTTTTCCATGTATGTCATGTGTTATGTGATTAATCTTGCATTGTCTCTCTTGCTTATTGCTATGAATGATGTGTATGTTTCATGAATGCTTGTGCTACAAATTTAAAAATTGTTTTACCAAAATTTCGTTAGAGAAATAAAACTAATCTACTACCATTGTAATTAATCCTTTTTGGTTAATAAATACATTTTAAAAGTGTGTTTTTCTAATAATTTTACTGAAATACTCAATAGGTATGAACAACTTATACTTAATATTAACTAAAGATTATAGGAAACGTTTTTTTAACTAAACTTAATATTATGTCCTAATGAGTGGATCTTATAAAAAAGAGTTCATCCCTTAAAGCATATTAATATTAGGATGTATAGGTGTATATGTACCCTTAATTTTTTTGATCTAAATATTACTACAAGTCAAAATTTTCCCATAAGATGAACTTAACAAGTCTCAAACTTAAATGATTTGTCATTTAATAGAGAATATCTCTCACATTAATTAGGGTAAAGGAAACTATAAATAAAATGTCTTTCTTTCTTAACTTAAAATAGTTATAATCAGTCAATTTATACACAAAGTAATATGGGTTTATTCACATTAAATGTAAAAGTATGATAAGTACACTGACAATGTCCACCTGTAAGGAGTATTACCCAATTTGATACTAAAAAGTATAGCATTAATAACCATGAAATTTTCATCAAAAATATTAATTCAAACTATATATGATATTATAATTCTTCACTTTATTTCAAGACATAACATTAATAACCATAAAACAACAACTTTCCTTAACAAAGAACATACAAATCAACAAGCATTTACTACCATATATTCATAATACAAATTATCTTATTAATTAACTCTTCATACATTAATAAAATTACACTTATAATCTAATTAGAGTGTTATCCCAATAGACAATATTATTATAACAATTAAATTAGATACATATGATGTTACCCCATCAAAACATTTACACTTTGAAATTTAGGGTCATAAATTTGCCTATTATGTATCAAATATTCCATTATAGTAATCAAACTCTATTAAAACCAATTAATAAAAAATTAACATTATTCATTCATCCATGATACACATCCTGATTAGATAAATTATATTTAGGGAAACATTGTTGTTTGCCTTTGGTATTTATCTTTTTCAAGTCCCAAAAGAAAAAATATTCAAAATTAGTTAAAGTTAGTCTATGAACTTAAGAAATGTAAGTGTGACTAAGAATGAGTTAATGAATCTCCTCATTCATGAGAATTTTAATTTATACATCTATTAAATGTTAGTCCTTGATCCCATTATATTAATTTTAACTCAAAAATAACAATCATTGACTTAATTATTTAAAACTTTCTCCTTTAATTATCTTTCATATAAAAATATACATTAAATAATACATTATTCATAGGTATCTATATATTTTTTAAATCAAAATTTGTAGATTCGTATCTATCTTTAAATGGTGGCATTCTTGAAATAAGAGAATTCAAGAAACAATATTTAAAAAGCAATTATGATTATTAATCCAATCATTTGGTAAATGTTATTAAATTTTTCTATTGCACATCTAGTATCATTTGAGATAACATTTTTTATTTGATTAGGTAAAAATAATAGTTTTAAAAGGACCTGTAACTTGAGTATAAGTAAAAGTATGATAAAATAGTGTAAGCCCCATGGGTTGAGAAATAAAGTATAGAGTAATCGAAATAGTAAACTATCAAATGTAGTAGAAGATAAAACATAGAAAGTAAAAAGTAAATTACTCAGGGAAGGAGGAGTCTTCCATGAGTGCCTTACTGGCCTCAATGTCCTTCACCTACTTTGTTAGTATGTTCTTAGTGATTTTTTCCCTAGTTATATTGCTCAAGCCTTTAGCACCATCCTTTGGCATTATCATCCTTGAATTATTTTGAGGAATCTCTTTATCTAGTGTCTTCTTAATGGGTAATTTAAGGGAGGGTTTTGGAGAATAAATCTCCACTGCCTCTATGACCTACTTCGAGGGAGTGCCTTTAGCCCCAACATATTATGAAAGGGATTGAATAGTTTTGGAATCTTCCCTATTAAGAGAGTTCCACTCATTTATTAGTATTACCAGGATAATTATAGCCTCATGTAGTTTATTATTGAACCCCTTCATCTATTTTTTGATCCTTCTAATCACCCCTAAAAGGGGGGACTTACCTTTACCTGACATCTCTATAGAATTTGAGAAAATGTTTTTGATTAAGTAAGGTGGCAAACTTGGGGCCGAACCCTATACAGTCAAAAAAGACAATAAGGCAGGTAAACAAAAGATGCTAGCATATGAACAATAGCACAACCGAGAACAATAGTTAGAAGCAAAACATAAACAATAGAAAGACCAGAGTCAGAAAGGTCTTAACTACATAACTATTGAATTAACAAGATCATTAAGTTTCTCATTCTCCATTTTCATCATTCCCAGAATTACCCACCACTTCCAACATAGACATATTCAGCAAAAAATTATTTCAAAGGCCTTTGGTGAAGACATTCTCTAGCTTTTGAATTTGGCCCTTCAAGGCCCCATTTTAGTTTTCTAGTCAGTCTCATTCTCCGTGCCCTCACCAACTTCCTTGACATGCATCTTCCCCTTATTATCAGTAGTTTCCATGGTGTCAGCACCCTGCTCTTCAGTGACCTCAAAAACTTGAGAAGCCTATTTCCCTCTAGTGTCCTCTGAAATTTCTTAGATTTATAGCTCTTCGGACTCTTCTTCCTGGGTTGCTTCATCTGAAGCACTTTTTGAATAGTCTATCAGTCTGGCCTTCAGGGCTAGTTTTCCAGCGATTTGCCTTGATTTGTGCACTCCAGAAGGGAAACCTTCCTTATTAATTTTGGAAGGCTTGTGAGGTTTGCCACCTTGGCCCCCCATGGCCCTACCTAGATTCCTATGGGTCCCTTCTATAGTCTCTTCAAAATTTTCTTCTTCTCCATCAACCTTCCTCTTCTTTCCCTTTTTACTCACAAAGGAGCCAAGGGTATTAATAGGGCCCTTAACAGGGTGGAGAAAAGGGCATCATTGGTTTTGGTAGGAGTAGGGGAGACCTAAGATTCATCAATTACATCGCCAAACACCGGGTTGGAGGGAATGTCTTCATTAACACCTCTGATATTCTTGTTTGGCTCAAGGGCATGATGAAAATTGTAGAGATAGAAAATAAATCCCTGGTGTAGGGGAATAGGTTTTATATTTGACTTCTTGGCCATTTTGGCTCTCACCCTCAGGATAGAGTGTTCCAAGGAGGAAAGCAAGTAAAAAGGGAAGCTGATAATAGCATTGCATCTAAAATGATTTAAAAAAGGAAGGTGGTAGTTATAAAACCTATTATAATGCCCCTCGAGAGTGAAGTACTTCATGAGAATGAAGCACACTCCATCCCATGGCTCTAGAAGTTTGGCATGCTAGAACCCTCCTTGATACGGGATGAGTTATTCTCCTTCACCTAGAAATAGTTTGTGGCTAGCCATATCCATGATTTTGGTTTTCCTTTGAAGATTTATACCCTAAATGGTCATTCTTATGGCCATAAAAAACACCTTTTCAAAGATTTCAAAGCTAATACTGCCCACAGTGACCCACTTATTGAACCAAGATCTCGTGAACTACTCGAACAAATTTTCATCACAACCATTTAGCCTTTCCAAATATGGACTGATACCTCCTTCTTTATAGTAATGCCAGACTAATGGATTGTCTTTAAATTCACAACAGGAGACAGGTTTAGTTTGAATACGGTCTCCTCCCATTCTGTAATTGTATACCTAGTTGGTGAAATTCCCAATTTCCACCTTTAACTTCAAACAAGTAGCTAGCCCTTACTTCTATTTGTGCTAAATGTAGATGTGAAGGCTCATTTTATGAAATGCCCTTCGGCAGTGGTGTCTACTCCCATGCTTGAAAATAATTTCCCCTTGGTTTTCATGATGCAACCTACATGCCTCCACCTCATGATACCAAGAATTAATAATGATAATCAAGGAATTACTAAGGTTATCATTTTCTAAGATCCCTGATGGCCTTGTCCATGTGGATCACCTTTGAAAGCTATCCTTACCATCAATGTGCATCATTCCTGATCCATCGTCTCCTTCTAAATGATCTCCCTAATGTTTAGGGGAATATGAGCACCTTGTCACCATACCCTCCATCCTGAGAATTGTTGACCAAGGTTGGTACAAGCATCAGCAACCCTGTTGCCTTCTCTGTAGGTATGGGAAATCTCAACTTTGGAAATTTTTTGTAAAAGAAACTGTATATCAGTAATGATGTCTTTTAGTTGATTCCAACATTAGATGCTTTATTAACAACATCTATAACCATCTTAGAATCTCCTTGAATATTCAAACTTCTTATTCCAAGGGATATAGCTAACTTTAATCCCCATAGTAAAGCCATAGCTTCAACTTAGTTATTACTCTAGCAACCAATTCCACTAGCATAGACAACAGACATCCATCTTTTTTCATTCCTTATAATTCCTCCTCCATTATCTTTACCATTCAACTTGGATGCCCCATCAAATTTGAGTTTCATCCAATTAGGTTTAGGTGGTATCCATTTAGTCTAAAGTCTTTGTATAATTTTGGAATTATCATACCCAGGGATAAGGTTTAAAACCTTCCATTTGGCTGCAATTTGGCTTTCAAATTGAGATAGGGGTTTCTCCACAACACTAATATGAGCTGTTGTAACACTTTCCAAAATGGTCCTAGTAAAGGAGTTAAACACCTAAGAAGCATTTCTAGCAGAGTCTATGAAAATTTTGTTATTGCGCTCTTTCCATAAAGTCCAACTCAAACATGGCAGAGCTTGCTTCCATAATTCCTTAATCCAGGGATGTGTGAAGGTTGAGTTCCAACTGAGGATTAATTCTTTAAGGTCAAAATTGCAAACCCATTCAATACCAAAGTTGTTAAGTATTGTGCCCCATAAATCTTGGGCAAACTCACAGTGGATAAATATGTGTGAAACTAATTCCTCTTTTGAACCACACAAAAAACATCTATTAACCAAAGTAAAACCTCTCTTTTGAAGATTGTCCTGAGTAAGGATTTTGTTATGGGCATCAGCCCACCAAAACAAGTTGATCTTTGGAATAAGTTTATGATTCCAAACCTTTTTCCATACCTCCTTATTCTAATCTTTAGGAGTAAGCAGACGGTAAGTAGATTTGATAAAGAATGATCCATTATTATCCAGCCAATAGTATTGTTCGTCCTCCCGAGGGAAGAGAGGGATTTTGATCTCCTGAACGCACTGTTGGATCTCCCAGACTCTTGGGAGAAGCTCAAGCCTATGCACACAACAATCCAAAAGGTTTTTCCAGCTCCTTATGCCATTGTTATTTTCCATATAATCATTGACCCTATCTCCAAAGAACTAGGTAGTCAAGTCAGCAATTTCTCCATAGTTTCCTTGAGAGATGAGAGCCTTGTCAATTAACTAGGTATCCTCCCATAATTTAATTTGTTGACCATTTCCAAGTTTCCACATAATTTCCTGTTTGAGAAGGCTTATACTTTTTAGCATTTTATTCCATATTGAAGAAATTTGGAGTCCTCAATGCTATGCATGTATTTGGCATACATTATTTCCCCCCACTCACTGTTATTATGGATTAGGTTCCAACTAACTTTTGAGAGAAGGGATTTGTTCATGTTCCTAATGGATCTTATATTAAGTCCACCATGAGATTTTGGAAGACACACTTTTTCCCATCTGACTAAAGACATTCTCTATTTGTCTTCCACTCCCATCCATAAGAATTTCCTTTGGATTTGTTCTAGATTTTTAGCAAAATATGTAGGAATTTTAAAAAGAGACATGAAGTAAGTATGAATACCTTGCAGTGAAGCCCGAAGAAGTTGTAGCTTACTAGCACTACTGAGTAGTTTCCCCTTCCACCCAAGAAATTTCCTTTACATTCTTTCTATAATTTAATTCCAAAAACTTGGAGATACCTCTTTGACCGAGAGTGGGAGACCTAGGTAGGTAGCTGGTAGGCTAGCTTTAACACATTCTAATATATCAATGATTATATGTCTAAGTTCATTAGAAGTGTTGAAGAAGTACACATTGTTTTTTTAGAAATTTATGCTTTGTCCTAATTCTCTGGCATAATCATTTAATATATTCTTCCATCTTCTAGCTTCAATCATCGATGAGATTCCAAATAAGATGGTATCATCTACAAACTGCTGGACAACCATAAGATGAAGGGAAGAGGCAGGTTTGATGCCTACTAGCTTTTTTGAGGCTATGTCTACTTGTATATATCTTCCCAGTGCCTCAACCATAATGATGAATATGTACGGGGAGAGAGGATCTCCCTGACAAATTCCTATTGAGGATGAGAAAAACCCTCTAGGAACACCATTAACTATCACTAAGAATTTAGTAGAAGAGACCACATTCCATAACAAGCAAGACAATTTATCATTAAACCCAAATTTTTTGATCACTTGAAATAAAAAAGTCCATGAGACTCTATCATAGGCTTTAGAAATATCAAGCTTGAGCACCATCCCATGGATTATAATCTTATCCATGGAGTGAATAGTCTCATGTGTGGTGATCACAACATCAAGAATCTGCTTTCCTGGGATGAAACCTTTTTGAGTAGGAGAAATAATTTTGTCAAGCAAGGGTTGAATCCTCACGACTAGCAGTTTAGTACATATATTATACACAGTGTTGCATAGACTGAAGGGTATAAAATTAGTGAGGTGTGAAGGTTGATATTTTTTAGTAACAAGTACTATGAAGGTATTATTAACTTGTTTCAAAAGTTTTCCAGATCTAAAAAAATCACGAACGACAACTGTGAGGTCTGCTCCTACAATCTCCTAATATTCTTGAAAGAATATAGGAGGAAGGCCATCAGGACCTAGGGCTTTAAAAGAACCCATGGAGAATAAAATATCATGGACTTCTTCCTTAGATATAGGCTTTAAAATTTCTAGATTATCTTCTTTTATTATCAAACAGGGGATTTTATCAATGAATTGATTCATAGATCTATCAATTATATCATTATTATTTTCTTCTGTAAGCAAGTTCTAAAAGAAAGCCTTGGCTTGCTCCCCTATTTCATTATCCTCAGTAATAATGTTTCCTTTATCTAGGATAAGCTTAGCTATTGAGTTGGCTTTCCTATGTTTCATAGCTGAGAGATGAAAAAAAGTAGTGTTCCTATCCCCCTCTTTAAACCACTAAACACAAGATTTTTGTTTCCAAAAAACATTTTCTCTTTCCATAAGATACTTCCATTATAAATATAGGATACTCTCTTCTTCTAAGGTTCCCTTAGATTCATCCCCTTGATCTATCAGTTGCTGTATAGCCTTGAGTTTTCCCACTATATTTTTCTTCTACTGGAAGACCTACCCAAAGCTGTATCAATTCCAGCCGTAAACTTCTTGTTTAATGTGCTAGATTTTCTTGACTATTATAAACATGGGAGTACCTCAAATGGGAATATTCCACCATTAAGCCACCATTTTTCTAATACCTTTGTGTTTGATCCACATAGCTTTAAAATGGAATGGGGGAGGTCCAGGATGTCCCTGTTCCCTCTAATTGAGGACAATCGGGCAGTGGTCAGACATGGTTCTAAGGAAAGCCTACACCTACATATTATAATAATCATTCTAGTTGATTAATATCAAAAATCTATCTAATTTAACTTGAATCATTTGATCTCCTCTTCTTATGTTGGTCCAGGTAAAATTTTGATTCTGCAGCTCTATGTCCAGTAATCCCCAATCATTGATGAATTCAACAAAGTCAAACATGTTGTCTGAGTAATCAATAATTCCAACCTATTTTTTAGAAGGGTATAAAGGAGTGCTGAAATCTCTAGCTAACATCCATTTAGTGTTCTGAGGATTATTCCTGAAGCTGCTCAAGTCTATCCATGATTTCTGTCTCAAAGCTCTATTATTCGGTCCATGGACATTGATCAACGTCCAGTTCAAGGAATTCATGGAAAAATTGATAATCAATAAGTGCTTATTATGGGCCATAAGAGATCCTTGGATTTTAGCACTATTCCACATAGTGGTAATCCCTCCTGAAGCCCCTTCAGCAGGACTAATACAAAAAGCCACCTTAGGCCATATATAGTCAGCAATTTTCACAAAATTCTCCTCATTCATCTTGACTTCTTGGAGTAATAAAATATCTAATTTATTATCTAAAATGTAGTTTTTAACCTCAAACTGCTTTGAGGGACTATTAAATTCCCTCAAATTCCAAGATAATATTCTCATTTAGAGAGTTTGGGAGGTTGGGTCTCTAGTGTTTTCTATTTTCCACTTGCAATCTCCCTAGCCATCTCTCTTTGTCTTGTTTCTCTTAGGGTTGGCCTCCCTTGTTTAGGATCAGTGCCAACATCTGCATATTTTTTACCTTTTTGGATATTTTTCTTTGGGGTAACCCATTCCTCCTGTTCATTACTACCACTTTGTCCTGCTACTCCTGTTGCTAAGTAGTTTCCTACTTGGTCTCTGACTTCTAGAGCATGGAAAATGTCTATATTAATCTATGGTTCTATTACTCCTTTAGTGTTACTTTCAGGTGTTACTTCTTCCTGTCCAACCCTTGTAACTTTGTCATCTTCATTGAGTTCCCCTAGCAAAAGGTTACCTTCTGCCCCTTCCTTAGACATATTAGTCTATTTTTTGAAAGTGTTGACTGTGTTAAATATGGCCTTCTAACTATCATTAGATACTATATTTTCCTTTGGAATAGCTTTTCCCTCACTACTAGTGATATCCTCCTTTCCCTTCTCCTCCTCTCCTTTTTTTGTAGCCTTCTGACTATCATCTAATACTATATTTTCCTTTGGGACAACTTTTCCCTCACTACTAGGGATATCCTCATTTCCCTTCTCCTCTCCTTTTTCTATATTATCAAGAATTTCCACATTACTCTCCATTTCTTGCTTGCTATTCACTTTCTCCTCCCCTTCATTCTAGGAATCATCTTTTCTCCCCCTTTGCTTCACTGTGCATTGTGTCATTAAATGTCCCTTCCTCTTACATATTTGGTAGAAAGTGGTAGCATTTTCATAAATGATTAGCTGAGTCCAAGTCCCATATTTAGAGTTTAGCTCTATGTTCATAGGGAGAATCTTATTTATTTCAACATTAACACAAAGTCTAGCATACACACATCTGGACTTTGTTCTGGTTATATGATCTGAAGTGACATATTGGCCAATAGAATTACCAATAGCTGTGAAATTTTTTTCATCCCAAAATTCCAAAGGGAACCCTAGCAGTCTTACCCAAGTAGGAGCAGTCTTATGGAGGTCTGAGTTAGGATCAAATCCTGGTTTCCACGAGCATAAGGTAAGAGAATGAGTTCCATATAGCCAGGGTCCTCCAACAAGGGTAGTGATCATGTCCTCCCTATTCGTAAATCTAAAAAGGAATAGACCTCTTGCCATGGCAGTGATCGAAACACTACCTTTAACTTTCCACCTAGATAGAACCCATTTCCTAACCATTTCGATATTAGGATGGAAAGAAAAAAACTTACCTACCAGCATAAGGTCCATGGATGCCATGATTTCCTCTACCAAGTTGTTTGGGATAATCAATGCTATGCCCTCCAAGATAACAGGGAGGCTCGACATGCCTTTTGAGGGACACATCTTTTCCCATGTAAGTTCCTTCTTCCATCTATTGTATGGACTATCCACTACTAGATTCTTAGATAGATCCCCAAAGGCACTACCACCCGCAGTGACCTCCATTAGATCCGTGATCCTGCCGATTGCACTTAGGGGGCCCAACTAGGCGGGAAAAAAATAGTTTCAAATATTGTCCACATGCCACCACTCCACACCAATTTTACCTAAATAAATTTAAGTAATCAAATGTATAAAAAAAATTAAGGATTGATAAATTGTTATTTAATAATTTAAGAACAAATGTTAGTTCTCTATTATAAGTCATGTTCCTATTTATAAAATTAATCATCATGATTGATAATCTAAATTAAAATTAATTGAATTGATGCTTGAATACTCTAACAATCATTATAAAGAATAATATGGTTACATTCAATTAATAACTCCACTAAAAATTTATTATTGGTTCACAACCATATATTGAGACATCACAATGATTTACACAACCTTTGTTAAGATAAAAAATAATATCTTATGCATTTAAACAACCAAATGATCCTAAATAGAATTTGGTGATTCATAATTACCCATAAATTATTTTAAGGCTCGAGTAACTAATCACAACAACTCATAATTTATATAAATTCCTAAAATTTATCAACATGAAAATGTCAAAAAAGCATAAAAACCATGCTTCATTTCCATAAATTAAAACAAAAATATTATAAATGAATCACATGACTCATGCCTTCATTAAGTGCATTATTATCTATAATAAAGTCAACAGAAAAACATATAGCCTATATAGAATTCAAAAAATACCTAACACTCATTGAAAATGATAATCGATACTATCATTTAGTAACAAAATAACCATGTTTTAATCCAAATTAAGCTATAGATTTTTATTTCCAATAAAAAACATAATGAATTAGAGTATTGTTTGATCAGTGGTATAAATGAGTGATCAAATTAAAAATATATGGTAAATAACAACATGTCTTTATAATAAAATTCTATTTGATCCTCAATTTAAAATTCAAACAATTAAAACTAATTGAGGAAATATAAGTTGCAATCATTATAACACATATTCAATAAACATTGAAACCAATGATCCCATTCAGATCCACACACAGGTGATAAAATTTTATAAGAATGTCATTAGTTGGAGTCCAAACAAGAGATTAAATTGTGAGTTAAAAATAACAAACATTCAAAACGTCTTATAATTTATTCTTAGACATAACTTATAGCTCTAAATAACGTAAGCTATTATTTCATACTTTCAACAATTGAATATTGATTGAATAAGGTAAGTGTCTCAATTCCAAATGAGTACCAAACAAATAACCAACATCATTACCTTTTAAATTTACTATAATGCAACAATAAAAATTAATAGGGAACAACACTATAATATGGTCATTCCATCTCACTTTATTATACATTCAAACACCATGATCACAAACATATGATAATTTTTTTTAATATTTAAATGTACAACCATATTTCAATTTATAGTGAATAGCTAAAATCCATTAACACTAAGATTAAGAATATTACTTATAAAAAAAATACATTAAATAAAATACGTACTTCAACTCATCCAATACCATAATCATTCATAAATATTTAAGCTTGTACAGTCAAATAAAAAACCAATAAAAATCACAAAATGTCATTATTACATTTTATAAATTCTATACAACTAATAACTATGTAAAATGAATGAAATGCAAAAAAATGTATGAATCAAAATTATATCCATTTCAAATATATTAAAAAAAAAAGAAAAACATATATGAATAATATATTAATGAACATATAAACATTAATCACTTCTTGAATCCAAGATTACTTCCATCACTAATTTGAATCCCTTTATGCATGCATACTAAAGTGTACATTTACTCACAGATAAATCTAGAAACATATTCTAACTAGACCAAATGAACCATCTATAGGTGATGTTAACCACCCCTAACCATTATATTCGTGGAGGAGTGTGGGTTATAGGATCTTAACTTATATTACCATGTTTTTAAAACACATAACAACCCATCAAGAAAACCAACCCAATCCCTCAATTGATAACTCAACCTATGTGTTAATATAAAAATTATAAGTGACATTCCATCAATAAATGTATTTTTCACTTCACGAACAATGTTATTAGTAAAATGGTCAACCAAAAAAAATTTACAATGCAAACAACGTTCTCAACACAACCTAGTGTCCCAGTTCAAATAGTAATGCCAAAAATCAAACAATAAATCAAAGCAACATAACAATTCTCAATGACATTAACCACTATACATGCAGCACAAAATAAAATATATTGAAGACACCAATTACTTATTTGAGTGATAATGTGTACTTTACCTCACTTTTCCACACTAGAGTGTACTTTTATTTTCTAATGCACACTAAATTATCTACACCTTCTAACTAGAACAACCCTCATGTGCAAAAAAGATTTTTTAAGACCACATTAAAGTTTTTAAATTCCAAATATAATAGTTTGGGTTATTATGAAACATAATGGAGGTATTAACTCCTTTTTTCCCAACATCCTTATTTCTTCTAGTGAGAAATGGTAGAATTTCAATAACCTTCTTGACTAGAACTTTCGTAGTAGATCCATCAAAAATCAAAGGACCAAGTAATAACAAACAAGCTTATACAAACTTCACAGTGGTAGTTAGGGTTTTTAGTTGGCTCATGAACTCACATAAAATTTCCAATTAGCTAAAAAAAAACTAAAAGCTTCACTAATCAACAAAACCATTGAGATAAACAAAACCCCAATTCAACCAATTGATTATCATGCATCATGAGGGTTAAATTTCATGCCATTGATTTACATAATAATAAAATACAAATAAAATCCAAATAAAATCCAAATGATAATATTCGATAGTATAAAGTTTAAGTGGATGTATAAAACAAACAAATTATAGATAATAATGGTACCATGATATCCTAATATTAAAAAATCAGAATCATCAACCATGAAAGCAAATTTTGATAGCAAAGTAATCAAGGTAAGAAAGACCTCAAAGATAAATAACCCAAAGAGAAAATGACTTTGAAAGTCCACAACAAAGAATTAACAATGAAAAAGATAAGACTAAATAAAAATTACCAATAATAATATGACATCCAAGACATCAATCCACAAAGACAATATCATAATAATCATTAATTTTAAAAGACCTAGTCAATCCCAAATAGGACTATTACTACATAAGTGACACTAGTGAAAAATATGCCTAAATGACATCGATCCCAGCTATGAATCCAAATAAATTAGATCTTAAAAAATAGGAAACCATATTAAGTTAGATAAGGGTGTTGTTGAAAACTAATATCTAATTTGACTCAAAATATAAAGGTGTATGAACACATCAATTAGATCACACTAAAAGTAATCATAGTTAATAAACAATAGCCTACAGACCAATTGTGTTTATTTTGGAAAATTATTTCTCTATATTAATTTTCAGATTACAACCAATTTGTCACTAGTACAACCTTGCTAGCTATATTCCATCAACCAATGTTAACTCATTTTAGATCTCACAGTCATAAAATAGGATATTAGTAGTATATATCCAATAAATATCCAATGATTATAAATTAATAATTAACTAAAATATATAAAATTATAACATATTCATTTTCTCAATAATGAAATAATAACACTAAAATCAAGGTATCCAATCAAGTCCATGATATAATATGAAATAAAAACAACATATGGAAATTCTATGCAAATATCTATGTCAATAATAATCCATAGTTTTAAAGTTGTTTCAATTTAGTTCATGACAATTAGTTCTAATTTGTTTTTCACAACTAATTTATTTCTAAAGATACATAAATTAAGAAAATAAAAAATCTTAAGGAAAATTATTTGCATTGAAACCAAAATTTTGGTTATAAAGGTTTTTGGATGTAGGTTTATGTGTTGAGTTTATAACATCATAAAACAAATAAATGTATTATTTTTCAAAGTAATAAAACATTTTCCTCTTCATATTTTTCTTTATGACTACTCATTTATTAAGTACATTTTCTTATGTTTGTATAATTAATAAAAACTCTATTTAAATGAATAAATTCTTGTTTAAAATGATATAAAAATGGTATGCTTAACATCTATTCATTGATTTGAGTGACTTTGGCATTAGATGTTGGTGTGGACATAAAATTACAACTTTAATTTATAAAAATGAATAATTATCTTTGAATAATAAACCATATTGACATTATTTATATATTTATTTTTCTTTTGTAGGATAAATTAATTATTGTCTTAGTCTTGTTCAATATTTTGACAACTTTTTTTAAGCAAGACATGTATAATGTTCATTCTTATTTATTTCAAATGGTATTTAAATTGTCTATTTTTTTTGGATTTTAATAAGTGTATACAAACTATCTATTTTAAAAATGATGAGATAGTTGATATTAAACATCAAATTGCATGTCCAAATGACATTCCTAATGATTTACGATGCATTTTCAATGAGAAAATGACAACAATGAAATATTCTATTGACTTTTTAAATGCTAAATTTGTGTCTTTTTCACATGTTGATGTCTCTAATGGTGAGCTTAATAATTCTCCTAAATCAATTTAAAGGACACTCATTCTAATCTTGACTTAAATAATGCATTCCATGTGGTATTTAGGTGGTGGTCTTGGTAAGTGTGAAAATAGTATTATTGAACATGTTTTTAATTGTAAAAGTCTTAGTTTTAATGATTCAAATGCTTATAATATAAACATGTAATATTATTTTCCTCTTCACTGAAGAACTTAGAATGTAACTTATTTCAATTAAAATTCTTATAATTCTCATCTTTAGTTAAAAATTGATAAACATTGTGTGAATTGTGGAAAACACATGCATCGTATCTCTAAATGTTAGAGATTGCATCCATGTGAATCTTGTGGTAAACCCACTCATGACACTTTAAATTTTTGTAAAACCACTAACTCACCTTATTTTAAGGTTAAATCTATTTGGATTATTTAAAATATTAGATCTTATAAAGACTATGACATGCCTTCTTGCGATAATTCCTTAATTTCTTCACAACACATTATTTTGAAAGTGACACATCTTATTTGTCTCCCTTTTGATAAACTCAAACTTTTTATGCATTCCTTACTTTTATGTTTCAAAGAAATTATTCTTTGATTGGATATCTCTATTTTGACTAACTTGTTTACATTTAAAATTCATGATTTGTGATGGAAGCTGTATTTTTCTCCTTTTGCCTTGTTTGACATCTGATTTTATGATATTATGTATGTAGAACATATTTTGTATGATATATTGGTTACTTAACTTGGAAGATTGGTGATAGCATTTTTTTTTTGTTGGTTTTAGTGGATCATTTGTCCTTATTTATTTGTATTTATTCCATTATGGATTGGCCATATTTTATAAAAAGGCTTCTTGAATATTATTGATGATCACACTTTCTTCCTTGAGACTTTCAGAAACACCTTATATTCTTATTTATTTCTTAAATCATTATAAATTCTCTTGAAGGAATTTTTCATTAAGGGGGAGTATTATGTAATTTCAACTCCCTTTTTCAAAAAGGTTTTCTCCACATTTATAATCATAGATTATGCTTAAGGAGAAATGTTATAGTCTTAATATTATAAGTATCCTTTAGGCTAGTTTAGGTTTATCTTAAGTATTATTTATGTGTGAATTTATTCTATTTATATATGAACTTATTCCAAATTTATGAGGTGGATCTCACTTTTCTTGTCCACTTGTTAGCTTTGGAAGTTACTTTCAAAAGTAACTCCTCTCCCACATGTCACACACATCCTCATCACTTATAAGAGGATTAGGAAACTTGTCACACACATGAATTTTTATCATGTAGCTATATTTTTAATCTCCTATATCTATTTATTTATCTCTCCTCTCTATTTCTTCAACACAATCTAGTCTTTTATTGACTTGCTCTTGCATTATTGTGATGTTTTCTTGGCATACGATCATTATTTCACTTATCTCCTAGACTATACTTATTATGTATTTAGATATATATTATGGTAAGGCTTATAATAATTTAGTGGGGGTTTTTTTTTTAAATCTATTTGATGGTTTCCCAACTTATCAAATCTCTTATGTTGCATCTTATGGTTTGTTCACTTTTCAAGGTAACATTATTGCTTTAAGCATTTTCATTACTTATTTTCAATGTTAATTTTTTAATATTTGATAATAATTATATTACAATCATAGATTTACAAGGAGAAGTAATGGTTTTAACAATTTCAAAGATCAAAACAATAACTTTAAGACCTAAAATGCACCAAATACATGGTATTTCAGTAAAAATCAAGCCCAAAATAGTCAATGTGGACCAACCACATGGAAAAACATTATTCCTATAGAACCAAAATAGACTATTAAATGTTTAGACTATGGTGATAAATACTACAAAAGGACTGTCCCAAGTTGAAACATTGACACTCAGTGAATCATGAGGTGTATGTACTATAGATAATCAAAATGCCAATTTTCAAGCCAACCCGATTGAAAATAGAGGTATTATATCTAGGTTTTTGTATCTATTCTAATTGACCATATTAAAAAAAATAGTTCTATTTCCTCTATTAGTGAAAATAAATGTAAAATAAAACATTTTCATATAAGAGAAGGCTATGAGGTTGAGTTTGGTACTAGTAAGTGGTCACTAATTTGGGAGTTTTTAAAGCAAGTTGAGCTTCAGTTATATGTTTTTAAATTCAAGTTAGATATAAATTTTAGAAAATTGAGTCTTATAATCTCATTTTTGGAACATATTTGTTACAATAACACCAATCAAGGTTTGATTATTTTATTAAAAAGGTGTATTTCATTGATGACTTGGGAAAGCTTTTACAAATACAAGGCATCCAAAATCTAGATCACATAAAGTAATTTCATATTTTTAGTTGAAAAAGAATGTGTGAAAGGGTTTTAATCTCTAGGAAATTGAAATGCAAGATTTACCCAATGATAAAGAACCATCCTACCAAGATCTTCCATTTTTATAGGATATTTTAAATGTTTTTTCTTGAAAAACTATCTAGTCTTCCATCTAAGTGTGAGTTTGAATTTTCCATTGATTTTATAGTAGAAGATACTATTGTATCCAAGACTTGTTATCAAATGAATGTGGTTTATTTTATGAATTAAAATTTAAAACGTAATAAACTTTAGAAAATGGAATCATTAGGCCAAGAATGTCTCCTTAGTGTGCTCCAGTTGTCTTTGTAAATAAGAAGGATGGAAATATGAGGATGTGTATTTTTTTTCACATGCTTAATAAGGTAAAAATAAAAAAATATTATACCTTGATAAGGATTAGAAATTTATTAGATCATATGAAAGGGACAATAGTATTTTCTAAGATTGATTTGAGATCAGGCTATCATTACCCAAGAATCAAGGAAGAAGATGTTCATAAAACAAATTTTAAACTGAGTATGGTCACCACAAGTTCATTATTATGATATTTTACTTAAAGAATGCATCAAAGACATTTATTAAATTTATAAATATCATATTTAGGGGCCATCTAGATAAATTTTTACTTATTTTTTTTATATGACATTCTTATATATTATAAGAATGAAGACAGGTATGAACAAAACTTATGGTTAGTATTGAAAAGGATAAGACAATATGATTTGTATGGAAATATTTCCAAATGTGTTTTATATCAGTCTAAAATTCATTACTTTGGGCACATCATTTCTAAATATGGGAATGTTCTATCCCTACTAATGTTCATGAAGTACATAGTTTTATGGGTTTGGTTAGTTATTATCATATTTTTTGTGTAAATGTTTTCTTCATAGCTAATCATATTACTTCCTTATAGTGTAAGTAAAATAGATTTATATGGACTCCCTAATGTGAAGAGGCTTTCAATAAGTTTAAAGTGTTTTTAACTACAACACCTATACTTTTTATTCTTGATCTAAATGATAACTTTGAGATTTGATGTGATGCTTTTATGGAACACTATGGTGGCATTCTAACTCAGGATGGAAAAGTTATGGCTTGTGAGTTATGAAATCTCAAGAAACATGAAAATAATTATCCTATACATGACATGGAAATTACTACCATAGTTCATGCTCTGAAGTAATAGTAGCATTTCCTACTAGGAAAGCATTTCAAAGTGAATTCTGATCATCGTAGCTTGGAAGTCTTATTTTCCTAGGATGATTTAAATATAAATCAATGCAAGTGGTTGGAATTTGTAAGTATTTTTTAACATTGACATTTCCTATGTTTAAAATCAAGGAAAATTGTGTTGTTAATGCACTCATCTAATACACATAACTTGCTACCTTGTTTATGTTAAAGTGTAATTTTAGAAATATTGTACTAAAACAAGAGTTTTCCAATGAATTATTCCATGAGGTAATATAAATTTTGGTTGACAAACCTATTTCAAAGGATTTTTTGACTTATCTATTAAAATATATGGCCTTATAAGATAAAAACATTATTTATGTACCCAAGTCCAGAGACTTGTAGCATCTAGTGATGAAAGAACTATATATAACATGATATTTTATTCATGTTGGCATTATAAAAATGACACATGAGATGAAAAGACATCACCTTTGGCCTGGTATGAAGAAAAATGTTAATGATTTTATGGTAAAGTGCTTAGAATGTTAGCATGTAAAGGTTTATCATTAGCACCATATAGGTTTGTTATACCCTCATGTTATACTGAAAGGTAAGTGTGTTGTAATCTCAATTGATTTCATTTCTAAGTTACCTATGTCATATAACAAGCATAAAAATATATTGGTTGTAATTAAGAAATTTATCAAGGTTTGTCACTTAATTGATAAAAAATTTATTTACGATGCTTCCATGTTTATGAATTTTTTTGTGAAGGAAGTTGTTGGGATATATGGTATGTATAAAGTGATTATCTCAGATAGAGAAGTTATTTACTTCATGGTTTTGGCAAAATTTGAATATAACTTTTAGAACTTGATTATTTTTTAGTCCTTCATACCACCCAGAAATAAATAGTCAAACTAAAAGGCTTAACAAAGTGTTTGAGGACATGATGAGAATGATTGTTATAGATAAATAGACTAAGTGGGAAGATTACCTCTATTTAGTTGAGTTTTCTTATAATAAATCATACCATTTCATGACAAAATGGGGTCCTTTGGAAGCTTTGTATGGGTGTAAATGTAGAGCCACACTTATATGACACAACTTAGAATTTTTTTATAGATATATTTATGGATTATATAACACCTTAGTCTTATACACTTGAAAAACTCAGACCTTGGTTATTCCTCTTAGTTATAGACCATTCCCACTTTCAGAAGTCTCACATCTATTTTATCTTGTGATCCTTTGCCTATCTCTTGGTCTGAACAATATTTTTCCTAAAATGGTTAAAACCTATTTATATTCCAACTATACAAATTCTAAGTCTATACCTCCTTTCTTATTCCTTGGACATCAGCATCTCAGATAGACATGTCGATGTAGGTGTTCTACTCTAACACAAGTATCTAGTGACCTAAAGTCATACAATTTTCAAATTAAATGAATTCTAATAGTTGGCATAAGTGATTTAATGTGAGTAATTTCTATAAAGGGATTGATATAATATCAAGATCAACCTTCATTCATTCATAACTTAGAAAACACCTAGAAAGACCTAAGGTAATTTATCAAAGCATTCAATCAAGCACTGCATAAAGAAAATATTTCCTATTTTATCATATATTCATATCAATCATAGTTATAACACATACATAAGTTTGAACTAGAAGGAGCATACCAAGATATATATTTTCCATTTTACAAGCTAGCTTATTCTTGTAATTGATTTTTATATATTGCATAATTCAAACACAAACCAACACCTAGGAGAGAACTAAATCCATTTTAATACCTCTTTGGAGTATTATATATGTATGAAACACTCATTAATAAAGGGATCTTTAGGGTTAGATCAACACCATGTGCCCATTAACCCATTTTCCCCAATATCACTTAGACTATGAATAACTAATGTTTTATTATTCATGAAGAGCAATAATCCATGACCCATATTTGAAGGCACTAGAGTGAAGGTGAAGACAAATCCAAAAGTATCTAAGGTTTTCATCATTTTCCATTAAATATTTTGTATAGGAAACTTGCATTAGGCTCAATAAGTGTTTTTAATGTAACAATCCAAGGATAATGCTTGTGTTTAAAGCTTTATATGCACTTAATTTTGAATTTGGTGAGTGTTATAAAATTATCTTCTAGTGTACTTTTTAATTTTTATAGATCTAGAGCTATGTTATCATTAAAATCAACTAAATATTTTATTTTTTATCATTTGCATATCTTGCATATGTATACTTACTACTTTTAGCTTATCTTAGTTTAATGAAATCATCATATATTATATCTAAGTTTAGCATTTAATTGGACTAATATAGAGATAGATTACCATCCTTGTATATTGAGCTATCTATATCCCATTTAACCTTAAATAACCCCAATCTAGATTTTGAGGTTGTGTCCCTTGTGCTTATATGTGTTTTATTTAACATTTGAACATGTCATCATTTGTTATATATAAATTTGAATATATCATCATTTCTTTTTTGGAAATTTAACCAAGTCATGTCCCTTTAAATTATGTGGCATTTGCACATGCCCCTTGTTTGTGGTTTCTAGGACCATTGTATGTTGACTTGATTTTGAGTACTCTTGTTTATGTATTTGATTTGATTATTGAGATTTTAATACTACTATATAGATGTTGACATGATATTTATCATGCATCTTAGGCCTTCATGTGATCACATTGTTTTATGTGATTCAATTCTAAATTTACCTAGACATGTTATTTTATATACTACATGGTTACATTAATAAGATTATTCAATTATCTTATCCTTTTAAGGTGAGGTAACTACCAGGTTTCTATTCTTCCTTCACCTCAGGGGGCATATCAATGGGAGCATGTTAGAGAAGTATGCTCTTCAAAACTGGAAGAATTTTAGATTTAGTAGGGGCATTCTTGGAAGCATGTTCTCCACATTTATTCAGTACTTATCACACCCAAATTTAGTAGGGGCCTATTTTGAAAGCATATTATTCACATTTGACACATTTTTTAGATTCGGTGGGGGCATGCTTTGAAAGCATGTTCTCCATAATTATTTGGTATTTGGAGAAAAAATTAAATTCAGTGGGGCATTATTTGGAAGAATGTTCTCCATAGTTATTCACATTTATCACATACAAATTTAGTGGGGGCATGTTTTTTCAACATATCCTCCACATTGGCCCTTATTTTAGTTTTTGTATTTCTCCATATATATATTAGGGTCATGCTTTGGAAGCTCCACACTTTCATAGTTTTTAAATTTGCCAAAGCACATAATTATATAATTCAAATTCATAGTTATGGCAAAATTATATACATTGGTACCATTATTATACATAATTTCAACATGAGACATACATAATATTAATATGATATGAAATGTGCACCTAATATTGTAAAATCCAAATATATTTGATATTTCAAAATACTCTCAAAGACTATCATCACCCACTAAGATGGAATTTTATGGACTATAAAGAGCCAATCTACTACATTAGTTGGTTTGATGCCTGTATGGTTTATTGATGTATATTATTATTGTTGGTGTTATGTCATAAATGTTTTCATTGATGTCAAGGTCAAGATGGATGTATTTAATGTCAACATCATATTTGGTGTCATGCATAGTTAAGTGGTATGTGATAATTAGTCTTATGACAAGAGAGAATATGAACATCATATATTTTATCTCTATTGAGAGAGAAATTGAAGGTAACCTGGTAATTTTTCTAGGGTTGATGACATGTCAAGTAAAAATCAAGATACAAGGTAAGTATACTTTTGAGCACTAGTCTTAAGGAGCATTAAAACATCATGAACATGTATATGAAAATGGTGGTCTAGTAAAATTGATTCACATAAGTATGAGTGGATGATTAAGCATTCCCAACAATGTATATGAATTTTTGAAACACTAAGGAATGTTTCAAGGTAAACATTTATGGGTAAGGTCTTAAGCCTAAGCATGAAATCAAACTAATCCTAGACTCTACCTAACCTAATGAGGAGTATTGAGGTGTCATTAAGACCTATGAAGGATGAAAATTAGTGGTAGATCATGTGATAAGTTGTTTTAAACTATTTAAACATGTGTACAAGATATTTAACCTTTTAAAGGAATTTTCTAGGTTAGTTCTTGGCTTAGTCTTTGCATAAAGAGACCTAGTGAGAAGGCATGGGCTTGGTAGCAAGTTGAGTTGAGCAGTCTGAGGCTTGTGAGAATAAGATTTGTGGTGTATAATAAAGTTATGAAGTTTTATAACCTAAGAAAGTGGTTTTGATAATATTAAAATATGTTTCAAGGTGTGTTCAAGGTCTAAGTATGACTAGTAGTTCAAGGTGTAATGTGTAAAGAGACCTAGTGTGGCCTAATGAAGGGTCAAGCTCTATTTCCAAGGTGTAAGATCTCATAATATAGTTTTTATATGTGTGAGAGGTTGTGTCAAGTTTTTTCTACCAATTTCAATGTTAGATTCTAAAGTAAAAATCATGAAAATTGGTGTTGAGGTTTTATCTATGCATAAAATGAGGTATTGTAGACCTAATAATGATTTTCTTATGTTTGTTTGTATGTGAAACCTTTTCATGAGGATCCAAGTAGTTTATTGTAGCTGGGTAAGGGTCCTATATTAAATTTAATAGCATTTTATAATGGGTTGAGGTACTAATATTTATTAATAATTGTTAAGAATGAAATACAATCTAAACCCTCTCTTATAATAACCTCTATGCGGCATTATTTTGTTAGAAGAGTGAGTGGAAGCTACAGGAAACCCCTTGTTTCTCAAAATTTTGATGTAGCAGGTAGGGTTAACCAAGTCAAAGGATAAAAATGATTGGAGGATGATGTGTGATAATTTTAGTTTATGATATTTTCAGTTTTTAATCATGTTATATAATTAAAATATTCTAAACCCATCATGGAATTGGCCTATCACTAAAAAGGCATAGTAAGGAAGATAGTGAGAAAACTAGGTAGAAGTGAGAATGAGATTAGAGATGGGTTTTAATGGATTATGGATGATTCCAAATATATGGGTTTATTATTTATGACCAATATCAAATTTCCAATTTGAATATAATATTTGGAGATGCTCATATACAAGCATAAAGTTTCTCTGAAAGTGACTTGTCTAACATAGTGAGGTCTGTATAGGGTGAAGACATGAGATTGGTGTGTAAGACAAATATTGATATTTAAAATTGTAATATATTTGTTTAAATATGTTATAAGTATTATTAAGTATCATATAAAACTATTTTAAGTTCATAAAAGTGTTCACATAGGTGTTCTAAGTCTTGGTTTCCATGATTGTATTTTTGGAGCTACAAGCAATTTTTTGTGTATAAGTGATATTAATGTTCTTGAGTCATTGTGTATATATTTTAAGAATAAAACACACATTAAGTTTTTATATATGTCTCATATCTTAAATTTAATTAATTTATATTCATGAAAAACTTCTATACATGTATGAAAATTTAAAGGTTCGTAACTGGGTTTTGAAGCCAGTTTACAGTTTTGAGTGAGCATATGGAAGTGGACTATTTGAGGTTGTTTGCCATGTATGGTGAATTATAATGATAATGATGATGAACCTGAGGTAATTTATGTTCTATAAATTCTATTTATTGATGTGTTTATGTGTCAAATTTTAGTTTATACTTTAGATATTCAAAGCAGACTTTTTGATAGTGAGAAGGCCTAATTGTGAGTAGGCTTAATGGGGTGGTTCAAGGAGTGAAATGAGATAAATGGTGTTAGGGAAATAAGGTGATATTTTTATGGGACTAATTTAATAATTTTTGAAGTTTTTAATCCATATTTGGAGGCTCAATATGTTCGAAGGTGGTCAAGGTGAAACATGTGCTTCAAGAAGGCCTAATTGCATTAGGTCGCTATTAGGCCTAATGGTGGTTTTGGTTCTTATGAGTGGTTATTGACATATGTGGTGGTTTTATAATATTTTAAAAATGTTTATTGATCTATTAAAATTTTTAATAAATTATTTAAAGGTTTTTTTCTGATCAATATTGGTGAGAGCAAGAGTCAAGTAAAAAAAGAAGGTCTAATAAGCCTAATTTGACTAGTTAGAATATTGAGGATATGAGAAAATGAAATATAAGTTTATAAAATAGGTAGAGAGATTAAATATAATTATATATGAATTTATAATATGACATGAATTTATAATAGTGATTATATAGATGATGATCAAGGTCATTTGACCTAAATCTTCTAAGAATAGGGCTAGTTGAGCAAAGAGGCCTAATAGGCTATTTGAAGGAGATAGAAGAGTGTGAAGAACAAAATAATGAGATAACCATCAGTTGAGTGAGAAAAATGTGTAAAAATGTGATTATATTTTCTAGGTAGTAATTTGGTGTTGATTTACATAGGGGGTTGGTGCCTCTTTTCAATTTGGTGCTTACTAAAGGACTAGTTGAGTTGGTGCTTGACTAGTGAGGGGTTGGTGCTCATTATGGGGTTGGTACCTCAATAAATATTAATTAATTTATTAAATGAATTTAATCCAATATTTTTTTTAGTGGGTTTTATTCCCCTTAAAAATTTTCCACATATCTCTTGTGTTCATATTTTAATGCTTGTTTATGCATTGTTTGATGTATGTGTTTTAATGAATGCTTCATGAATGATAAGTGATATTGAAGGATTGTTTTAATGATAATAATTTAACCATATAAAAATTAGTATATATAATTTTAATAATTGGTATCATATCATTTCCTTTAAAGGAGTCCTAAAATCCTAAAGGACATCATAAGCAAGTGAAGATGGCTAGTCAAACACAAGGTTGTTTCTCTACAAGTAAGGATTCATTGTTTAATGGATCTAATTATAATTTTTGGAGTGTTATGATGAGAAAATATTTGATTTATCAAGTTCATTATGGTTGGAAACCAATTTTTGATGGATATACTACACCCCCTATTCCTCCTATAGATGTTGTAGGTAAGAAGGCTAATGACAACAATTCAAAAGCAGTGGATGGTATTATTTATGCCCTATTAGAGGCAAAAATTGTGAAAGTGATGAATTTTATGTTTAAAAAATAAATTTGGGACAATTTTAATGCTATCCATGAGGGATATCGAAGGTTAAGTTGGCTAAATTGCAAACGCATAGAAGATAATTCGAAAGCCTAAGGATGAATGAAGATGAGACCTTTGCAGCCTATCTGTTGAGGGTTGATAAAATGGTAAACATAATAAGAGACCTAGGTGAGTAATTGAAAGAGTCTAATATTTTCTAAAATTATTGAGATATTTAACTCCTAATTTTTATTTTAAAGTATTTATTGTTGAATAGATGTAATATCTAGACAAGCTAAAGATGGATAGACTTCATGGCACCTTAATAGCATATAAGATGAGGATAAGTGAAGGGATACCTAAAATTAAGGAGGATACATTAAATATATAAAATAATTCAAAGGAGAATAAAACACAAGATAAGAAATCCAAAGACAATGATTATTTTTATGTTGATGATGATGAGTCGATAGTTATGTTTTCAAAAAAGTTGAAAACTAGTTTAGGTAAATACAATGGTAAGCTACCCTTCAAGTTCTTTAATTGTGGATAAATTAGACACTTTTATAACAAGTTCCATAATAATAATAATAGTAATACAATGATTATGAAGATAATTATTAAGTTCATGATGATGGAAATAAGTCTTATAGGTCTGATGAAAGCAAGAAAAGCTTCATAAGGTATGATGTTAAGAAAAAGTTTTTCAATAACAAAATAAGATTTTACACCAAGGAAGACTACAACTCATTTGATGAAAGTGAGATAAATGATTTTGAGAGTGACCATGAAGATACTAATCCTTATTTTAATGAATTTCTCTTCATGGTTGAGGAGATGAGATATTCAAATCAAGAAGAGTACTATTGGTTATTTAATTGAAGAAGAAAATGAGGTGGACCTTGACACTAGTTGATGAATGCTATAGAAGAATTGAATATGGTGGAGAATAAGAATAAGGTTATTAGGTCTCTTTTAAAATACTACAAGGAAAAAATTAATTTCTTTCAAGTTATACTGAGTAAAAACTCCAAGGAACAAGAAGAAATAGTCAAACAAGTGGAGACTCAAATTAAGATTGTGACTACAAGCCTAAAGGCTAAAGAAGAAGAATGTCTAAGGTATGTAACTGAAGTGAATTCATTGAAATCTAAGCTAAATCAATATTTAAGCAAGGTAAAGTATTTTGTGAAGTTTTAAAAGAGCACCAATGAGCTAGACAATTTATTTAGTATTCAAAAGACTGCTAATGACAAAATAGGTCTTGGTTTCAATGGAGACCAAAACAAGAACACTAATATGATCAAGAAGGTCAAAATTAAATCAAGGAATGATGGTGATATAATAAAATACTAATCCTACTAGGAAACCTAATACTATAAGGTATGATAATCCTTTCAATGGTTATTATTATTCATGCAACCAATTCGATCATAGAGAAAGGCATTATAGAAGACCATCTAAGAATGAATATGTATGGAACTATGAGGAGAATCATATATAAAGATGTATGGGTAATGATGTTTTTCCATTAATATGAATAGTTTGTTTCAATTATAAAAAGGTTGGTCATATTTCAAATTTTTGTAAGCATGGATTCTCAAGTCAGAACAAGAATATTGATGCCCCTACAGTGCAAGAAAGAATACAAACTAGTGAATGGAAACCAATGGTAGATAATGTGAATGATGATTAGTATGAAATTAAAATTGGACTACATTCCATGGTGGAACATAGTTTATATGTAAAGGAGTGCTAAGAATTATCCCTATCAACTCAGATTGTGGAAGAATATGTCAATACAAATAGAACAAGTCAGAATGTTTTTCAAATGAAGATTGAAGAATTCAATCCTAAAAGGATCATGAAGAAAGTTTAGTCTAGTAAGGAGATGGAGATATGGGAATATCCTGAGTTTATGTTTTTTTAGTACACAAGTGACAAGAGATACTCCATTAGGCATCATGGAGGCACTCAACTAGTGAGGAAAATCATGATAGATGCTTGGTCTTAGGGGGGACTTTGTATTATATATTTAGATCCAAAGTTTAGTCAATAGTATATTGGAGATGTGAATGTAAGATATGGGTTAACAAGAATTCATATGATGACTTAATCAAACCAAGTCACATTCATGATAGTATCTGAATACCTCATGGAGTAAAGGGGAGCCAATCATGCTCGAAGAGTAGGTGTGTTTGCCAAGTAAATTTGTAGTAGTTAGTTATGAGCTTGATTTGTGTTGTTTTTTTTCAAATAGAGAGATTTATCTTGTTTGGAGAGAAAACATATGTTTTTCTAGGTCTAAGGATCATATAGTTTTCAAAAGATGACCCTTTGTCATTAATGTCAAAGGGGGAGAAAGTTCTAGTTTGGGAGAAAGGTCAGCTTAAAGAAGATCTAGCTTGGGGAGATGAGAATGATCACCTTTATTTGGATGTTTTATATCAATGACAAAGGGAGAGATTATTGAGGTATGTTCTTATTCCTGGTTTTATGGTATAAATGTTTTCATTGATGTCAAGGTCAAGATGGATGTCTTTAATGTCAAAGTCATAGTCCTTATCATACCTAGTGAAGTTGTATGTGACAAGGAGTCTTATGATAAGAGAGATTTTGAAATAAACTTGTTGTAATTATATTGGAATATAATTTTAAATAAACCTAACAATTTTTCTGAGGTTGATGACATGTCAAGGTCAAGATTAAGATACAAGGTAAGAATACTTTTGAGCACTAGTCTTAAGGAGCATTGAAACATCATGAGCATGTGTATGAAGATGGTGGTCTGGTAACTTGGATACACACAAGTATGAGTACATATTTAAGTATAACCAAGCATACATATGAAGTGTTAAAACACTCAATAATGTTTTAAGTTAAACCTTTAAGGGTAAGGTCTTAAGCCTAAGCATGTAATCAAAGTTGTCCTTGACTTTACCTAACCTAATGAGGATTCTTTAGGTGTCATTAAGACCTATTAAGGATGAAAATTAGTGGTATATCATGCTATAATTTTTTTTAAACTAATTAAACATGTGTATAAGATATAAAAACTTTTAGAGGAATTTTCTAGGTCAGTCTTGGCTTAGTCTTTGCATGAAGAAACCTAGTGAGAAGGCATGGGCTTGGTAGCAAGTTGAGGTGAGTAGTCTAAGGATTGTGAGAATAATATTTTTGGTTTGTAAGCATGGTATGAAGTTTAATAACCTAATCACGTGGTGTTTATAATAGTAAAAGAGTTTTCAAGGTGTGTTCAAGGTCTAAGTGTGACTAGAAGTTCAAGGCCTAATGTGTAAAGAGACCTAGTGTGGCCTAATGAGAGGTCAAGTTTAGTTTCAAAGGTTTTATATCTCATAAGATAATTTTTAGAGGTGTTATATATTTATTTATTTTTTATGACCAAGTTTGAGGTCAAATTTTGAAGGAGAAAGCAATTAAAATTGATGTTGTGGTTTTCTATGTGCACAACATGAGGTATTACAAACTTGAGAAGGATTTTATTTTGATTTTTTGCACATGAAACATTTTCATGAGGATCAAATAAGTTAATGGTATTTGTTTAATTTCCATAGTTTAAAGTTTATGGCATTTATTTATGGGTTGAGAGCCTAAGCTTTATGAATAATTGTTAAGAATAGAAGATAGTCTAAATGCTCTCTAAAACCCTAATAGTAATCCGATATGGAAGATGTGATTTAAAAGTTATAAAAATGGTTTGGTTTACCTATTATGATTATTTTAGGTTCTATTAAACTCTCCCAATAACCTCTATGTGGTATTGGTCTATCAAAAGAGTGAGTGGAAGCTACAGGAAACCCCTTATTTCTTGGAATTTTGATATAGAAGGTATGGTTGACCAGGTCAAAACATGAAAATAATTGGAGGATGATGTGTGATAATTTTATTTTATGATAATTTATTTTTTTATCATGTTACAAAATTCAACTATGCTAAACTAGTCATGGAAGTTGGCCTATTGCTTAAAGTCCTAGTAATGAAGATAGTGATAAAACTAGGTAGAATGGGTTGTAGCAGATTAAAGATGGATCCAAATGCATGGGGATAATATTTTAGTCCTATGTAATATAACCCATTGTAATATAATATTTTTATATGCTCATATACATGCAAAAAGTTGCTCTCAAATTGACTTGTCTAACATAGTGAGGTTTGTGTAGGGTGAAGACATGAGATTGGTCTATAATCCCAATATTGATATTAAAAATTGTAATAAATTTATTTAAATATATTATAAATATATTTAAGGATAATATAAACCAATTTTAATTTCATAAAAGTGTTCACATAGGTGTTCTAAGTCTTGGTTTCCATGACTGTGTTTTTGGAGCCATAGGCAGTTTTCTATGGGTAAGTGAGATTGGTGTTCCTGAGTCATTATGCATAGATTTTAAGAATAAAATTAAAATTAACATATTATTTATTTCTCATATGTTAATTTTAATTTATTTATATTCATTATAAAATTATATGAATGTGTAAATAGTCAAAGGTTCTGGACTAGGTTTTGAAGTTTATTTGCAATTCTAAGTGAGCATATGGAAGTGGTTTGTTTGAGGTTATTTTCCCTATATGGTGAAGTATAATAAAAATTATTGTGAAATTTATGTCATTTATTTTATATAATTTTTATTTATTTATGTTTTTATATGGAAAATTTAAGTGTATACTTCAGATATTCAAAGCAGACTTTCTGACAATGAAAAGGCCTAATTGTGAGTAGGCCTAATGGTGTGGTTTAAGGAGTGAAATGAGATAAATAGTGATAGGGACATAATTTGAGGTTATAATGGGTATAATTGAAGTGTTTTTTAATTTTTTAATCCATATTTTGAGGCTCAATATGCTCTAAGGTGGTCAAGGTGAAACGTGTGCTTTGAGAAGGCCTAATTACATAAAGTCTCTATTAGGCCTAATGGTGGTTTTGGTTCTTCTGAGTGGTGACCGGCCTATGTGGTTATTTTTTCACTTATGAAATTTTTTTTTGATATATTAAAATGGTGATACAAGTATTTAATTTTTTTCTGACCAAGGTGGGTGAGAGCAAGAGTCAAGTATAAAAGAAGGTTTAATAGGCCTAATTTGACTAGTTAGAATATTGAGGATATGAGAGAATGAAATAAAAGTTTAGAAACCAGGTAGAAAGATTTAATACCATAATATATGAGTGTTTAATATGACATGAATTTATAATAGTTATTATTAAGATGATGATCAAGGTCATTTGACCTAAATATGTCAAGAATAGGGCTAGTTGAACAAAGAAGCTTAATAGGATGTTTGAAGGAGATAGAAGAGTGTGGAGAAAAAAATAAGGGGATAATAATTATTTGATTTAAAAAAATATGTCCAAAGGTGATCATAGGTTTTATGGTGAAAATTTATTCCTAAATTACCTATGGGTTTGGTTCTACCTTAAAAATTGGTACTTGATAAAAGACTAGTTGAGTTGGTGCTTGACTAGTGAGGGGTTGGTGATACTTGTGGGGTTGATTCCTCACTAAATCTTGATAAATTTATTATAGGAATTTATTAAAATATTTTTTTTCAATTTTTTAATTCCCCTTTAAATTTTCACATATATCTCTTATGTTCATATGTAATATTCTTATGTGAATGCTTATTTATGCATTGGTTGATGTATGTGTTTGAATGAAAGATTCATGAATGATAAGTGAAATCGAAGGATTTTTTTAAGGGAAATAATTACCCACACCTCTCATTAGTTGTAATTATAACATGTTTGAGGTGATTAATCACTTAATCTTTCCAAGTTTTAAGTTGGTCTTGATTGTATCATCCAACCTTACCAATTTGATAATATGAGTTGAATTTGTTCACTCATGTTCACTAGGTTATAAGTATGATTAAGTTAAACGGTTGAGATAATATCAAATATCAGGTGGAAACGCAGATTTTATCTAAGGTTTGGGGAATTTTACTTCCAATAACTCTTTCTCTCTATGTCCTTGGATATATGTAGTTTCCATATCTATATATATTTTTCCTAATTGCAGTTTCAAAACCTTACAATGATACATATTTTAAATCAACTTGCCAATAGGCAAGGAAATTACATTGATACATAGGTGTACTCCTAAATATTTATCTTTAAATTTAAATAAATTTAATTTTTTTAAAAAAAATTATACCCAATGATTATGCACTATGACATACTCTTGGTTACAGGTTAGTCACTAGTAAATCACTTAAGTTAGACTCAAGTAAAGGCAAGGTGTGTTAGAGACACCCATGTATGAATTTATTATCCTTTAAACCATAAATTTTATTATTATATTAAAGGGTGGAATTTAGATGATATTTATGGACTATATATAACCTTAATTTTGTACACTTGGTAAACTCAAAACTTAGTTGTTCCTCTTAGTTCTAGACCTTTCCTATTTTTGAAAGTCTCACATTTGCTCTATCTTGTGCCCTTTGGCCTATATATTGGTATGAATAGTATTTTGTTGATGACCCATACATTTTATCTTTCCAAACAAATTTAAAACTTATTTATCTTCCACCTATACAATTTCTATGTTTGTACCAACTTCCATGTTCCCTGTACACTAGCATCTTGGACAGACACCTACATCGATGCACGTGACTTGCTCCAACATATGTGTCTAGTACCCTAAATTCATATAATATGAATATTAAAAATATACTAATTGCCAATCTATGTGATTTAATGCAAGTTATTTCTCAAAATGGATTGATATAAATATATTATCAACATTCATTCCTAAGCTAGTAAACACCTAAAAAGACCTAATATAACCTATCAAAGCATTCAATAAAAAACTTGATAAATCAAAACTTCACTATTTTATAATATTTTCATATTAGTAATAGGTATACCACATAAATAGGTATAACATACTAAAATATCATCCCAAGAGATATATTTTATAAGATAGTTCACTGTTTTACTTATTTAACACATATTTCATAATTCACACACAAGCTAACACATAAGGGAGAACTAAATCAATATGAGGCCCTATTTAAAGTATTGGTGATGTATGTAATGATAATTAATAGAGGGTTATTTATGGTAAACTTTAGACCATGTGATCACTAACCCATTTTCCCTAAGGTCATTATGAAGATGAAGAACCAAGTTTTTGTAGTTTCTTGAGTATTGATAGTTCATGACCTAGATCTAAATACACTAGACTAAAGGTGAATAAAAATGTAGAAGCATCTAGGTGATACAATCCTTTTCTATCATGTATTATAAATAGAACATATGCATCAGGTTCAAATATTAGCATCGACGTAGCTATCCAAGGTTGATGCTAGTGTCTATAGATCTAGAGGCACTTAATCTAGAATTTGATGACTATTCCAGAATCCTCTTCTAGTCTTCCTTCTACCTATTCTAGATCTAAAAGCTATGTTATCATTAGAATCAACAAATGAATTTATTTATATGTCATTTCCATACTTATAATAGTTGTACTTACTACTTTTATCATATCTCAATTTAAACAATTAAATGTATGGTATATTTTTGTATAGCATCTAATTGCCTACTATAGTGATAGTTTATTACCCTTTTACATTAGGACATCTCTATCCAATTTGACCCTATAGAACCCCAATCTAGATTATTATGATTAAATAGTTTCTTTTGGCCCTGATGTGTCGTACGAGTATGACAAAAAATTGATATAATATACCAAAATTTGAAAGTTGTTTCTAATTGGAAAAAGAGATATGTCAATCAAGAAAGAATTCCTCATGAATTTAATATTGGTGATAAAGTTTTATTTTTTTAGATACCCAAAAAATATAAATTAAGCTAATAAATAATTGTAAGTTAGCTTCATGCTTTTTTGAACCATTTGACATTGTGTAAAATATTAGTCCTATTTCCCATCAACTAACCCTTTATCCATCCTATATAAGATTTATGATGTTTTCATGTTAATTTAATAATAAAATAAATATTTTATCCTTCTCATATATTGGAATATAGAAATATTTAGGTAATGGAAGTGGAAAATATGTACTTGGAACTTGTAAGGATATTAGACCATGGTAACGTTAAGTTGTGAAAAAGAGATATTCAACAAGTATTTTTATAATGAGATTTACTAAGTGAAATAAGTGCTAATTGGGAATATGATCTTATTTTTAGGTAGAATTATCCATTTTATTTTGTTCATTAGATAGGATGAATCCTCTCTAAGATGGGGAGGATGTCATAACCTAACTAATTAATGAGTTTTAAGTTATTTTTTGAGACCTTTTCATCGCATATTTTTATTGATTTTTGGTTGGAACTTTAATTTATTTTTACAAATATTGATTATAATTTAAATTATATGGTTATATTATCATAAATTATCAAGTATTATTCATTGTAGTATTATATGATTAATGACTTAATTGTCATACTTTGATTCATTAATGTCATGTTTGGAATATTTTATACAGTTTAAAAATTAAATTATTACTTAGGATGTTTATACCTTGTTTAGATACTTTTGATGTCATATTTTTTTATAATAGGAAAAGGTTAATGATATAAGATCAATCATGGATTTAGGTTACATAGGAATAAAAGGTTGCCAAGTAGCCATAATTTTTTTTGAAAGCTTAAATTGGGATACGATCAAGATTATAATTAATATTTCTTGTACCAAGTCATTTTCCTTTATTTATTTATTTAATTCATGATCATTCTTTAAATCTTGGTTTAATTTTTTCATCTTATTTAAATTTTTGAACTACTATTGTGAGTGGTACTTGGACTTTGACCATCGATGTTATCAATGAGTGTTTTAATTACATTTATTATCTTTATGTTTAGATTCAAAATTTATTTGTTTTCATTTATGTTATTATTTATTTAAATATATATTTTTTTTGTTAAAACTAATTATTTTATTGTGTTATGTATGGTTGAGTCCTTGTTTAATGACAAAGTAATTTTAAGTGAAACTTGTTTCTTGGACATAGCCCACTCAATCTTCATTTACTCCTTTTTGGTTATGTTTTTATTTAGCTTGATTGTTTTATTAATGATGTGTTTATACCATCATGGGGGACCTTGAATAGGTTTAATCATCATGGTACGATAATTTTTCAATGGTCAATGTAAGTCAATTGACCTTAGTATTTGATTGGGTCATGATGGCTTGACCACCAAAGATTCGACCATCGAGTAGCTTATTTGGATCACATAGCATTGATTGATTTTTTATTTCTAACCCAAACCTAGGTTAATTATACCATTTTGGTGATGAAATCCATGGAATACTATGGGTTTGTTGAATGGGTATCTGGAAATTTTTGTGGTAGTTTTTTAATTGGAACTTAATTTAGATTGTGGGAATAGTGAGTTACTCTATTAGTCAATGACATAAATATGTTATAGTTGGAATACAACCTATATTATCATTGAGGTATATAATATATACTCAATTTGTCCATGTAAGAATATAAATGTTCTTGAACACAAAAACATCAACCCCATGGCTGATTGCATTCTCTATTGAGCAAGTAAGTTTAGTTTTATTACATTTTTCCATGTGGGTATTATTCAAATAAGCTTATGGAAGTCCTTGAAATATTTTGGGTGTATTTTTAATTCATTAGAATTAAATTTGAACCTAAAATTTTCATTTTATTTAAAGGCCAAAATGTTTTTTGTATTGAAATTCATAACAAATTCATAACCAATAGGATCTTTCATATACACCATTACCACATAATATTCATCTCAGACATTATGCACAAACCAGTCTCTACATTATTTATCAAAATAATAATACACACATCCATATGTTTCACTCTCTCCATCGATATAATAGGATAAGTAATAAGAGTGCCTATTAAATAGGCATAATAGTTTATTCCACACAACAAATAATTTATTTTTTGAAACCAACTTTAGTTGTAGAATATTTACACACATAAAATAAAGATGAAAATATTCAACATGTAAAAATTAAGTAATGAACTCCCAATCTAAAATTAACTCATGAGCAAGTATGAATGCTCACTCCAACACCCTCCCTTAAGTGTAAAATAGGGAATAAGAAAAAAACAAAGTGAAGAGACTGAATGTGTCCCAATAACTAGTCCTAATTAGGTACCCATCTACAAATACATAGTGAAATACAAAGTGTCCCTATGGTAACCAATCCATCTTACTAAACTACATGGATGATGAATCACTATATCCACCAAGTCAAATAGGAGTTGTTACTCTATATGAGGCTAACTCTATAAAAAATAATGATCTCAAAACATTGGGAAAAAAGAGTCACCAAGGATGATATGTATCACCATAAGGTGCCCAAAAACTAGTAACAACAACTAAATTTGATAGAGAAAAAACCATATGCCTCAAGGTGCCCCAAGAAAAAGAATGGATCAATACTCAAACATAATGCTGAAGAGGTGCATTGGATGGAATGAAGGCCATCAAATACAAATGCACTTAATCAACTACTTCTAATATAAAACTTGATGTAATAATAATGAGCACAACACCTAAATTAGTATGTCCACATTACCCCCCCCCCATAAGGTTGAAGTGGGTGTAGTGACTCAAAAATCCATTTGAATGAGGGGGGAAATCCCACTATGCAAACACTAAAATGCTAACACTGTGCTACACCAAACTAGCTATGCTCTATAAGGAGAACAAGATCCACCAAAACATCTAAAGGAGACTATCAACAATTAGATACAAATATGAAATATCTCAATAATGATGTCCTTAGTGATGATGGCATAGTCAACAACTAGATAAGCAAGTGTTTAAACATGGAGCACACACATGAAGGAAAAATCTCCAAAAAACTTGGTGTGGCTACAAAAAATTGTCCCATCCTAAAACAATATCATCAAAGAATTCATGAATGTCCAAAATGCACTCAAGATATGTAAAATGAGAGATGAAAGCTCAAAAAACATATCTTCCTAACAAGGAGCTCAAAAACAATAATGAGTATCATAAGGTAGGAGGACCAATGTGCAGTCAAAGAAGCTAAATAGTGGAGGAATGATGCATGTAGTGTCCTCACCAAGAATGCCTCTTAAGCTACCAATAATTCTTCTAAATCCACCCCAAATCAGCATGAATGGTGGATGAAGATGCCTACATATGTGTGGGAGAAAAAAATCCATAGTAGAAAAATATGATGTAACATCTAAAGAAGTGTCAAGTAGATCATGTTTGACCACTGTAATCTTAGGTTTTCTAGGCCTTAGTGAAAGAGCAAAAGAGCTCATCTATAGATCATAATCCTCAAAAAGAGTGGAGTGAATAAAATATGGAGCTATATCAATAGATCCCAATGAAGATGAAGCACCTACATTATAATCAAGGCCATGCCAAGTAGTCCAAATAAAAAGCTAAATATGCTGAGTAATGCCCTATAAATGCTTCTCAATGCCTACAAGTTTGGTAGTGTGACCCATCGAATGAAGCATATGAGATCCAAAGCTAGTGGTATGCTTATTAAAAGAAATAGGCATATATGCAGGTGAAACTAGAGTGTAATGTGTAGAGTTTACTTTAACACTAGGCATAAAAGTTCATCAACTAGTTTCTTCTATAGAGAACATAGGAGGGCATCCTTTCCATGAATCGAGGAGCACAAAAGATAATTTTAAATCAAAATTTTCCTATTTTCTTCTTAAAGTGCTAGGAAATAGGTCATATGATCGATGGGTTACTTAGGATTTGGTAGGGTACTATCAAGATTCATACCAAAATCAAAAATAGGAGCAGTAACCATTTTATCAAAATGTGCATTAGTAGGTGGAGGAGGTGAAGGTACCTCATCCAAATGACCAATAGTAATAATTTTCTCATCCTCAAAAAATATGTCCTCACTAATAATGGAAAGGGGACAAAAACTAATAGGAGAAGATGAAGATGCCAAGGATTTCTCATGCAAATCACCATCAAGAGCAACATCCTCATAACTAGGAGAATATGGTGGAGAAACACAGTCACCAATAAAAGAATCCTCACTCTAAGAGGAAGGAGAAGAAAGAGGGACATGTGGAGGTGAAATGACCTCATCAAACAGTGAAAAAAGCATGTCCCAAGCTCCTTTAGCTGACATGGTATGCTCAATATGAGACTTATACCTCTTAGAAACATGAAGGTGAATGAATAAAAGTGCCTATTTTTGCATGGATGAAAACGATGAAATATCATCTTCATCTATGAAAATGGGAAAATCACCACTAAAGACTCTCCATAATCCTTTCATCTTCAAGTGTAGTATCATATTGTGCTTGAATTTGGTGTATTTAGATGAATTGAGGGATTTAAACATGCAATAATCCATATATGAAGCCATGAAATGGGGAAAAAAATAGCCAAATGAAAACAAAATGAAACCCTCAAAATAGACGTTGGTATAACTAAAAATGCATCTACAAGTAAAATACATGGCTCAAATGTGTATAATGCTCACTAAAATCAAGACATTGGTCATAGCCAAAAATGCATCTAAAAATGAAAAGAGTATAAATCACACAAAAATGAAGTATTTTTGTGAGTGGGTCTCACTGCCTATGAGACCAAACCCTGCCCTTCATCTTCAATAAATGAGAGTGAAAGAGAAAATAGTGGTAAAGATTACTCCCATTAAAAAATAAATGGCTCCACTTTAAATAAATACCTACCTACTAATAAATAATGCTTCCCATTATTAGTGTGACACTTAATCCTTTCTAATAAGCATATGTACAAATATGTTTTTAAATTATTTGGAAAGAAATTCAAAATTCAAAATTTAAAACCTTTGAACAAAAATAGCCAGTGGAGGAGATCTATATGGTATTTGACATGAGTAATAGAAAATGAAGGCTTATCGATGAGTAAAATACTTCAATCCAAACGTAAACTAGATATGTTTCCACATCAATGTTTGTTGGAAATAACATACCCACTAATGCAAGTAAAACATCCATGAACATTCTATGAAGTCTACATTTATGACAAGATTGTAGGAAATCAACTCAACCCTTTTGCATGTCACGAGGTGAGTAGAGGTTTGAAAATAATATTTCAAAAAATATCCTTTGAGTGTGAATTCATTAGAGTATTTAATCACCAATTCCAAATCAAACAAATAACAACTGCCATGGTCAAAGGGATTGGTAGGGAACAATAGTAGTTTGAAAGTTGTTTGTAGTGGCTAGATGTGGATGCTTGGAATGATGATCCATATGAAAATAATACATAGTTCATACATATATTTTGGTGATATACTTAGATAAATACAACAATAGTTTGGCATCAGAAACTTAGGAAAAAACTATAGGATGTTAAGTTTACATAGGAAGAATGTGATGAGCAGACTAGCAAATGTGAAATGTGGCATCAAATTCATAATACAAAGGCATAGTTGATTGTATGAAATAAATTAATAGGATAGGATCATTGATACCCATGTGAATTCTTTTATCTCATTGAGAGAACAACTCAAAATCCTTTAAAGTATATCATAATGAGAAAAATAAAAAATATTGCAAGTAGTTGGTCACATTTAGAAGGTTTTACCTATAAAAAACCTCTCTGAGCACATAAACCTTGTATGTCTAGGTTATCAACAAGTGAAAAAATGTAATGATATATCCATCAAACTCATCACCTCCTCCACTATTAATTATTGTGGGAATAAATGCCTTCCATATGATATTATAGCATATGTTAGTTGTAATGAATAAGTAAATGCCAGAGCCCAACCCATAGCCTTTCTAGAGTGGTTCATCAAAACATATCACAATTATATCAACAATAAAAAGTTGGACAATAATAAGGATGGCATTTCTAGCTCCAAGGTTTTAATCATGTTCGATGTATAAATCCCATGCATATAATTCCAAAGGGTAACAAAAATGGATCTAAGCCAAATAATTATCTCAAAGGAAAAAATAGCCTATGTGAAATATTATTCAAAAACAACCAGATCTAAATGAAAAATATGCTGAGTAGTGGCTAAGAAGAAGGCTCTGATACCATATTATAATTCATAATGAATTTATAACCAACAGGATCTCTCTTATAAAACATTACCACATAATATTCATCTCAGACATTATGCACAAACTAGTCTCTGCATTATTTTTCAAAAGAATAATACACACATTTGTATGTTTCTCTCTCTATACTGACATAATAGGCTAAACAATAGGAGTGCCTATTAAATAAGAATAATAGTTTGTTTTTCACAACAAATAATTTGTTGTGTGAAACAAACTTTAGTTGTTGTGGAATATTTGCATGTATAAAATAAAGATCAAAATATTGAACATTTAACAACTAAATATCCAACTCCATATTTAAACTTAACTCATAAGTGAGTGTGAACACTCACTCCAAATTTTTTCTTAGAATGAAGTGTTGTTGTATTTTGAACTCAACATGAGTAGGGTCATCATTATTTTGGCCATTTTAGAAAAAAAAAATTATGGTTTTTGTATAACTTGACTCTTAGTTGCTCACAAATGTTAGTTTTTTACTCATATTTATATATCACTTTACTATGTGTTTTATTACTATTTATTGCATTAAAAACCTATGTGGGAATATAAAGTTTATGTTTATTTCTTTGGTTCTTAAATAGGGTTGTTGGAATTGTTTTCCTCGGCTATATTAATTTTACATTTGGATTTTCAATATAGTGCATGGTGTGTTATTTTGGTTGTTTGCATATAAACCCATTTTGACCATATCATGTTTTGTGCTTAATTGTATGGACCTAGAATAAGGGGCTTTGGCTTACACAATGGGGTTCTTGTGGATCCATGGATACATTATTTACCTTGACTATGTTATTTTGAATATATTATTATATGGCTATATTATTAGAACCATTTTTGGAACTCTGATGGTCTACTATGTTGCTTTAACCATGTTTTCATTGTTTATTATGGTTACATGGATAAAAAATCCTTGGGTTCAACTGAGTTGACATGACTATTTTATGTGATTGATTTCCCATTGTTACTTCAATGATATGGAAACTAACTATGTTGGGTTGACTATGTTGCCTTAAAGGAACTCATTTGATTTCATAGGATGCTTCTCTAGGATGGGTCAATGGACTTCAGTTGTTCTCAAGTATTGTTATTTTTTTTATGGATTCAAATTGGTATAAATTTGGTTTCCATTAATATCTAAATAAAGGCAATTGGGCCTACTCGGAGATTTCTTATGCTATTATTTAATGCATGATATTTTAGTATTGCATGGAATAATTTTTTTAAATGTTGGTATTTATCAATTTTATTTTTCATTTTGGTACTCATTTGAGTATTGATTATTTTCAAAGAAAATTACCATTGGTTTATAATCTTAATTTGTACTCTTAACCTTTATTAATTACCCAATTTCTTGACTCCACCATATAGTTTATGGATGGGTGGCTAGGGATACCAATGGAGTAATCATTGGGATTCTTGGGTGAGGTTTTCTTCTTATTGTCATGTCCTTATTTATCTTAAATTATGGATATCATGTTGTCCCATGTTTGTCTATTAATGGCTTGTTAGTGTATATTATAGTTTTTGTGTTTCCTTATGGATTTTTGGATAAAATAGTGTTAATGTTTTATTTTACTCATTAATATATATGGTCATATATTTATTGAACCTTACAATAATTTTATATTGTATATAATTTTATTGTTTATTAAATCTCAATATTAGATGCTTCTCATATTGTTAATGGTTGTTATGATTTATTCCATATCAAAGGTGTTGCACCTTATTGTATTCATAATTCATCTGGCTTGTATTTGTTATTGCATATGACTTGGGAGATGAAGTACAAAAATTAAGTGGTTATTATTCATAATAGGTGTATGCATTATTACATCCTATTAGAAGAATGATTAATGAATTTTAACATTACCTATGTTGATAACCATCTACATATTTACTCTTCTTGTAATATGTGATCATATTAAATTATCTTTTTTTTAATATTTAACAAGGAGTTTAATTTTATAATATTTGATGTTGGTGTATGAAATATATAAGTTGTGGTTGTTATAATATTAATCCTATTGTGTTATTACTTTCATTTTATGAATTAGATGAATGTGAGTTTCTAGTTGATTTTGGAAATTATTATATAATCCAAATCTTGTCTTGATAAGTTATAGTGAATACAAATTTAGTGTTATAAAGAATATATTTTGCATTAATAACATGTTATCAATTTAATGTTTTTATATTTATTCATTGTGCATGTATTTAGTTAAACCAATTCATCAAGATTGGTGTGGACTTAAAAATAACCACTTAGTCATAGTGATATTAAGCGTGAAAATTATAAAAAAAAGTTGTAATCATGTTTATTGATTATTCTTCATTGGCACATTGTACTATTTTAATAAGTAAAGGATTTAAATGACATGGTTTATTATAATAATTTAAGTATCATGACATATGTTATATTATATAAATCATAAAAAAAAGTACTATTACTTAACCAATCATATTATTAAAATATGAGATCATTAATAATATTTGTATTTATTATGGCATTTGACATTGTGGATATGTTTGGAATGGATATTTAGTTATTATTGTACTAGAAATTGATAGTTTTGACAAAATAAAAATATTAATAAGTATGTTTGTTGATTTCAAAACATGTATTATGATTTATAAATTGTGTTCATTATTGAATTAAGAAAATGTAAATTAATGTAATTTCTTATTATAAAGATATGAATTTTTATTTATCATTAATTGTGATACCATTTTTGTCTATTGTTGTTAACTTCATGACAAATGGATATGAGATAAATGGAAAGAATTTTATCTTACATCTACAAAAATTCAATATATGCTTAACATTATAGATTCTTTTTTGAATTAAATAAATAAGTTAGGTGTTACACTTTTATAATATCTTATGATGAGATACCCACTTATGTGGAATTATCCAGTATAGAGATAATGGGTTAATTAAGTTTTACTAAACTTATTTTATATATTGCTAAATTTGAATGTAATAAATTTTTCTTATCAATATACATTAATATCAAGAATTTGATCAGTTTTTAATTCAACTATTGTAAGGTTGTATGGTACCATGACCCTAAATCTAGATATGATTTTATTATAACCTCAGTAGGTATCATTATTTGAATCAATTAAACTATCCTTAGTTCATGCCTTTAATCATAAATGGTTTGTCTCTAGTATCAATGTTAAACTAAGCATTATATCTTAGTATGGGTATGAATGTTGTTTACTAACAAGTGATTATCTTACCTTGTGCTAAAGTGAACATAATGCTTTATATTATCATGTTGAATGTAATAATATTTCATATGTGTTTGGTAATAAATTAATGTACGAAATTTTAGGATCTTTTTAATATTTAGTATAGATATCATTTTATAGGGTTTCTTGACTAAGTACTATTTTCCATATTGTTATGTTTTCATCAAGGAAAAACTAATTATCCATCCTCACCTTTAATTCAGAACCTATTACAAATAATAGGATACTTAAACAAGGTTAAGGGCCCTCAAATGGTCCTATTAGGAATACACTTACTACTTATAACATTTTTGAGTTTATTAGTGTGTACTTGCATATTGATACACCTAAAACTACATTCGTCCTAAAGGTAATATTCTTCATTAAAACATAATTTAAATGTGATTTAACCTTGGAAAAGTATAAAAATTTACTATAATAGTGTTTTTGTTTGGAAGAATGCTAGTTAATCTTCAATATGATGCTAACTCATGTCATCAAGTTGAAAAATGTGTTTTTCACAAAGTTTTGTTCTTAATTTTAGAAAATAAATTTTGGATTGGTTCACCATCAAAAGAGTAAATTCTTAGACATTTTTAGATGATCAATTAATAAATGAACAATAAATATGTATATACCTAATGTTACTAAGAAATACACATTACTATTAAACAAGGTATTATTTAACTTCCATGTAATCAATATTTGATTGCAAATGATTGTACACAAAGAAACATAGTATGAAACATTTATAAATAGATCTTAATACCTATATTATTTCTCCCTTGAGTGATCATGTTAAATTATGTTTAAGACCTTTAATAAAGTTTAATTACATTTTAAACATGTAACTAATTTTTAAATAACTAAAAATAAAGTTAGTTATAATTATATTGAAATTTAATTAGCTTATATAACTTTGAGATTGATAATAATAAGTCAATTTATAAAGTGAACTATAAAGTTAAGACCTAAATAAAATTCATTAATACCAATTGTACAAATTTTCTCATGGGAGTGCAATAAGCATTACTTAAATGTTTAATTAATCACTAATTGCATTATTATTCAATAAAATAACATAAATATTGATTCTAAGTATTTCAATAATTGGAATGCTACCCTTTTAATTTTACAAACTTGCTATCAAGTCAAACATAATCATATTTCATTTGAATTTCAACAACATTCATTTTCAATATTGTTTGGATTTGTGTTTAACCCTAAAATCTAGATTAGGGAATTTAGGGTTAAAGGGGATAGAGATAGCCTAGGGTACTAAGGTGATAAATCATCTCTATAGTAGGCCAATTGTTTGTGAAACTCAATATAACATATACTAAATTTATTATATTGAGATATGCTAAATTATAAAAGTAAAGATATTGTAGATATACTAATGACAAATAAATAACATATTTAGTTGGTTTTAATGCTAATACAGATATATGATAGGTATGAAGAAGACTAGAAGAGTGTTATATAATAGTCACCAAATTTTGGATTTAGTGCCTTTATAGTTGTAGACACTTGCATCAACTTTGGACAATTACTCTGATGCTACTATTTAGGTTTAACTTATGTGTAATGTAAAAAATACTTTATGGAATAGAATGTGACCATTTATACTCTTATGGTATTTTCATCACATTAACTTTGGTGCATTCAAATCTAGGTCATGGATTATTACTCCTTATCAAATGATCAAATCCTAATTTTTCATCCTCATAGTGGTTGTGGAAGATGGGTTAGTGGGTACACAGTGTTGAACTGCCCCTAGGACCCCTCCATAAATTAATGTTTCCTACATAACCAACACTCTGATGATGGATTCATAAATATGTATTTATCCCCTATGTGTTGGCTTATGTGTGAATCATGTAATATGTGGAAAGTAAGTACAATAGTAACCTAGCTAATAACTTGGAAAATATAAATCTTGTACTACTCATTCACTACTTTAGACCTACAGTTGTGTTGTACCTATGACAAATATGGAAATAGGAGGAAATATATAAGCTTTGATCACTTGAGTGTTTGATTGAATGTTTTTGATAAGTATTTTTGGTGTCTCTATGTCTTTTCTAGGTGAGGAATAGATGAGAGTTGATATTATATTTATATCAATCCTTTTATAAAATAAATTCCATAAAGAAATATACTAACCATTAGGATATGTTTCATTTTAAAATTATATTAATTGTACAACACATGACACTTGAATCAAATTAGGACACTTGTGTTGGTATAGGTTTATTTCTAAGACTCTAGGGATTAATAAAAAAGGTACAAGCTCAAAACTTGTAGAGGCATAAGGTAAGTTGGTTTTAATCATTATAGGTAATATCTAATACTTAGGTCATCAACATAAGACTAGATGGACTAAGAGATAGGCCAAGGGGAATATGAGAGAGCAAATGTGAGACTTGAGAAATCAAGAAATATCTAAAACTGAGAGGAATAACTAAGGTCTATATTTTCAAAGTGTAAAATATAGAGGTGTTATATAATTCATAAATATTGTCTACATGTAACCCCCTCCCTCCCCCACCTTAATCTGGTAATGAAATTACTAGTTTAAAGGATAGGAATGCATAACTGGGTGTGTATAACACACCTTGTCTTTACTTGAGACCAACTTGAGTGTTTTTATGGTGATTGGCCTACTACCAAAAGAATATTAAAATATAAAATAAGTGAATATAATCTAATATTTAAAGTAATGAAATCATTTTAAATTTAAATATAACAATTTTTAGGAGAACACTTGTGTATTGATGTAACCATCTGGCCTATTATCAATTTCATTTGAATGCTATATTATTATCAATCATTGAAACTTATATTAGGACAAATATAAACATAACAAGTGTATATATATATAAGGATATATAAAGAGAGGGATAAGAGGGACCATGCCTCTAACCTTAGTGAAAAGGTAGATTGTCACCTGGTAGTTGAGACTAGTTCAACCATGCATCCCAATCATACATATAACCTAGTGAGTGTGAGTGAACCAAGTCAACTCACACTATCAAAATTATTATGTTGGATGATACAATCAAGTAAACCCTAAATACTTGTCAATATTGAGTGATTTAATCACATCAACCATACCAAAAAGTGAACCAACTACTGTAATAGATTGGCTCAATATAGTTCAAAAAATTCCAACTTGGTGGGTGATGACAATCCCTAAGAATGTTCAGAATATGAAACTCATTTGTATTTTGAAATATTAGGTGTATAATGTATATAATATTCACCTTATATATGTCTCATGTCAAAACTATGTATAACAATGGTACTAATGTATAGATTATTGCATAAATGTGTATCTTAATCATATAACTATGTTTTTGAAGAGTACACACTTATATTGAGAGGAGGGTGGGTGAATTAGTATAAACTAATATTTACCACTTTAAAACATAATAACCAAAAAAATACCAATCACACAACATCAAAAATTAATTGCACAAGAAGAACACAATATTTATGTGGAAACCCTTTTGGGAGAAAACCATGACAAAAGATTGCTTATATAAAATTCTCTTACACATATTTATAGGCATCAATGTACTGGAGACACCAATCTCAACTTACAAGATTTGTAGGCACCAAACTAATGGAAACACCAATCCCCATAAATGAGCACCAACTCAAAAAGAGACACCAATCTCTTCTTTACAATGCACCAACCTCTTTTTCCAAATATCACTTTTGGGATGTTTCTTTTTCAATGGATGAACATATTTCTCTTCACAACTTTGACTATATTTCCTTTACAAACCTACATATATTTCATTCACAAATCTTATTATATTTTCTTCACAAATATATTATCAATTTATACTCAAGATCTTCTCTAATTCTACTCTTCAATCTACCTGTAATTCTTCATTGAATCTACTTGTAAAACTACCTCACATCTACTTATAGATCTGGTTTTAAATCGAATGATATTCCATTACTTTTCCTACTTTTTAACCTCCATTCTATCTTCATTTTATACCTTGTCAAATTCCCAAGAGAGGCATCTCCATGAAGAGGGAAAACTTCACTAATAGAGGTGACTATTCAAAAAATAATGATCCACTTAAAGGGTCATCCAAAAATTAAATAATAAATGCTTTTCATAATGTTAGCTAGGAATGATAGTTAAAGGAATGAAATTTAGTGGCCTTTGGCCTTAACCACAATCATCTATTTTATTATTAAATAAATGATTTTATCTTTGACATCAATGATAACCATCTTGTCAATAATCTCATCCATACACCTTTGACATCAATGAAAATGTTTACAATAATCTCTCCCTTTGTCATTAATGACAACCCTATAAAAAAATAATCTATGAATGCAAGAGGAACATAACACTCCCTCTTTCTGCACTGTTCCCCCTTCTATATATCTCCACCTTTGACATCAATGGCAAAGGTAAGGTTAGTACTTTTATAAATAAAACTTTGCCTTCCTGAAACTCTCCTCCTTTGACATCAATGGAAAAGCAATTCTCATTACTCTCATATATAGAATATGCATCAATGGATCTATCTTTGAATTGTTTTCTCCATGGAGCTACAAGATAATGCAATGATAAGGTCCCCATGAATTAGTACTTCTTCTTATGAAATTAGTGATACCTCTTGTGCATGAAATGTAGTTTTGATAAGCATGTATTTCTCCCTTTTTTGCTCTTTCTTCTTTTTCCATACTTTTGAAGTTTATTCATTTTGTTTACTCATAGCTTCTACTTTCTTATTCTACCTAGGAGGATTCATAAAACCACTTCTACAGAAGTGTTTTGTATGTCCAAAGTTGTTTCAATTTTTAACATATGACATTGTAATCTAGTACAAGAGCAAATGTTTTTTAGTTTCTATTTGAAGATCCATAATAACTTATGTTATTGTTCTATACAAAATCACTTCTTAAAAGTTCCCTACAATCTCTAATTTTATGACCAAAATGATTACATAAATAGAAATAACCATAAAAAAATCTAGAACCTAGTCATATGAGTGTGTCTTGGAGGGAATGATATTATGAATGAATTTTTATCCTTATTGTCTTTATGAGGAATTATGGTTTTCTGACGAATGCCATTTTCTTTCTTCTTGATGATAGGAATTTTTATAGGTATTTTAAGGGCTTTAGCATAACTTTGATTTTTTTTCATTTGACTTATTTGGTAACTCATTAGAGTCTTCTTTATTTTCCATGTGATTTTCTTATATCCAAAACTAGTATTTATAAATAGTGACCTCTATCCATTTATAATATCATCTAAAATCTTTGTCCTCGTTTCAAACTTAAGACTCTTATTTAGCTTAGCCATCATTTTCTTTAATTCTTTCTTCAAGGAGACAATCTTGGACTCTAACTTATTGTAGTTATCTTCCTTTTCCTTTAGATGATTCCTCACTTCCTATTCCATAATTTTTACCTATTCTAGTTGAGTCTTTAAGTTGATGATAATTATTTTGAATTCCTCAAGGACTTGAGACATTTTTGCTCTTGATTCACAATCCTCTTTTTCATATTTCTATAGTTGTAATTTTTGCTTCAAATTTATTTTCTTAAGCTACTTGATCTTGATTAAGGCACAAATTATATCTCCTTCAAGATCCACTTCTCCTTCATTTTAATCATATTCTTCTTCTAAATCCATATCTTCTTTTCGTTTACTCACAAGGTTGTCTTCTTCTACCATGACATCACTTCTTATTTCTATTATCATGTGTGCTCTTTAGATATACCTTTTAGTGGTTATACTATATTTGAATGAACCAACTTTGGTACCAATTGAAGATCACATGCTTATACTAAGAGGGGGGGCTAGTTAGTATAAGCTAATATTTACCAATTTAAAACTAAAAAAACAAAACAATATCAATCACACAACATCAAAAATTAAGTACACAAGAAGAACATAATATTTACATGGAAACCCTTTCGAGATAAAACCATGACAAAGGATTAATTATATAAAATTCTCTTAAAAATATTCTAGGCACCAACCTACTAGAGCCATCAATACCCAAAATACATAATTTATATCCATCAACCCACTAGAGACACTAGTTCCCATAATTGAGCACCAATTCAACAAGAGACACCAATCTCTTCTTGTAGGAGGCACTGACCTCTTCTGCCAAATATCAACTGTGGGATGTTTCTTTTTCAATGGATGATGAACATATTTCTCTTCATAACTCTTATTATATTTCCTTTACAAATCTACTTGTATGTTCTTCATAATTCTAATTATATTTTATTCACAAATCTTTGCTCAAAATCTACTCAGGATCTACTATAAGTATGTTCTTAAATTTGCTTGTAATTCTTCATTAAATCTACTTTTAAAACTACCTCGTATCTTCTTATAGATCTACTTTTAACTCAAATGATATTCCATTACTTTTTCTACTTTTAACCTCCATTCTATCTTCCTTTTATACCTTGTCAAATGCCCAAAAGAGGCATCTCTATGAATAGGGATGACTTCACTAAAATAGGTGACTACTAAAAAAAATTATCCACTTAAAGTGTCAGCTACCAATTAAATAATAAATTATTCTAATAAGGTCAACCATAAATGATAGTTAAAAAGATGGATATTTAGTGGCCTTTAGCCTTAACCACAATCAGCAATTTTATTTTGGAACAAATGCTTTTCTCTTTGACATCAATGACAACCATCTTATCAACAATCTCGTCCATACACCTTTGACACTAATGACAATATTTCCAACAATTTTGGCCAATTTGAAAATTTGAACAAGTGTGGTTGTCATGTTACCATAACATGCCTCCACTATATAAGGATAAATATAAAAACTAATATAAGTGACAATGTGGAGGACATGTTTCTAAAATATGTCCCCACTAAAATCTTTGTATGTTGAATACTAAATAAGTTTGGAGAGAATTTGTATAAAAGATACCCCCACTATATATATGGCATTGTGAATGTGTGGAATCCATGTCTATATGACATGCCCCCCACTGAATCTAAAATATAATGTTGATGGAAGGCATGCCTCTACACCATGCCCCCACTGATATTTCACCCTTTTGAATTGAGGGAATATAGAAAGTAGTAGTTACCTCACCTCAAAAGAGTATAATAACCTTATAAATGTTAATGTACCATGTATCATATATGAGAACATGTCTATCTAAATGTATCATTGAAGCACATAAAGTGTGATCACATCAATTCCTAAGATTTATGATAAATATCATGATAACATATAGATATAAATAGTACAATCTCAACAAGAAAATCAATCACACACATTAGCACTCAAAAGTAAGTCAAAAGGCAATGGTCTAAGGATACCACAAATAAGGGTCATGTTTAAATGCCACATAATCAAATGGACATGACTTATTCCAATGTTTAAAAAAATAATAATGATATATTCAATGTCCTTACAATAATCAATGACATATTCAAATGACAAAGAGGAAAACAAAGGCATGGGGGCCATAAATAATGGATCATATTCAAATTTTCAACATACAAGACAATAGCAAGTGAAGAGACTTAAGAAAATGCATAACATAAATCAAAATCAACCAACATAAATATATCATAATATCCCATGAATCAAATGCGATATATTTTTTTTAAGTACATATCATATCAAGTACACAATAAAAAGATATAAGCATGGATAAAGGCATGTGTAGGTACATATTATCTCAAGCATGATAATGTAAAGTGACCATAAAATGATATAACTTGGAAGTATCATGAGCATATAGGTAGATGTCCATAATGTTATGGTGATTGAGTTGAAGAAAAAACTAGCATCCAAAAGAGCAGAGATCATGTACATGTGTGTGCCTGTATCACACTCAAATAGAATCATGAAACAGGTGTATGTATAAGTAACTAATATGATATCCATTAACATGGAACTTACACATATATGAAAATGATCCAATATAATATGTATATTCTAATAATTTTTAGTTTTTAAATGTTTATATATATATATATATATATATATATATATATATATATAGGGATATTTTAAGAGTTTTAATCAAATAAATACTCATCATCAAAATGTGTAGAACAACTTGGAGAATTTATCTAACTTTGTTTATATCAATATTCTACCACTTCTTCAATGATTTTATCTTATGTTATACTTGAAGCCAATGGTGGAGGAATATAACCACACCCATCATGTTATATATAAATCTTTGTATCCATATCAATAAAATTAACACACATATTTTTTATATCTACCTTGGAATTCCACTCAACTAGCCAATTTTATCCAAATTTTAATTTCAAATATGGTTCATGGTCTAATATATATGGTCAATATTTCCACATGTGTGCCATATGAGATAGGTAACCAAATTTATCATCAATATTTTGGAATCAATGGATAGTATAATATTTCATTATAATATTTACCAATTAACAAGAAAAGTAGTGCCACAAGGTATATCTCATTTATTATTATCAAACTAGAGCTGGTGGAAATATACCCCATGAATATTAGCAATAATAGTTAACTCTTCATGCTTTGGTCATTTTGAAAGATAGTTCTCTTCTAAAAGATCAAAAGGATTTTACCTTTTACACATTTAAGAAACATTGTGTATGCATAATTTATTCTTCTATTTCTAAATTAAGTTCTTCAATGCCTCAATTTGATTGGTATTATGTCCAATGATTTGATGATAATTAAAATATGGTACTTCCACTATAAGTGGAATTCTATTGCCTGATCTGTGTCTAGTAAAAGGTAAATAAATCACTCTATGTCTAAGTAACATAGCTAATATGGTATTTATAATATCCTATTGTGTTATTATTTTTAATGTCTATTTTGAGCCTTTTGGAAAGACTCCACATTTTTCACATGATGTGCATGCATTTGACCCTTGTATAATTGATTCAATGTTTTCAACCAAAATGGATGTATGGAGTAAAAAGCATTTACATGCTCATCTGCTATTTTTATTTTTCCCATATTTGAATTTAGTTATATATTTTTGTAATGGATTTATTTTATATGAACCAAGACCTATAGTTTTAAAAAAATTATGTGATAGGTGATCAAATGGATCAAATTTTAGTTTTCACATTTTATCATATGTCATATCATAAGTGGTATCATTATAACTATCATAGTAATCTAAAACATGGCCATATTTTTTCTTAGTATTCACTAGTAAAGGAAGTTAAAATATTGGGGGCTCATGTAGTTTTATTAGCTCCTTTTGTAATGTTTATTTCTATTTATTTGAATCTATGTGTACATCAGTATTTAGTGCCTTATTTTCATCTAGAGATCAAGGAGACATTTTTCTTGACTAACCTATTTTATACATGTTTATGCTCAAGATGAATGCATTCTTTATGTGGTACCACTATGTTAATGCCTTTGTTTTTAGAATGAATCATTTTGTAAAATTTCAAAGGTTCATCATGGAAAGACATGGTTAATAATGTTCCATCATGTATTAATTTTACACATCGGTGTGACATATATGGGAAAAATTCCATTGAATGTATCCAAGGTATAACCAAGAGTAAATTATAATGTAAATATTGAGACATTACCTAAAAAGTAATTAAAATCATTTTTTATCCCAATGTTACATCCAATGTGATTTGACCAACTAGAGGGATATATGATTTATCAAACCCTTTTATATGCATAACTATTTTTTTAATAAGATTGGTGTTAATACCCATGGTGATTAGGAATTTTATGCTACAAATATTTAGGCATGATCCATTATCAACGAACACCATTTTTATGCCATTATTTTTCATGATCACATGTATAGACAAAACTAAATATTGATAAATGATATATTTGGATGGTAAATATATTGATTTGAAGGTAATGATATTTTAATTATTCTTTAAATATTTCATAATGTCTACAAAATAAGGGGGTTAAATATTACTTGGAACTTGGGTTTCACATAGTACCTCGTATAAGATATCCTTATAAATAGTGGATTTTTTAAGGATCTCAAGGATTGAAAATTTATCATGTGTATTTCTCAATTGGTCGACAAGGTGATATACCTTATATTTTATCAAAAGATTTATATTAGGAGTCACCAATTGTATATTAACATGTGGTGGATTGGATTGAAAAACCTTACCTCTTAGAACAATAATGGTATGAACTATGGGATCCAATATAAGTCATGGGTGAATAATGGGTGTGGGATGGTAGTTATAATTTGAATAAGACTTAGGTAAAAGTTTGGTTGATAAAATACACTATGGAATCTAGATACCAAATCCATAATATAATAAAAGGAATTACGAAGAGAGAACAAGTGGTATCTCCATTTAAAATCCTCACATGATGTTCAAAAAATTTATTAATATATCTAACAAGGAGGTGATATTAAAAAACTAAAACAACTATTATGAATTGGAACCCAAATAGTGTGATATATGCATCCATAATGCATATATTGATAAAAAATAAAATTTGATTCTTTCAAAAAATTAAATTTTGTTTTTGAAAAATCAAAAATTATATTTTTTAAAAAAAATAGGAAACCCTAAGAAAATTAGGGTTTGAAGATCAAAGGTTGAGTTCACCAAATGTTTAGCCCTAATCTCTATATTAGCGAATATATGATTAGATGGGATAGAGATAACCTAGGGCACTTAGGTAGAACATGTGCTAAATTTTTTATGCCGAGATATGCTAAAAATGGAAAAAGTATAGCTATGATAGATATAGTAATAACAAATAAATAAGATAATTAGCTAGTTTTGATGATAATACATATCTATATTTGTAATAAGAAATAATTAGACATGAGGAATGTTTTGAAATAGTCACAAAATTTTGGATTTGGTGCCTCTATAGTCTTAGGCACCTGCATCAGCGTAGGATGATTATGTTGATGTTAGTGTCTGGGTCAGACATAGGTGTCATATATGAAATACCTACTATAAAAATATGAAATGACCTATATTATTATTATTATTTATTATTCACCTTCACTCTAGTGCATTCAGATCTAGGTGAAAAACTCTCACTCCTTGTCAAATAATCAAATATTAGTTTTTCATCTTCATACAAGTTATGGAAAAATATGTTAGTGGGAACATGTTTTTTATCTTCCAAAAATAACCCTTTATCAATGAGTTCTTATTAAATATAAAATACTCTGAAAAGGGTCTTCGACTTATGTTTCTCTCCCATATGTGTTGGCTTGTGTGTTAATCATGCAATATTTGGAAAATAAGTACAATAGTGACCTAGCTTATAACTTGGAAAATATCTCTTAAGATGATCCATAATTAATTTAGACCTATATATCTATTTTCCCTATTATTGATATGGAAATAGGATAAAATATGGAATCTTTACTCACTTGATTGCTTGATTGAATGTTTTCGATAAGTTTCCTTGGTTTCCCTAGGTCTATTCTAGTTGAGAAATGAATGAGGGTTGATAATATATTCATACCAATCCATTTAGATAATGAATTTAATTAAATCAATTAGTATAAACAATAGTATACATTTCAATTAAAAATTATATGACTTTTAGGGCAATGGACACTTGTGTCAGAGTAGGACAATTGTGTTGACATAGGTATATATCTAAGATGCAAGTGTCCAGGGAGTAGAAAATATGTACATGCTTAAAAATTGAAAAGGCATAATAAAAAAAATTAAGCATTCTGGGAAAGATATAATGACTAGGATATCAAAATAAGACTAGTTAAACTAGTATATAGGCTAAGGGTACAAGAGATTAGATGTGAGACTTGAAAAAGTAGGCAAGGTCTAAAACTGAGAGGAACAAACAATTTTTGAGTTTTCCATGTGTATAATACTGAGGTGATATATAAAACAAAAATAGTATCTAAAATTCTACCAATATACTCAACCATTATCATTATTTTAAAAATAAAATATATTTGTTTAGAAAATCAACCAAAAGATTACTAGGATATGAATAACAATTATCACTAAACACTAAAAAAGAATGATCCATATTATCATCAAGTATTATGGCATGAAATATTATTGAGATTGAAAAAAAATATAATAGAGATAAAAATGTAATCTTAATGTTCTAAAAGTATCTAGCATTTTGAGTAAGTTTTCAAATCAAGTTAAATTCTAAGAAACATAGCCTAGATATTACTAGTATCTAGTACATATTTTTATAAATTAAAAGCATTATAACTTAAAATAAAAATTCAATGAAAGAAATCATAACCAACAATTAAAATTACATGGGAGCATAATCAAATGGAAACATAAATTAACTGATCAACATCATCCATTTTATTTTACCTCATTTGATGATACCATGGCAACTAAAAAAATTATCTTTTTTAGCAAAGGATTATGTATATTACAAGTGTGCTATAAGAATTTAAATCTAAATTGAACCTTTAGATTCATCATCCAATTCAAACTTAATATTATTCATCATGTGTGCTACCACATGTGGGATTAAAGGGATATGGGCATTTTAATGAATTTTGGAGGGAGTATTTTATAACATATTAGTGGAATGAAAGGTTTTTAAATGAAGTACAATATTTTTTTGAGATAGATGGTTATTAATTAAAATAGTATCATTAGTCACAAAATATATTTAGCGAGAAAGAATGGTTGGTGAATTACATCCAAAGTGCAAGGATTCCAATTTCATCTTCCATAGACTCTCCAAGTATAATTACCATGAGGAAATTAATTATTTCAAGGAGTGGTACTTAAAACATACCCAAAAGTATGTCCATTTGTGTCAAAATTAAATGATTCTTGAGTTTCATGGATAAAACCACACATAAACGTGTAAGCATCCCTTCAAGCCCTAAAATCTTTGCTTTAGTAAGTGATACTTTTATGTGGCATATTTTTTTGTTGTTAATTACTTTCATTCAAATCATTATATATCCTATATAATGTTGATCATAAACACCATCTATACATTTATAATTTATTCATAAATAACAAAACTTATAAGGCATAAATCATTCAATCAAATCATCTAAATGTCATAGAATGATTAGTAAATGTATAAACTTTTGACATGTGTTTTTCATATACAAATGTATCACTTTTAAAAAATTTGAATAAATTGAAAACTAGGTCAATCTATCATTCTTTATTATCAAAAAATACATAATTTGAAAGATCAGTTTCAAATTGAACTCATATATCCAACTACATATTAAATTATATTTAATGCTTATCTCTCTTTTCCAAAACCTGTCACCTAAAAATGTCTAGGATTCATGTAATATAACCTAAAAAATTCCATATATGATCATTAATAATATAAAATTTCACAACTATTATAACTGGACAAACTAAGAATTCTATACTGCATATTATGATTTCAACAATTAAAATAACCATGAAAATTCAAAAATGCCTTTCATTTATTCTTCTATCAAACTAAACCGTCATGCATAATAATGAACAAAGTGAAAAGGATGACTTATCCAATATGTAACTAAGAAAAATGGGTCATATTCAATACGTTAAATATAACATAATAAACTCAATTGATTTTAGAAACACTGAAGCCAAAAAAAATGAGAGTGTTTCTAAATTTGACAAGAAAAAACCATTTCAAGGTATACCTTAAGTGCTTAAAATTTGAAATGCATATACGAATAAAATAAAGCCACCTATATTGACATTATTTTACTAACTAAAACTAATTGGTATACCCAAACCATTATAGTTAAATAACCTTCTAGAACTAAAAATAGAGCTTCTATGCACAACATTGATGATAACTAACAACATTTGAAATGCAAACTTTCAATATATTATTGCACTAAGTGACCTCTTCCAGACCACTATATGGCCAGTCTGAGGACACCCAAAGCGATTCCCATTTGGACACATGGCGAGCGTTGACCGCCTCTGGAGGCATATCCCTGAGAAGGGATGTGTATCATGCCCACCAGCTTCCACTGGACTCGACCTCGAGACCTAGCTCTGATACCAATAAGGCCAAAATTGGAAGCAAAAGGAAGGAAAGACTGGGAAGTGGTGTGATTATCACAAATCTAGAACTCACTCCAAAGAAGAATGTCGAGCTATCAAATCACTGCTTTCTGAGTCACAATCCTCTGCTCTACCTCATACAGACCCTGCAGTTGAAGAGGTTAAAGAAGAAATTATAGATGCTGATCCTGAAGCCATTGTTGCTTCATCACAGACACATGACAAGATGCTAGATGACAAGGAAAGGTTGTTTCACTCTAAGTTATGGGTGAAAGGTAAGCCTCTACATTTCATTCTTGATAGTGGAAGTCAAAAGAATTTACTCTCTACTAATGTTGTGAAAAGCCTAAATCTGTCCATGAAGCCTCACCCAAAACCATACAGTATTGGATGGTTGAGTCCAGGGAGAAACCTCCGTGTTACCCACCAATGTCTTCTCTCATATGCAATACAACCTTTCCAAGATGAGGTCTTATGTGATGTGGTCAATCTAGATGTTTGTGATGTACTCTTTGGTCAGCCATTCATGTATGATCGACATGGTATATATGAATCAAGAACTAGAAGGATCACTCTCACTCTTGGAACACAACGCTACAGGGTACCAGAAGTACCACCTTCTACATCTGTCTCTCTGATTAGTGCCAAGAAATTTGTTCTCATGGTGGTCCAGCCACAGGAATCTAAGAGGGCTGATGTTACAGCCCTGACTACACAAACAACACAACAACAGAATCAAATAGATATCAAGCTAAAAAATTTCACAACATTTCATCCACAGACTGATGGTCAGACAGAAATCGTGAACAATCAGGTATGCAACAGGAATCAAATCAAAGTAAAAATACCACACTTGATGAAAAGTCTTGTTGCAATGGGGACCATTGCTTCTCAAGGAGGGAGGAATGATCCGGACAATAATTCGGATAACAATTTGGATGATGGGACCACCCCATTTGATGGTAGAACTTCCGAGAGCCATAACTTTTACACCAAAAGTTCCGGAGTGATCTGGGTCCTCTTCCAGACCCCTATATGGCCAGCCACCGAAGCACTCGAGGCTATTCCCGATCGGACGCGTGGCGAGCGCTGATTGGTCCCTGTGGAGAGATGTTATCCCTGAGAAGGGATGTGGATCACTAAGATAATTGGATTGAAACTATTGTTTATTGTAAGGAAAAATCAAATAAAAGTTATCAAATAATCATCTTGATTAATGTTGCATATTTTTTAAATCACATTCATAAACATTCTATGAATTTTATGTTCAAGAAATAAATCAAATACTTTCATCTTATCACTTCAATAGTTTAAAATAAATTGGCTATTTAAAACTAAGACCCTAATGTAAATATTAAACTTTGGATCTACTTCTAATGATATCTTGACTAGAATTTCATACTACAATGTTTTTATAAAATGACTAAAACAAGACCCATGAAAACCTTATAGTATTTGAATGAAAAACTATCCTTTTATTTTTTTATCTAAAATGTAAGTTCATTACTTAAATTTGGAGGTTTCAATAGACCTTCATATCAAAACATGGTGATTGTACATAGATATAAATCCATACTTCATTGACTTCAAAGCAATAAGGATGTTTTCAAAATGATTGGAATACCAAACACAATATTACTTGATTTAATTAATGACATGCAATAAAAAAGAGACTTACAAATAAAATAAACCCTACCCATAACTTCAATGAAACATTGAATTCATATTGATTTATAAAACCTATAAAGTACTTCCTGGAAGATCATTTTTTATGTCTGATAGTAAAATATAGATCAATAGTAATAAATATGGGTATAAATCCATGAAACAACATTATCATTTTCAGATAAATTATCTATTCTCCCATGCTAATTATAAATATTTACATCAAAATAACATATTTTTTCATGCAATTCTATTAAGCCTAGTTAATATTATATTTTGAAAGTTGTACTAATAGTTCAAAACTAGAGTTAATAAATACATGCAAATTTAATTAATATAAGTATATATTATTCATATATCTCACCCATTCATATTTTTATATTTTCTCAAACAATGAAAGAGTGAAATCTCTTACTTTTTGAGAAAATAAAATGTTCACCTAAATGTTCAATCTTATGTAATCCATGAATTAAACCTAAAATGCTCTCAAAATTAATTTAACACATATTTGTGTTTTCCTTAAGATTTAAAATATGTTAGCAAATGATAAATAATTAAATGTAATGATGAGTGAAAACACAAAACCCAATACACTTAAATGCATGATAAGGCTTTCCTAAGGAAGGTCATTCACATTGAATGCAAGCATGTTGCATACATTGTGCATTAATGAATTTTATTGTAATCTTTCAAATTCATTTTAAAAACATTTCCACATTTTAGTTATTTTTTATTATCTTTGTAACTTGTAACCTTCCAAAATATAAAATCAACATTTACCACTACTAAAACCACACATTTTGTATGAAGATGATAGATAAGTCTAGAGTTTACATGCTAGTTGAAATGAACCCAAACCAACCCACATTTAAAAAAAAACAATATCTCTTTCTCAATTTATAATTATACCACACAATTATTTTTGATGAAATAGAATAGAATTTATAACTTTAGTTGACCCCCTAATGCATAATTCATATTTTACTCTTTTCAACAATTGGGTAAAATTCAAAAAATATTGAAAATTATACCATCTAAGCACAAACCAATAAAATTAGGTTATAATTACCATAATTTTTCCAAAATGAGGATATAAATGCAATATAGACAACATTACATAAACTTTATTAGTCATTATGTACCATAGAAAACAAAGGGTGAATAACAAAGATGATAAGCCAATTTGGTCATGAAGTCCCAAGACTAAGGTATTCACTTAACCATTTCATTCATCTATAATCCTATCCTTTGTTATCCTTAAGGATTATATTAAGCTTCATGGGGATAAATTTATTATAACCATAATTTCATAGATCAACTATTTATTTAATGTAAAGATTGTTAATATGCCAAGAATCACAATATTGTGTGGACTAGTTATCTAGGATAACTTCACCAAGTTTCCAATTAGGTCCTTAAGGTAAAACTAAGGCCTAATATTTAAATTCAAGACTTATTCTTATAAGAAATAAAATTTAGACACATAAATATTATAATATCTATTAAATAACTTTAGTTATAACTTATTCCAATATAGGATATAGAAGAGTAATTCTAAAATTAATAAACCACCAGAATTAGAGTCAATATTCATAAAAATCACAATGTTATCCTAAAAATCAGAATATTTATTTGTAAGTCCTTCTCCTTCAGCACTTATATTTATTTATTGGAATTATCCAACATTATATCCTTGTATCCCTCAAATTACACATGGTAATTACTCAAGATAATCGTACAATTTTAAAAATTTACCCATGCACTCGTTAATGTTGATAGCTAATTGGATAAATGTGAGAATAAAATTACTCATTTTATACCTCCTTAAATATTATAAAAATCCTAAAAAATTAAACATTAAATCAATCTAGTAATTGTTTCATTCATGACCAATAGAATCATATCAATATACAAGTTTGTACATATAAATCCAATCATGGTATGAGAAACCATTCAGGAAAATTTGCTTTTTCCAAGATAAAGTATCATTAGACTATTTATATATAATATATGTAGGTAGAGCTTATATTGCATTTTACCACTTTTTAAAAACTAGAATTTCTAAATCAATAATAACTTGATCACAATGTTTATTATACCATATTTTATACATTCAACTAAATGTTATGGTGGAAACATCAGGCCAAATTGAAAGGCAAACACAAAACTATAGGCCCAAAATTTGACATAAGATTATAAGGAAACAGTCATCCTCAAGCCCCACATAATAATAATGCAATGGATATAATTGATATTTCATATTAAAAAAAAAATCATTGACATATAGTAATGATAGGGACATAGAAAACCACCTATATCCTCAAAATTATATTAACCCCCAAGAGCTCCTAAAACACTCAAGGTTGTACACTCTTAGAAATTATACATTTAGTGCCTCATAAATGCACAAAGAATTTATTTTAGAAAATAATTATTAATATATAAAAGGTTCATACAAGGCTACTACATGAAACAATAATAACTTATTAACAATAAATTAGCAACATCATTAACTCCAACAATACATTACAAAATGTAACCTATGGATGATGGTCTATTTTTAAAAGTTTGTGACCTACTACATTATGGCAACCCTCAAGAACTAAGCCTGAAAGTTATTTCCAATATAATCCAAATTGAACATAGCATGTTACCTACTTACCACATTACTTATCTAAATAGAAAGAAATCATAGCCTCAAATCAATGCAAGAATTATCAACCTTTACTCATACTCTTACCAATAAGTAATATGGTTAAACAAGATTAATTTAAAATAATTTAATAACAAAAATTAACCAAATTATTACCTTATAGGAGAAGTTACCTTTTATATATAGTACCATTTTTATCAATATATCATCATTAAAAAGGTTAGGGAGGTAAGTAATAATTTATTAAAAACTTTTTTTGAATTAGTGTATCAACTAAATACTGAATTCTAGACCAAAAGATAATCCCAGTAATGGAACATTCAGGCTAAAAGGAGTAATATTCTATTGAGATATTTAGAGGATCTAAGTTATACATGAAGAAAGTTCAAAATATAACACATAATCTAGTAACGTCTGATCTCTTTATAATACACTAGTCCTACCAGATTCATCAAGGAAGCATAACAAGATAATATAATGCTTCTATACATGAAGGTGAATAACATGCATAAATGTAGGCATATATATGAGCATAATATTAAAACCACATAACTAAATCATAATGAAAAAAATATTAAAACTTATCCAATATCCATAAATTTCACTTATTGAAGTATGCAATACAAAATAGGATAAAATGTAATACCAGTAACATGCATCATCCTAGGCATTGGAAAAACCATTTATAGTCAATAAAGGACCTTTGAATCAATATTTAATGTAGTTTTATTATTTAAAATAACAACACACATTATGTAAGTTGATTTTCATAACACTCTTGAATGTACATATTGAGTCTACACAAGAATTAAATCATCTAAACCTTGTTATAATAATCCAAATAAGTTTAACAATAAATTCATGCATTTACACATTACCCCCATAGGTGAAACAAACTAATTAATTTTGATAGGGTTTCATTTTTATTATTTTATATCCATGAATGTATCTATTTATGGAATGGAAATAAATAATCAACACCAATTCACCAAGGAACATGCATACCATAAAACATTAAAACAAAATACTGCTATTAATAGAATAACATTATGAACCACCATCAAACCCTTCACGATTCCTTAAAAATATCGATCCTCAATTCTTATAACCAGATATATATGTTTTACGAATTTAATGAAAACATAAAATTAACATTAAAACTTTACTAACATATGCTAATCCAAATCAATAAAGAAACTTGATAATGAAAGTAATTTATTTAATTTAATGCCCTAGATTAACATAGAAGGTTGACTAGAACATTCAAACTTCCTATAGTTTAATGGAATGGATTCATAAGAAATATTACATAAAAAAATTATAAATACACCACAAGATCTATATAAATATATTAAAATGCTTGAAACCAGCCTAATAAAGTAATAATTATGGATCAAAAGCCACATTTTTTTATTTTGGTAGTCATCTTTTAGTTTCAAACTTGCTCAATAGAATTCAGTGGTTGTGCTTTCAACCTATTTCTTCTTGGAGTCCCTTTTTAAATTTTTTTACTAAGTATCATATCCCTTCCACTTTTCTCCATGTGGAATCCCAACACTCATTTCCCATAAAAGGTTTTTAGACTACCTAGGAGAAGTGTTAGCTCTCCACGTGCTGATCAAATGTTGTTCAGGGCCATTTCTCTTTTAGTAGGACTCAAAGTAGCATGATTGGTTAGTAGGGTTAGAAAAGGGACCCACCATTATAATTTTAAAGAGGTACATAAAACTCTTCACATGGCATCATGATACTTATTGGGAGGAGTTTATTTTTTACCAGGCTTCTAAGAAGCACCATTGGTCAATGGATATGGGTGAGGCCTAGTATGCATAATGAGTGGAAATATGTAGAGCCTTCCACATGGAATCATGATGCTTGTCTAGGGCAGGAATTTTTATTTTGTAGATAGAAAATGTGCCATTGGTCCAAGTGAGTCAGTCCCTAATTCACAATGACATAATAGAGATAGTTCTAAAGATAAATGCATGGCACCATGATGTTTATCCTAAGCATTATGGTCATCACAGAGTAATGTAGTTGCACCATATTTAGGATTTATAGGCCAATTACACTCATGATGTAGAGTTCTCATTTTAGTTTCAATGACCTCATCATTGACATGAGTATTGGGATTTCCAAGTGTCACTTCCATGAGAAGCCATTATGCCTATATATTTAAGGCTATTTTCCTTTATAAGTGGGTTATCATTTTTACTTGTAATCTCAACTATTTTTGAGAGCATCCATTTATAGTAGTTATAGAATAGAATTAGTAATATCTATTATTTTTTTATTCTACATCCTTAATAGGTGCCCCTAATGGGTGTGATTAAACATTTTGTATTGTGCCCCTTGAGGCCTTTTGTACTCTATTCTCAACCTAATAATGAAGAGGATGTGGATTTATGTGTCAAACTGAGTGAAAAATTCTTGTTGTTTGTTATTTCCTTTCTCTACTTCTATAGTATTGATTCTAGTTTACATCATATAATTTAATTCGTGATTTATGCTCCTTCAATGGTGTATAGTGTTTAAGGAATCAAGTTATTCTATGTGATCATATGTTAATGTTTTAAATATATCAATGCATCACCTTAGTTAGTCTATTTTTAATGTTTTTCTCATTTATTTATTATCCCTTTTCATCCCCCCAAATTAAATCAAAGATCCAAATTATAAAATCTTGGAGCTTGTTTTATAAATCAAAATTATGCCCCATGTCTGTAAAGCTTCCCATAGAAGGTCATTTCACATGAAGCAAAGGCTTTAAGTGTCAATAGTTTTTCTTTTGTGGCACAATTGGTGGGACCTAAAATACAAGTCTGCATGATAAGTATATTTAGTTTATGATCCAAAGGACCATCACAAGGTCACAAATAATGAAGAACCTAAATTTTATAACACCACCTCTAGGAGCCCCAACTCACCAAAGGACAATGGGATCTAACACTACTAAAAAAATAACATATGGCTATTTCAGGCTCATCAAGGAATTTCATATCATGGGATAATGATATCCCACTTATCCCTCTAACACCATTAGATTCATGGGACCCTATTCCTATAAATGCCTTAAATTCACTCCCTAAATTCTCAAGGGAGGATTTCAAAAATGTTATAGAACATCTTAAATATGTTGTAAATATATGCACTATGCATTACGTCACATACTAGAATGTTGCTTTAATGATTTTAGCCACTTCCTTTAAAGGATGATCCCTTGATTGGTACCAATATTTACCTCTTGAATCCATAGCCACCTAGGATGACTTGGGGGGAAAACCTTTGAATGATTTAGTGAGAAGGTAGATTGGTCATCTCTCTTATAGAAACTGATCACCATTAAAAGAACCCCATAAAAGGCTATTATTGATTTCAATACTAGGTTAAAAAATACCTAGAAAATGGTTCTAATAATAGATTGACCACTTTAGGCATGGCCATTTCCTTCTACCTCAAGGCCTTTAACTTAAATATTATTTTTATGATTCAATCACTTGGAGGCCAAACACTACGAAATGCATATGAGCTAGTAGTAAAAGCTGAGAATAACTTTACAGATGTGGGAAAGCTCCCTCTTCAGTTGATAATATTGATGTTACTAGAAATATCAATGCCACCACAAGAAGAAGCTCTAAGTACCTTGTAGGCATTTCCTTATATATAAATATACCTACCCACTCAAGAGAGCACGTATATTCAATCCTCACTAGCTATGGAGATGAATGACATGAAGAGTATCTTGAAAAAATTCTCTAATGAAATAATAAAACTATAAAAGTAGTAGGCTATGTCTCTAAAGCCCCCTTTCCATAACTACCAAGAAAGGAGAGAACCATACCAATATAAAAATCACCTGAAGAGACAAAGACCAAATCACCAAGTGCCAAACCAGCAAACACTAAACCATTAAACATGACTCATGAATCAGATGGTTATAGTTCTTGATCGCTTACATATAGTGTTACTAAATTTAAATAGAGAGCTAGTCAGTAGCCAAAATAGCTTGGTAGATGATTATATTTCATGGTTCTTCTCATGTAATGACACACATGGACCTCAAAATTTCCTAAGAGGTAATCTACAATAGAAAATTTTCAAGAAGTGTTGATAAGGTAACACCTGATTCAAGTTATGGATATCAATGCTTAGGGTGGGGAATGCCTTCTTGATGGCATAGATGTAATGGATGCCCCTATAATAAGAAGAATAAATATTCCCATAACATTCAGTTTTCTCTTTGATAGAAGGTAAAGATGTATTCTATTAAAGTGAAGTTATTGTGTATAGAATTTTGTAGGTCCAATCTAACTATTACACATGCTCCAAGAAGAGATTGGATGAGATCCCTAAGTCCATCATAAATCCCAAAGTGAATTTATAAAAGATCCTAGTACCTTAAAATTGACCTTTGACATCTCAAAATTAGAGATAAATAGTGTAAAATAAGGTAGATCTTGAGGTCCCACCTCTAAGGTCATACAATGTGGTGGAGTAGCTAAAGAAGGTTATAACCAATGTTTCCCTCTAGAATGTTCTATCTATCCCTAAGAAAAATTATCTTCTAAAATAATTCTTAGAGGAATGAGGGAGAACCACATGAGAAAAATTAGTAGTGGAGTCTGCACAAATGAAGGGAAAGGAAGCTAGCACGAGTGCACAATACTAGGTACTATCCACATTTGTCAACTCTAGAGAAGGGTTAAGTAATTCAAACCCCACCCCATTCTACTTAACACTTATCATCAAGAAAAAAATACTATACAACTCCATGATTGACTTTGATGCTATCATAATAATGATGCCTAAATAGATCATAGATGTAATACAATTGTAGTGTGAACCTTTAAATAAAGGACTGATTTATTTGGATAGAAAGATGGTTCAACCCATAGTCATCATTAAGGCTCTTCCCCTCACATTATATTCTTATCCAAACATTATTGTATCATAAGAGGGTGTAATAATATACATCCTACCCATCTTCAGGATATGCTTATCAAGAGATTTCACCACCAAGATAAGTAAATACTTATCATTGGATTGGTCCCATTTTATCCTAAGGATCAAATATAGTTCAAAGATAAAGGTGTTATCTAAGCCTCTAAATCCTAAGCACATATCCAATGAGGATATGATAAACTTTGAATAAACACACATGTATTTCTCCAAGATAGAGATGTATCATGTAAAAATGCTCAAATAAAAAAAGGTAATAGACAATAGAAGCCTTGAGGAAGAAGTCCTTGTCAGTGAATTCATTAAGAATGATCCATTCAAAAACATTGAAACCACCATCCTTGGGACCTACATAATCCATGATGAAGACCAAACCATTCTTAAGGTTATAAAGATCAAAGAGGATCAGAGATAGGAACCTAGAAGTGAGTCCAAATTTTGGACTCTGCATTTAGACGATGTAAAATTCAAGACCAATTTTGGGGTGGGAATCAACTTAGTGTTTCCATCAATAAAAAAAAACCATTCAAGACTTTATATTTCAATTTTTTTGCATGAACAATGAATCCAAATATGAGGTTCTAGTGTATGGCCTTAGCCTGACTAAGTAGATGGGCATAAAGAAGCTAAAAGTATTTGGTGATTCTAAATTATTGGTAAGATAGGTTAGAGGGGTCATGACTATGAAGAATGTGTACATGAGGTCATACCACCACTAGATATGGGATTTGATTAAAACCTTCAAATATTTCAACATTCAAATCATCCATAGGGTTGTGAATGTAGAAGAAAATTAAATGTTGATGATTGGATCCAAATTTGACCTAGTGATAGACTTATTCACCAATGAGTAAACAGTGTGGGTGATCACTAGACCAACTATTTATGAAAATTATTAGAACTAGAAAGTACCCAAAAGTGACACATAAATCACCATGTTCCTTTAGTAATCATGCAACTTGATGGATTAATTACAACTAAAACTTGAAGAGGCATATGGGGATTAGATTATGCAGTTGAAGACCAAAAAAACTACCTAAGGGCTCAATATCCTAGAGAACCTATTTGAATCTGATGATGTAACAAATGACAAATGAAATTTTATCAAAAATAAAGGCGATTATTCTGAACTTGATTTTGGAGATTGGAGAAAATTGGAGGTCAAAAAGGAAGTTCCTCGAGAAGATAAAGAATGGTTGATTTCCCTCTGATAAAAATATGAAGGGCTCATTGCATGGACCTATGATGATTTGAAAGGATATGACCATGAGGACATCCAACAGACCATAGAATTGGTGGAAGGTGCCAAGCCTATCTAGAAAAAGAAAATGCTAGTTGACCCAAAAATTGAGTCTCTCATGGCTACGGAACTAAAGAAATCGATTGACTCAAGAATCATATACCTAATCAAGTATTCAACTTAGGTATCCAATCTAGTTCTAGTGTAGAAGAAGAGCAGAGAGATCTAGACATGTGTGTACTTTTGAGATTTGAATAAGGCATCCTTAAAATATAATTGCACCCTTCCCTCTATGGAATAGATTCTCCAAAGACTAGTGGGTGTAAAATTTTTTTCTTGATTGGATAGATTATACAAGTATAAATAGGTGTGGGTAAATGAAGAAAATAAGCACAAGACTAGTTTCACCATAAAGTGGGGGACCTTCACATATGCAAAGATACAATTCAACCTCTAAAATGTTGGGGCTACTTTCTAGTGAGATATGGATGTATATTTGAAGGGGTTGATGAACAAGATTATCTTCATTTACTTGTATGACCTCTCTATGTTCTCCAAAAAAATGGGAAGACCATTTTGATCAGTTAGAGAAGCCATTCCAAAAGTGCCAAGAGTTTGGGGTATATCTTAACCTAGAAAAGTGTGTTTTTAGATTCCTACAAGGTAGGATTCTCAAATACATGGTATCAAAACAAGGAATCATCATTGATTCAGAAAGAATAAGGCCATTAGGGACCTAACTTTGCAAGTGAACAAGAAAGGGGTTCAATCCTTTTTAGGAAAGATCAACTTCATTAATAGGTTCATATCTAACTTCACAAAATTGTTGAGACCAATAATGTTGATGATGAAGAAGGACCAATCCTTTGAATGGACCCTTAACATAAGAGTAGTGTTCAATAAAATCAAAGACATGATATTCATTGATTTGGACTTGGTTAACCCAGATGTCTCCCAAGACTTCATTATGTATGTATATGGGAGTGAGCATATCATAGTGGCTATATTAACTCAAAAATAAGAGGAATGGGAAAGTGAGCACTTGATCACGTTTTACTCAAGAAACCTATGTATGTATGAATTTAGGTACAAATTTTTATAAAAAAGGCTTTCACCATTCTCAAGGGCCTCAAGAATTTTAGCCACCTTATGGTAGTAAGTAAAATATTGGTGTATGTGGTACACTCTAACATCTAAAAATACATAATGGAAGGAGAGATCAAAGAAAAGTAGACCAATTAGATCACCAATATCCTTGAATATGATATCAAATTGGGGCCAACCATGTTGATCAGATGAAGATGAATTTGTGAATACTTAGCCCAATACATCGATGCCCCAATAGAAGAATATGATGCATCAAAAATGGTTTTACTAAATCAATATAAAATCAATGAGTCTTGGGTTGTTGATAGAACCTAATACATACAAATCATTAATTATCCTAAATATCTCCCCATGTAAAAAATATGATTATATAGATTGCAAGGGGATAGTTACACACTAGTCAAAGGGGTCCTATTCAAAAGGAACTTTGATGGAGATATGATCTAGTGTGTTAAAAAACACCAAGCCAATAAAATCCTCCAAGACATTTATTTTGTCCCCCCAAGTGGCCACTTCTTATTAAAAACCATCATGACTAAGATCATGCATGTGGGGTATTACTAGCCAACCATATTTGTGGACTACCATCAAGCAATCAAAAAATGTTAATAATGTCAATTCTTCATGGGGAATAGAAATAATTCTTCCATGCCACTAAACCCAATTGTGACCTATGAAATTTTTTCATATTGGGGCTTATATTTCATCAAGATATTCAATCCCATCTCTGGAACCAATCACAAATAGATACTGATGATCGACTACTTCACTAGGTAGATCAAAATAGTCCTATTGAAGGATGCAATTGAAAATGTGATCCTCGATTTCTTAGAGAAACTTATGACAATATTAAATCCACACAAGGTGATCATCTCTGATAATTCAAGGGCCTTTTTTAGATTAAAAAATATCTAAATTCACACTCTAGGATGATATCTTCTTGAATACTTTGTCCAATTACTACCTATAGGGAAACAGGTTGGCTGAGTCGATAAATAAGAACCTTATAAGGTTGATCAAAAGGATGAGCATTGATAGATGAAGGGAATGGAATATGCACATGAAAATGGATCTTTGGGTAGATTTCATTATCCTTAAGCAAATCCTAAAGACATCCTTGTATGAAATTGTATATGGGAAGGAGGTAGTCATGCCCATGTTCTCAAAAACCCTTAACCTACAGCTTTTAAAAGCTATCAAGATTAAAAAAAGTGGATCAATGGAGGTTAGGCTAGTAGAGTTAATCAACCTCCAAGAAATAAGAGAGTAGGCAAGAAATTCAAAAATTACTTAGCAACAAGCATTTAAGTGGTGGTTTGACAAAAAAATGTTGGACCCATGATTCAAGCCTAGGGATTTGGTTCTCAAGTACAATCAAATGGCCACAAAACCAAGCCAACATGCTAAGTTTGATTATCTATGGAGAGGGTCATTTTGAATTATTGGTGATAAGCAAGGTAATTATTTCAAGTTAGACTATGAAGAAGGTAATGCATTAGAGATTCTGATTAATGGAATCAACTTGAAACACTTCAACTAGTTTACTGACCTTTCCCTTGTACATAGTTGGTTTCATTTTTGCATGTGTGTTTCCCTTCCTTGATATTATTTCCATTTGTTTATTTCTTTTCCATTTCCTTTCCTATCTCCTTTTGAATAAGATTCATTGGCACAAGTGGCTCATCTCTCTACCTTGTGTCCTCACCCAAACTCTACTAGATTTTAAAAACATTCTCTAAAATATTGTTATCTACCCACCTCTCCTACCATTAATATTAGATGCTCCATATTACATGATTTCCCATAAGGATCACCAAAAATCTCTTGTTAGTTTATCCTCAAACATATGTGCCACCCCTAGAATTTATGGGGTGCCCTAATTAAAAAATTTCCATGATGTTTGCACATAGGACCATTGACTTATAAATATCCCTCTCCACATCTAACCAAACACTTAGTCACATTGAGATTTTGAGAGTACTAGGGATTGAAGAGATCATAAAGAATAGAGAGAATTGAACCAAGAATTGTGAAATTCTATGAGTGAGTTTGATATCTGGTGTCTTCAATAAAATAAAGGGTGAATTTGAGAAAGAGTCTTAAGATGGTGACTTCTACTTCTTCGTTAAGAGGAAAAAACATAAAATAAAACAAAGAAACCATGGGTTAGGTGGCTATGGGGACCTTCCCCAACCATATGTAGTAATCAATTCATTTGATTCTACCCCCACTTGACCAAAGCCAAAGGTGTCAAATGTCAAGAGCATAACTAAAGGGTAGTGCAGAGACCAATCATATGGTCATAGATTTCACATATGATGTCTATGATCCCAAGATAGACAAAAACTATTTAGGGAGGGTGCCCATGCCCAAATGCTCAAGAAGGTCTAAATGAATTAATATGAGTCATTCAGATATAGAATCTAGGCCTCAATAATGGCATAGCACATGGTGCCTCTTTTGCACTCATGCCTAGAGATCATTACCCTATATGTAGATAGATATGATGATAATATTGACATCATTATGGACAACACCCATTTGAGAGTGTAAATTAGTGAAAATTCCATAAGGGAAATGTTTCAACTTCCAAGTAACCCCAAGTCCAACATTTGTAGAATGGGGAGTCTTAAGAAGGTCTAAGATACCTAGGTCCTCAAGGAAAACTTCCTTAATTTTCTCTTCAAGAGTGAATACAAAGAAGCACCTCCTCTACCTCTCTCCCTTTCAAGATTTCATATGTAGGACCTTAAGGATGCCTTATCTATATTGGATTTCATATTTGGGATGGATTTAGATGCTACCATCATCAATTTTTAATTAAGGGCACTCTTCCTCCTGAAGATGGCGAGTAAGGAGGAGGTGTATATAATGGATTTCACCAAGACCATCACCACTACCATGATGAATGAGTTTGGAGACTTTTCAACATTGAATACCTTCCAATATTCCTCCTTCCTTTTCCAACTCATTTTATTTTATCACTCCAAGTTCTTCTCTAATTACATCACTCTCAAATCCTTTGAGACAAGCACTCTCCCCAACATAGTGATTCCCATCACTATGTGGAAACACATCCTATAAATCACATAGGATTACTACAAGTTCTTAAAAATCTTTTTATCCCCATGCTCATTGACCTCAAATAAAAAGGCCATTACATTCAAGTTAACAGACTCATATCAAGTGTGGCTTATTAGTAGCAAGGTTCCAATTGATGGGTTCTTTAAGATCCATTTCACCTTCATTCAACACCATGGATTCAAAAGTGAGCCCTTCTAGCTCTCATGCCTACTTGCAAATAGGACCCTGGCCCTAGAGTTGGCTTGTTAGATTGATTTTGTTGACACAATGTATGGCATGAGTGATAAGAGGAAGGGCCTTTATAATTCCCCCTTCAAAAGATGAGAAATCATAGTGGTGAAGAGGTAGTAGGAGTGCCTGATCACATCCAAACATGAAAATTTAAGCCTTAACCTAATTGATGATAGATGGAGCTATTATCTAATTAGTTACATAGCCTCCTTAAATACCACCAACCCTGACCACACCTCAAGTAGTAGAGCTCACCCACATAGGATGACCTCAAATATTTTGTGGAGCTATCCTAGATCTCAACAAACACCCATAAGCTATGGGAGTCTTTTTATGACTTGGTCCAAACATTTTAACCCTCCAAAAATTTGATAAAGGGATTGAGGGCACAACTAATGAAAAGAGATTGGAACTAAGAAAAGATAGATGCCTATTCAAAATTTAGGCAATATATTGGTAAGATGTTTTAAAATTTTGAGGATGAAGATACATGAAACTTTTTAAAATATCTAGGATGAACACCATCTAGAAGAGGTGCTAGTAAAAGAAGGATTCTCTACTCAAGAAGAAGCAGGAGAATAAGAAGAAGAAGAAGACACCCTAGGTAGGGAAGAGATGGATGTGCCTATGGAAAAATAAAAATAAGTCATGGAAGCCCTAAATCCATCAACCTAGCCACCACCTTTATACCCATACCCCATAGCCTCAAAACAACAACAAGCCTCTTAAAGGCACCACACAGTTGGGTTATCTCAACCCAAGCACCCCAAGGAATAAGTATATATCCCTCCAATAGTGCTTCCTCAGAAGAAGGTATGGTTTTAATATCTCCTTCTTTACACCACCTCTTTTTTCACCCTTTCATCTCCTTCCATACTTTCACCTTAGCTTAAAGCACTTTCCACTACCAGACTAATTACTTCCCTATGTTTTCCCTCCTCTTCACCCACCCAACCTACAAACAAACTCACACCACTTTATTTTATGACCTATATCTCCTCTTGTATGCCTTTACTTACTCCTCTACCTTCATAATCTGCATCATATTCTATTATGGTACAATCACCTTCCACCACAACATATCACCTCCCACCTTTATCTCCTTCCACCCTAACCCTTCACCTACTAGCCTTGGGTGGAACATCATCCAGTACTTCACAGTAGTAAGTGACCATTCATTTTGGTCTACCCTAAGGATTCCCCTTCATGAGGGAAAAATTTAGTCACAAGAGTAGTTCCATCAGTAGATGGATGATGCAAGGAAAGCCCAAGAGTCCCTAGTTGAGAAAAGGAAGGAAAAACAAGCCAAGGCTATGGTGATGCATCACATGCAATATTTATTTGACCTGGCAATATAATCCCTCATTATTATGGATATGGAACCTCTTGTAGTTAATCCCTAAGATTAGATGTAGCAAGGGACTATACAATACAATCTATTCACCTCAATCTTAGATAGGCTAGACCTATTGATAAGGTCAAGATGACGAAATAAACACAAAATTCAATGACCATGGGCTACATTAAAATAAGCCAATAGCTGGAGAATACCAAGATGGAACTTACCAAGGTAAAGTCTATGGTCGACAACCTCAACATATAGGTAAAGGCAAAATATGTAGAGCTTAATAAATTGAGGTCTGACCTTTAGAGTTGTATCTCTAATGATAGCTTCTAAGCATACACCAATATATGAGTGGCCAAATAGGATAAGCTAAAATAAAAAGAAGACAAACTTGTGTGAAATAATCATAATCTCCTATATTTTAATAAGGTGTATCTCAAATTGCAATAAAAATCATAATAAGATACCTTGGTTAAGGACCAAGAAATCATATAGCTGAAGAATGACCTTGATGCCTACTCTTAGACCATGAAGATCCTCCCAATGGTTTAATATTTATACACATATTATTTGGAGAGATTCAAGGGTACAACAACAAACCTGAATCTGGAACTTATTTTTATCATGGAATAGTAGAGGTTGAGTTCCCAGGTAAGAACATCTATCAACCAAGTAATCACCTTTATTTCTCCCAAGGTCTTAGATTCACAACTCCTTATCTAAAATATTTACAACACTTTAGATGAGACACTATAGGTAGAAAGGGTGACCAACTGAATGCAAGTGGTAATAAAGGTTAATTAATTTCTAGGATACAACAAGGTAGTTACCAAGTTTAAGGCATTTCTCAATGCCTTAGAGAAAGTGGTCTAAGAT
>JARHVA010000809.1:4215000-4217500 GCA_037957365.1 Torreya grandis | reverse complement strand
AAAAACACTCATGTCTTAGACATATCCTTATAACATTCACCATAAAATGTGTATTATTATAGTAACCATCTTTTTATGTGATATTTACACCACTTTTGATTGTGCATAATGCATAATATTTTGTCATTCATTTGAAAATGATATTAAAAATATAAATTCATACCATTATGGTTTCAATAATTACATCATTCATAGATTAATGCAGGATCCTACACCAACTACACCAAACATAAGAGAAGTCATCCCATGCATTCACATGCAACCCTCAAGGTTTTTATCATGTTATCCACTAATAGTTTTATCTCACATGATGGTTTTTGGGATCATAATCCCACCATTATTCTACACTTACCTCTTGGAAACATTCTAAAATTCATAAATAGCCTAATTGATACTTCATAATAACATTTTTTAGCATAACCATACATTCCATTCATGCTTCAACAAATCAGAATATTCAATCTAGAAAAATTCTTATAATAAAGTATCCATTACATATATAAAGAAATATTTCATTTATAATCCAACATGTGCCTATATTACAATAAGTACAGTCTTGCTATAACACATAAAAATTCAACTTATAAGACTAATTAGTGTTTCATGAGGCTATGTCAAAGAATTAACATATGGGTTATTTTTAAAACAACCTATAAGATGTGGGTAAGGTAACACTTAATACATAATGACCATTATAAATGAATATCCCATGGCTAACTTGTGGTCCTCATGGTGCACATACCTAAATTAATTAGTTAGCTACCTCATGCAAAGGGGAAAAGTGGTATTTTAGCCTATGAGAGGCTCCACTTCCTAACTCATACCTAGTCTTCAATCAATGTGGATATAGTAATTCATCACTCTCAACACCACATGTGCATCAGTAATCATGGATAGTGTAATGATATAGGGTTACATAATACATTATGATACTATACCTTGGTAATTTTAGCTGGTAGGATTAATTTTAGAAGTGGTAGTTGCCTTACACAAGTGATTTATCACCATTCACAAGTTTCAAAATTAATAACATAAAATCATATAGATGAATTTATCATAAAACAATTCTGATATCATGGAGCAAATATGGAAGACCACTTATTTAACTACATTCATATATCATAAAGAAGTTACCAATTTATATGGTTAATATAATCACCATAGATGAAAGATTTTACAAAAGGAGGAAATCACATAGAGTAGGGTACACACACTTGATTTAAGGTGTCTTGGTAATTGATTTGCAAGGCGATTTTCACATTATAACATTTAAACATACTTATAGGTGAAACATAGGGTCCATGAACCTCATCAGTCTATCAGATGTTTTGATGCCATCAATATCCATGAGATTTAAAAAGTTATCAAAAATTTTCATGTATCATGGATTAGATGGCTCACATTACCTCTTATCAATAAGATATCCTCATATATTTCCAACTTACCCAAGAAATTCATCCTCATTCATACTCCCCCCTAGTTGGGCTTCTATATTTTAGTCACACCCTCATTCCTCTGAAGGATGACTTACTTCAAGTATCATATGAGGGTATGTGTAAACAAGCCATAATAAGACACTAGACATTCATATTTTTGTTTCTAACAACAAGATTTTATCACCAATCCCATAATTGGCCTACCCAAATAAGCTAATGGTTGACTAGTGTTGTTTGTTCTACGTAACATGGACTTGGGAAGGGTGGACTCAACTAAAGATCATGGTGAAGGTCATATTACTACTATAGAAATTATAGTTTCCCATAATCATCAATTTTATCTAAAATTCATAAATTATAACACCTTAATATTATAGGACATAACACTTATTTACTTTCAGGTTGCATGATGGTTGTAATTAGCCAACCATAAAAATGCTTTAGCCAGTAAACCTTCTTGGTCTTGATTACAATTCCACCACTTTATACTAAATAGTGTTCCCTAAGAATTAATTATATGACTTTTAAAATTTGTATAGATATAACTAGTCACTTATACTGACACATAATCCATGTAAGAACATATAACCACCAACATAGATAGTTGTTTACATGCAACAACTTATTTTTACCTTTACCAAGGTCTACTTTCACACCTTACAAGGGAAAATTTTCATTAGAATAACCCTACTCAACCATGAGAAGCTTACATCCATTGATATATTATACTCAACTTGAGCCATCCATAATATTAGTATCATGCAACTGCTTTTCATAGCTATTTTTGAACATAATATATAGCAACATAAAATCAATGATTAACTACTCTTTTCCAAGGGGTTGCCTTTTAAATCATTCGTGATACAACAATAGTCATCCCAATTGATCATAGGCTAATTATAAATTACATTGAATTATTTAATTCATAATATAAGACTTCATTAATAGTTAATAAATCAATGTTAGAAAATTTGCCTTGGGACTCATACCCTTACAAATCATTAGTACCACCATAAGCATAGGCACTTGAACATATACTATAGGCTCTAATATTCATTCTACCA
>JARHVA010000809.1:4122500-4210000 GCA_037957365.1 Torreya grandis | reverse complement strand
TCCATTTCTTACTTCCTTCCTGGAATTAAATAAAATTCTGAGTTCATATCTATATAAAGGGTTGCTTAGTACTTTTTATAAGTTATATGAATTCCTAGAATGAGTTACTCAAATTATTTAGAATGGATAGATTCTTTCAAATGTTATAATGAAATATAGTTATCATAATTTCATTGTGCTAATAAATAGATTCTATTGGTATTTTATTCTCTTATGATTAATGTTATATGAATATGAGATAAGGTTGAATATGCATATGGAATTTATTTTATTGGCTGAAAATGAATAGAAACTATTGTGTTTCATTGCTTGAAAGCATGCCCAACCAAACTTATGTTGTTATAAAGACTTATACAAAATTTTATTTGGGTTCCACTTATTCAATGTATCACTGTAAATCCTTGTTTGAGTGACATATTATGAATAAGATGAATGTGATATATTTATCTTATGAGAGAAACCTTATGGTTCTTATATCATTTTTATAATTTTTCTTGTTGAAACATGTATCACTCATATATGTATGATCATACTTATGAATGATGTTACATGAGTTTCATTTATCATTTAAGTGAAATTGTTATTGTAGGAAATGATAAGAAACTAGTCACTTAAGGTTATTGATAGTTTCAATAAATATATGTATGTATGGAAATTTATTCCATGATATAATACTAAATGCATTGGTTTGCCTATGTCTATAAATTAATTTGGAAATAAAAAAGTTGTATGGAATAAATATTTTCCCCACTTTAAATACAATGGATTGTTGAATAATTTAATGTAGGAAGATATACGATTGGCTAATGTTATATATTACTTAATATTAATTATAAATGTAGTGGCTATTTTCCAATAAGATATCTTTTGCATAAATCCAATTATGAGTTGACCACTATATAATTTCTAATAAATATGGAGTTGGTCATAAATTGTATCATTACTCATATTTTAGTTAGAGGTATTCGTGCTTAATAAGTTGGACAAATTGTACACCTAAAAAAAATTGGGCAATGATGCAATGACCTTAAGACAAAAAAAATTGGGCAATGGTGCAATGACCTTAAGAAATGAAGAAGATAATAATATTAATTGGTATCCCCCAAATAATTACCTATGATACTTTAGCTTTCATTCCTTTACATGATTTCACTCTCTTTTAGGTAATAATAAATTCTACTATGTGCTTATGGATTTGGTATATATCTACATGTGTTTTAATCAGTTACTAATTACTACTTTTATGATCAACATTTAATACATTATACCTAATTTCCAAAATAGCATTAGATCTTATTCTCATTACATAGACCTGTTGTAACCAAATGACAACATAGGGTGTGTAAAGTTGTCTTTTATAGTAAGTCTAAAAGTAACCATTTAACCATCCTCGAGTGGAACTAAAACCTGCTAAGTGAAGTGAGATATTTATCAAGGGTTAAGGACCTATAAATGGTCCTATATAGAATAAATTGTGCCACATATGGTGCTTGTGACTTATTCATGTACCTATACATAGATATGCCACAAACCCCATAGTTCATCCCTTAGGAAACTTGCTTCCCCATAACATCTTTTGTGAGTAATTACCCCTAGCTAATTATTTTTGATCACCTCATTTAGTTCTAGTTATGAGTACATGAGTTTGTTGAATGATTATCTCTTTATTCAAAAAGAGAAATATTAGGTACAACACGCAGTCCCAAATGTACTCTAATAATGCAATTCCAAAAGTTTTTTGTCATTATTTCATCTAGTATCATAATAGTGTTCTACTCTAACAAACTTTGGGAATGAATGTTTTAAGTCTAAAATCTACTGATTTATTATTTTTAACTTCTCAAGATGATTATAATGAGTTGAGTGATGGAAACATCCCAATAATTGATACAATGTTAATTTATTTTGAGGTAGAGGTAGAAGTCAAAGTCAGGGTCATGGTGCCTATAAATTTGTTCAAAATCAAGAGGAAATACCCATAAATAATGATGATAGTAATAATGAGCTTCTAAATACTGATGTAGTCAGTATAAACTCAACAAAAAATCATGAGGAAATGTTATTGTAATATTGAATACCTTAAATACTTTTCAAGGCAAGATTAACAATCAAGATTAAAGGATGAATAACCTTGAAGGTGTATCCCATAAGGAAGTACCCAGACTGGAAATAGGCCAAGTATAAGGACCGATAATCCAAGAGATTCCTTTGATCATGGTTGATCCAATCATTAAATAATTAAAGAAACTTATGCCACCCACATTTTATGGCAAGGAATATATTGACATAGCTAATGCATGGTTGGTTCACTTGCATAAATACTATAAACTACATAGCATGCCATCAAATGTAAAAGCAAGGGTCATTGCTTACTAGTTGGTTAGACCTACAACCTTATGGTGGAATAACCTTTTTTATATAGAGGGATACCATCCAATGGATCTAAATTGAATAATATTTGAAATATAGTTTTGGAAAAGGTATTTGAATGTCAACTACAAGGAGTAGAAAATAATTGATTTTTAGTTGTTGAAATAGGAAAACATATATGTTGTTGAATATGAACACAAATTTTTAAATATGTTAATTCATGTGAATTACATGTATGACAAAGAAACAAAGATCAAAAAATTAAATATTAGGCTTATAGAGATATTGATGCATGATGTCAATTTGATAAATCTAAGGATCTCGGTAGTTACCATTAAGTTAGCTTATAGAGCTAAAGAGAAAAATAAGTATTGCCATAAGGTGAGGTAGAAATTCAAATAAAATAAGATGAAATATAAAACTAAAAGTCTTTCTCTTATGTCTAATAACTTTAGAAAAGGAGACCAGAATCATATATTTTCTAGGAACAACTATAATTTAAACAAGTTTTGTAATTAGACCAAAAAATTTAAATCATAACATTCATCTAAATCAGGTTCTTTTAAGAAGGAACAACCTCAAAATAATTAGTGTAAATGAACCATAAATTAAAAATTTATTCCTTTACCTCCATCTAGGCATATTTTATGATGGAAATATGGTGATAACCACTATAAAAAATATTTCCCCAAGCTAAAATTAGGCTAATCAGCCAACCACAGGGTATACATAGATATAAAATTGTAGTGTTGATTTGCATGTTATCCCAATAGAAACTATAGGTACTATTGTCAATCAAAATCTCACCCTTATGAAGGTATTTTTAGGCCTTCATATTATGTTAAAACATGGAAACAACCTTAAGATATGAGTGGCCTAATCAATAGATTGAATCTCTAAATTCTAAGGGCTAGCTCCCTTTGGTGTATCAATTAGGATCTCTACTCTATGCTACAAACTATCGAGAAAAGTGAAGAGAAAAAAATGATTTAAAATAAAATTGAAAGGAAATACTATGTAATGATGGTGATACACCTATATTTAGGTTCATACACTCAATTTGTGCTTCTAAAACACTAATTAAATAAGAAAAGACTGAATCTTCAACTCCAATTGACTCCTATGCATCAGTATTTCATGAAAATGTTTTATTTAGTAATCAAAGCTTGAGTGAAATGATGGAATAGGATTGATGAAAGACACTAACAATCCACTTAAATCCACTATAACTTCAACCAAAAGACATCAGAAATAGAACATAACTTCCATAATCTAATCGACTAGTAACTAGGTAAGAATCATGACTTGACAAGGAAGAAAATTCTATCACATATGCAAATCACTGACATAAATACACTATACCAGCCCCCTAGAATTTTAAAAATGGTCCTATTTATCTGAAAAGGTTACAAAAATCAATCTTGATAGAGTTTGGTCTTATCAAGAGAGGGATCATTTCAAGGCTGAAAAGCGAACTTATATAGTAAAAAGCATGCCAAATCCAAGAAATTGGAATTGAAAATAAGTGAGGAGATCAACTCTCACATCACACAAGTTTCACTTGAGCCATCAAAAGATAACCAATCCTTCAAATAATATCCTTTTTCCCTATGTCTTGCATGAAATATCTCTTTGACATTCAAAAAGGATGGTGGGTCCATCTTGGACTAATCTCCTTCATGCATGGAAATCTACACCAAATCTTCAAAGAAAAAATCCACGTGATATGTTTTGAAGTTGAGTTGAAACAAAAGATAGTCCTTATTTTCATGTAAAATAAATTAAATACATGATAAGCCTTGTATATTCAACTCCAAGTAACTCTATCCTACATCAGATGATTCTACACCAATCTTTAGATGAAGAACATCAATTTAAACAAGTGGGAAGTGTTTAAATCCTTCAATTAATAAGATAAATCAAAAAAGATGTGACACTTTGAAAAAACATCAACTCAAACTCAAGACCAATAAACTAAAAATGGCCTCCACCTACATGAAAAGGGACTTTGAAAATTGAAGCATGCATGAAATTCCATGTTAATATCAAATATGCAACATTTGAAACTCCATGTTAGCTCCTTGAAGTTCCTTGGCCTTTTGATCTTGAGCTCTTCATTTCTACATGTATTCCTTTGGGATATTTATTTATAGCCTTTTGTTTCTATCTATTTCTATGGACCTATTTCTTTTGAGCTTTAATCTTTAGGATTTCCTCTTCAGACTTTTCTCCTGAAGGAATTATTTTGACACTTTGAGATGAACTTTTCTTTTGAATAATTTGTTTGTGGATTATTTCCCTATGCACTTTCTCATAGAAAATTTGTCTAAAAGAAATCATGTCTTCAAATTTTTTTATTATCACTTTCCCACATAAAATTTATCTAAAGGAAATCATGTCTTCAAACTTTTTCTTAGACCCTTTAGAACATTGAAAATGGACTGTTTTGCATGGAAGTGCCTTCTGGATTTTTACAAAGGATCTGAAAGAACTTTTGAAATGGTCCTTTCCTTTTTGAAAAGAACCCTTCAAAAATTTTGAAATGGTGTTTTTGGAACTTTTGAAATGGTCTTCAGAACTTTTGAAATGGTCCTCATAATTTTTGAAATGGTTCTCAAAACTTTTGAAATGGCTTTTTTGAAAAATGTTTGGTCCACTTCATCTTTTTGAAAATGTCTTTTTCAAAGGTAAAGAACCCTTAAGATTTTTTTTTGAAATGGACATTTTCATTGATAAAAGTTCCCTTCAAAAAAGTTGTTTTGTAAAATTTTTTTGAAACAAACCCTTTGAAAACATATCCTTTGGATTTTTAGTTTTTTCAATTTCTGTGGATAATTTTCCCATTGACTTGATTCTTTTGGCCTATTTGAAAAGTCCCTTCAGCTTTGAAAAATGGACCATTGGCTTTTGAAAAATTTGGACCATTGGATTTTGAAAAAATGGGACCATTGGATTTTTAAAAGTTCCCATTTTCTCATAATTTAATCTCGAAGGAATTTCTTCAAAAAAATTTCCTGAAAGACTAATTTCTTTGGGATTTATTGAAATAAACCATTTGAAAAAAATGTTTGGGCACTTTATTTGCCAAAATAAATTTTGGAAACTTTGTTTTGTAAATTTTTTCTAAACAAAACACTTGAGAGATATGAACACTTAGTCCCCACAAAAGTCTGAAAGAATGAACATGTAAAGACTTAGCTGAATAAAAGATTTTGTACTTAGTTTTTGGTCTACAGACTTATCCTTAAACACTGCTACTAGATCCTCTCCATTTTTAAAGTTGAGCCTACTTCAAAACCACCTGATCCATTCATCAAATGTTTGGACCTTTATCAACTATTTAAACCAAGAAAAAGCTAATATGTGGGGCAAAATGGCCAACATTTCTAATGACTCGCAGGGAAGCATGCTTGCTATGCTTGGAAACTAGAGAATATATATGACATTTGGACTTATAAATTAATGAAAATTTTGATCTATTATTTCAAATTCTCTTTTGACATATCATGAGACAACCTTCATCCTCAAAAATAAGAAGGGAAACACAAAAATGAGGAAAACTAACTAAACAAAGCAAATGTGCAAATAAGCACTTATTTGGGACAAAATAAAACAAAAATAACATGCTTATACAACAATTAGAGGAAAACAAACAAATAAACTTATCTCTTAAATAGTAATGTTTTAAATGTATCCCATTGATTGGGATTAGAAGCTCCTCACCATCTATATTTTCCAGTTTGAAGGCATTATGGGATTTCCAGCTAGAGATTGTGTATGGGCCACTCCAAATGGAATTAAACTTTGTGTGCCTTCTTGGTTTAGCTCTATCCTCATCCCACTTGAGTACCAAATCTCCTTCTTTGAACTTCATGAAGAATATCCCTTATCAAAATCTCTCTTCACTTGTGTTTGATGAGCTTTCATGGCTAGCATGGACTAATTTCTTATCTCTTATAACTCCATAATCTCAACATGCCTGATCTCTATGGGATCATTCTCCAAAAACTCAAGTTGATGCATTAGTTCTAAAGTAGAAACCTCAAGAGGAATGGGTAACCTTTCTTCCTTACCATTTAATAGCTTGCATGGAGAGTTGGCTATTGATCTTTCGTAGGTGATACTATCAGCCCATAGAGCCAAATTTATCTTGAGATGCCATGATCTCTGCTTGTCTTCAATATTCCTTCTCATGATCTTCAATAGGCTCTTATTTGTAGATTCAACAAGGCCATTACCTTGTGGATAATAGTTTGATGAAGCGATAAGATAAATTCCATGTTGGAAAACCCATTAATTGATCATATTTATCATAAAAGCCATTATATTATCATAAATAATAATTGAAGGAACTCCAAATCTAGTAAGCAAACTTTCATAGAAATACAAAAAATTGGTTTTGTTTGCTTCTTTCAATGTCACTGCTTTTATTAAACATGTGAAGTAATTTGTAATAGTTAGAATCTAATTATGTCCTAAACTTGAAGGAGAATTTATGAGATCAATAAAGTCCAATACCCATTAGACAAAGGGATTATCCACCATAATTGGTTGAAGAGTTAATGCTGTAATTTCACTTTTCCTACAAACATAGCACACTATTTGCACTTCTTTACCCATGCATGGCAATCACTAAATATACTAGGCCAATAGTATCCACCTCTCATGATCTTAAGGGTTTTATCTCTTGTGTAAAAATGTCCTCCACCATGTCCATCATGGAAATCTTTAAGCAATCTTTTATTTTGACTTAGCTCTATACATCTTAGCAACATGCCATTGATATCTTTCTTGAAAAAAACACCATTAATATGTAAGAATGTAATTGATTCTAACATGAAATATCTTCTTTTGAAGTGCTTAGATGAGAGGGATAAATACCATCTTGGAGATACCTTACCAAGTCATGAAACCAGCTAGAAGGTTAGGTATGACCAGCTGTAACCTCTTCATCGTTTAACACAAAAATAACCTCATTAGTCCCCTACAAGTTTTGAGCTAGATGCTCACAAAATCCTTTACCTCTAATTATATTTATGACCTTATTTTACACATAATACTCCATTACCTTGGTTATCCAACCGGCTCTCTTCTCATTTATATCTTTGTTCAAAAGGAACTCCTTGATGCATTGATGAGAAACCATTAAGTGTATCTTATTACTAGACAACAAGTATCTAAACTTTTTAAAAGACCTTTTAACTTAAAGGAAATATTTTTAAACAAAATAATACCTTGTTTCATACTCTTCCAAGCCTTTACTAAATAAGGCTATTGGCTACTCCAAAGCCTCATGATTTTGTTGCTTAAGCATGCCTAAAATGGTGTCCATGTTAGCATACGTATATAAAATGAAATCCTTTGTTAAATTTTGATTTATAAGTATAGGATCACTAGCTATAGATTTTTTAATATCTTTAAAACTCTTTATTCCTTCTTTGGACCAACTAAATCTTTGATTCTTCTTTAGCATGGCTGTAAGTGGCTTAGCTAAAATGACAAAATTTGAAATATATCTCCTTATGAAGTTGATTTTCACAAAGAATCTTTGCATAGAATTTTTATATTTAGGCAATGAAAGTGCAAGAATGGAGTCTATTCTATTAGAATCTATGCTTAAACCATACTTTGAAACCACATTTCCAAGGAGCTTACCTTCATGAACTGAGAAGATACACTTTTTGGGATTTAGAGACACCCCAAATTGCCTACACCTTTAGAAAACTTACTTGAGATGAACCATGTGATCACTTGAAATCTTGGAAAACACTATTATATCATCCATATAAACAAGTAAAAGCTTGTTAAAAAGGCCTTGGAATGCCATATCCATGGCTCTTGAAAGGTTTCTCAAACATTAGATAAACTAAAGGGCATATTTATGTATTCAAATGTCCCCCACTTGGTTGTGAAGGCTATCTTAAATTGGTCCTCCTCGACAAAAATCTGATTATAGCCACTATATCCATCTAACAAAGAAAATCTCTCTAAACCTAAATCCAACTATAAAATTTGTTCCATTGATGGCAATGGATAGTGATCTTTAAGTGAAGCCCTATTCAAATCATGAAAGTCAACACACAATCTAATCTCACCATTCTTATTCCATACCAGAACAAGATTTGCCACCCAAGTTGAGTGATTGATTTGAAATATAATAGTTGACTCTATGATCTTGTGAAGCTCAACTCTCATTAAAGGGTCAATCTTAGGATTGATGGGCCTTTATATTTATCTCATTGGTTTAGTTTCAACATCTAACTCAATGGTATGTTGAGATAAACTTGGGTCAAATCCCTTGAGATCACTATATTGTGATGTAAATACATCAACAAAACTTGTTCATAACTCAATGAAAGCTTCCTTTTGTGAAGGAGTGCATACCTTACCCAACTTCAAATTATTATAAGCTACAATATCTACATTGGCATATTGTTCTTATTTTGTTGAAAAGGATGACTTCTCCTTCCTTAACTATCATCATCACTAAAAATGTTCTCAAGTGTGACCAATCCCTTGGGAAATTTTTTTTTTTTAACTTTCACAACCTGATCACTATAATGCTGCAAATACTTTGATTGATTTCTTAAAGAAAACTTAGCCTCCTCTTGCAAGAATGTCATAATTTTATTGTCATCTTCAAACACTTGCCAATTCTCATGATTATTTGGAACATAAGGCCTTACAACCACCTTTATATGTGGCTGATTTTTTTCACTTTTTATATCAGCTGGGATACTATATTGTGTCCTAATGGAAGCCAACCTATCTACATGTTTATTCTCACCTCTTGGTAATCTCTGAATGTTAAAATCTTGTAAATTCTAAAGTAAGTCCCATATTTTATGATTGTAATATTTAAGAAACAAATTTTTACATACATTTAAACATCTTACTTGGTGAACTATAAGTTAACTATCACCAAAAGCTTTCAAGATATTGACTTTCATCTTCTTAACCCACTGTAAACTATGAACCAGTGCCTCATACTCTGTAACATTATTTGGACAACCAAAATGAAACTTAATAGAAGAAAAACATCTCTGATTTGTTGGAGAAAGCAACATTATTCCAGCTTTGGTACCATTTTTATTCCTTGATCCATCAAAGTACAATTGCCACTATCTTTCACTAGATTCATCATCCTTAACCATGGTTAGAATTTGTACATCATTCTCATGAAGGTAATACTTACTAAGTCCTTATTAAATTAGCTTATAAGGATCATGTTCATGAAAATTGGAAGCCCACTCATCAAGAAACAAATATGTAATTCCATCCAAAGGTGATTCATTTTCTACTCCACTAGTTTCTAGTACATCACCTGAGATGATACTATTAGTGTTCACAACACTTGGCATATATGGCTCCGTATGTAAATGTAAAATAGGTTAAAAATGAATCATTACCTTGGTGCAAAAAATATTTTAAAACATAAAATAATTCCAACCAGATAATAAATATCCCTCAATATTTGAGGTGAAGTCCCTTTAAAGGCACATAGCAAAGTAACAAGGCAAATCTACCACAACAAAATCTTGCTAAATAGTAATATGCGGACTAGCATGCAATGTCAATTTCAGATATTTGATTATTCCTACCATATTTTTTGGTGACCCATCCAATTTTAATACCCCCTTAGTGTTTGTCTCACAAAAAAGGCCAAGCTTGTTTATAATCTATTTAGGCATGATCGTATTACTAGCTCCACTATTCACCATACATTTATGAACCAAAGTATCACTCACTATTAAAAAAGGTAAAAAAGAGGAGTTTTATTTTATTATTCCTTAATTTTTTCCACCTTTAAAATCTTATTTACTTGATGTACTTGATTCTTAGTTGGTTGATCCAAATTAATTAAGACAACACCTTTCTCAATCAATGTTGGAGACAATTTAAGAGCTAAAAGCTCCTAGATGAGAATATATTTTTGTCTTAGGATAAAAAGAGAATCCAACATGTTAATGATAATATTATACTTATTCATTTGATCTAATATACTAAAATGATATCCACCAACCTTTGGTTGCACTTTTTGAATTATTAATTGCTCATGAACCAGGGGTATTTGATGAACTTTACTAACCTCTATACTCTATTTTTTTTGAGTTGTAAGGATAACAAGTTGTTCTTTTGTACTCTTAGAAACAACCTTAGGAGTACTTGAAGCATTTTTAACCTCATGTACCTCATCAATGTCTCTTCTTTTAGCATTATTTATAGTTGTAAGTTGACCATTTGTATTGTTAGTTTCAATAGCCTGAGTAAAAGAAACATGATCATATAATTGCCAATTTACATTAATGGCATCAAGCTACCCTTGAAATGATTGAGTCTCTCCTTGTCATGCCAAACTTGTATCTTGTTACTGACTTCCTTGAAAAGAAAAATCTTCTTGTGTCATTTGTGGCATAGTGATGTTTTGTGATACCAAGGCTTGGTTTTGAGCATCATTGAGATTTGAGGACTACCAACTTGAATCCTACATCAAGTTGTTTTGAGGTGGGGTAGGAACAATGGCCTATAAGGTGGAAGGAGCATTAGGATCAAGGGGATCATATGTCTTAGCTAGAATTATGGCTCCTTATGTTTGATAAGGTGTTCTATTCTCTCTAAAACCTTGATAAGGAGGCATTTGATCTTTGAAGGGCTGATCGGAGGTCTAATTTTGTTGTTGATAAGGCCTATTAACATAATATTTTTGTCTCTTTAGTTGTAATATTTCATTCCCAAAGGATTGTAACAAGCCTTTCAACTCTCCTATCTCACTATCTTGACTAGTAGAGACTACAATTTGAGATTGAGGTGATGGAATAGGAGTTAAGGATAAAATTTGAGGAATTTGAGGAACTTGAGGGGCTAGTATAGAATTCAATTATGAGAATATAGGCATTGGAGGCCTTGGATAAATCTTACCATCTTGTATCAAACTATTCTCTACCCTTATTATAACCTCATAAGCATTTGGTAAGGTAGTACCACCCATTGATTATATAATCACACTAATGTCAGAGTTAAGGCCTTTCAGATAACATAAGAATGCATATCTAGGGGATTGCTTAATCAACACAGGTATCCTAGTCCATGTCTTTTGGAATTTGAGATTAAAATCAGACATGAACTCATGAGGACTTCTCATTATGGTAGTTAATTATTCAACTAAAGAGAGGTGATCATATTTGTCTTCAAATTACTTGACTAAGGCTGCACCAAATTCATCCCAAGTAGAAATGGAGTTTAGTGGTAGGTTTATATACCACTGTAATGTTTTTCTTTTGAAGGAAGCAATAAGCAATCTAATAGCAACATTATCCTCAACAACATTATGGACTGAACAAAGATTAGATACATCTTGGATATGTTTAATAGGGGTTATTTGATTTTCTCTTGATAAGAATGGGATGCTCTTGAAGGAAAAAACTAGAATGTCATCAAACTAGGCTAAATTTAGAGGGCTACCTCTATTGAATGGAATAAATAGCTAGTTTCTGATAGCCATTTGGATAGTGGGGTTTGTAGTGATTAGAATAGTAGGATAACCATGAGAAAAATATTGTTTTTGAGGATATGAGTTTATCCTACTAAACCTTGATCTTTTATATGATGTAGAAGACAACTCAATGAATTCAAAAGGAATACCTTTGATAAATAACCTTGTGGTAAGCTTTGGCATGATATAATTACCTGAATGATGCTTTGAACTTTACAACCTAAAGAATCTTTAGCTTATGATGAAGATTGATATTCTCCTCTACTACAATCTCTTTTCCTTAGCTCCAAACTTGAGCTATGCCAAGGAGTAAGTGTCCCACTGGGCATGCCAAAAATTATTTTCAATAAGAATTATACCCTTGTGAAGGTATTTTTAGGCCTTCATAGTCTACTAAAACATGAAAACAATCTTAGGCTATGGGTGGCCTAATCAGTGGATTGAATTTATAGATTCTAAGGGCTAGCTCCCTTTAGTGGATCAATTAGGATCTCTACTCTACACTATAAATTTATAGGAAAAGGGAAGAGGAAAAAAAGGCAAAACAAAAAATTGAAAGGAAATCCTATCTAATGATGGTGATACACCTGTATTTTGGTTCATCCACTCAATTTGAGCTTCTAAAACATTGATTAGATAAGAAAAGACTAAATCTTCAACTCTAATTGACTCTTATGCATCAATAGTTCATGAAAAGGTTTTATCTGGTGATCAAATCTTGATGGCAATGATGGAATAGGCCTAATTCAAGGCACTAACCATCCATTTACATCCACTATAACTTCAACCAAAATACATCAAACATAGAACATGACCAACATATTCTGATCAACTAGTAACTAGGTAAGAATTTAGACTTGACAAGAAAATTCTATCACATATGCAAATCATTGACATAAATACACTATACTAGCCCCTTAGAATCTAAAAACCATCCTTCTATTTATCTAAAAAGGTTACAAAACTCAATGTTGATAGAATCTAGTCTTATCAAGAGATGGATCATTTCAAGGCTGAAAATCCAACTTATATAGTAAAAAACATACCAAAGCAAAGAAATTTCTGTTGAAAATAAGTGAGGATATCAACTCCCACATCACATAAGTTTCACTTTAGCTATCAAAAGATAACCAAGCCTTCAAATAATACCTTTTTTACCTATGTATTGCATGAAATAGCTCTTTGGCATTAGAAAAGGATGGTGGGTCCATATTGGACTAATATCCTTCATGCATGGAAACATATGCCAAATCTTCAAAGAGAAACTCTGCTTGATATGTTTTGAAGTTGAGTTGAAATAAAATAATGTCCTTATTGGCATGGAAAATAAGGAAAATACATGATAAGCTTTGTCTAGTCAACTCCAAGTAACTCTATCCTACATGAGATGATGTTATGCCAATCCTTAGATAAATAACTTTAGTTTGAACAAGTTGGAAGTGTTGAAAGCCTCTAATTAATAATATAAATCAGAATAGATGTGACACTTTAACAAAAAGTCAACTCGAAATCAAGACCAATAAACTAAAAATGGCCTCCACCTATAAGAAAAAGGGCTTTAAAAATTAAAGCATGCATGAAATTCCATGTTAATATCAAATATGTAGTGTTTGGAACTCAATGTTAGCTCCTTGAAGTTCCTCAATGTTTTTCTATAGGGCTCTTTATTTTTGCATGTATTCCTTCAGGCTATTTCTTTGTGGCCTTTTGTTTCTATCTATTTTCATGGACCTATTTCTTTCAAGATTTTATCTTAGAGCTTTCCTCTTTGAACTTCTATCTTTGGAATTTTCTCCTGAAGGAATTATATCATCACTTTGAGATGAACTTTTCTTTTGTATAATTTGTTTGCAGCATATTTCCTTATGCACTTTCCCATGGATAATTTGTCCAAAAGAAATCATGTCTTCAAAAATTTTACTTATCACTTTCCTATGGATAATTTGTTCAAAGGAAATCATGCCTTCAAACTTTTGTTTGGACCCTTCAAAACTTTGAAAATAGACCATTTTGCCTAGAATTGCCTTTCAAATTTTTGCAAAGGATCTTTTAGAACTTTTGAAATGGTCTTTTCCTTTTTGAAAAGAACCCTTTAGAACTTTTAAAATGAAATGGTCTTCATAACTTTTGAAATGGTCCTTAGAACTTTTGAAATGACCTTTCAAAAAAATGTTTGGTCCACTTCATCTTTTTAAAAATGACTTTTCTGAAGGGAAGGAACCCTTCGATTTTTTTTGAAATGGACCTTTTCACCAAGAAAAGTGCCCTTCAAAAAAGTTTTATTGGAAAAAATGTCTGAAACAAATCCTTTAGAAATATATCCTTAAAAAAAAGGTTCTTTAATTTCCATGGACAATTTTTCCATGAACTTGATTCTTTTAGCCTATTTGAAGAGTCCATTTGGATTTGAAAAATGGATCATTGGATTTTGAAAAGTTTGGACCATTGGATTTTGAAAAGATTGGACCATTAGCTTTTGAAAAGTGCCCATTTCCATGAAATTTAATCTAGAAGGAATTCCTTAATAATTTTTTCCTGAAAGACCAATTCCTTTGGGATTTATTGAAATAAACCATTCAAAAAATAATGTTTGGGGTACTTCGTTTGCCAAAAGACCTTTCAAAAAATTTGTTTTGGACTTTTTGTCTAAACAAAATCCTTGAGAGATATGAACACTTAGTCTCCACAAATTTTGAAAGAATGAACAAGTAAAGACTTAGATGAATAAAAGATTTTGGACTTACCTTTTGGTCTATAGGCTTATCCTTGAACACTGTTGTTGGATCCTCTCCATTTGCAAAGTTGAGCCTGCTTCAAAGGCATCTGATCCATTCATCAATTGTTAAGACCCTACTCAATTATTTAACCTAGGTAGAAGCTAGTATGTGGGCCAAAATGGCCAATAGGGACTATTAATGGGCTTCATATATCTATTCTAATTGACTCGAGTGAAAGTAATAGTTTTATATCTCTTAATGATATAAAATAATGTAAGATTGAACTTGTAATGATAATAAAAGGTTGGGAGGTTGAGTTTGATACTGGTAAAAGGATACATATTCTTGAATTATTGCAACAAGATGAAATTGATCTTGATGTCTTTAAAAATAATTTAAATATATTCCTATCACCTTTGGGGTCATATGATCTCATTCTTGAAATGGATTGGTTGTAAAAGCACCAAGCCATGCTTGATTGCATTGGTAAATGAGTGTAGTTCATTGATAACTTTGGGAAAGTTATAAAAATTCAAGGTATTAAAAGGCCTAAAAAGTGCAAGACACTTTTAGCTTTGTAGCCAAAAAGGGATATTAGAAAGGATACAAAATTTACATAGTCCAACTGCAAGAGTTGCCTAAAGATAAGGAACTAGTTCACCCAAATTTTTCTATCTTGAACAAGTTTAAGGATGTTTCCATGAAAATTTACCTAGATTTGCACCTAAGTGTGAATTTGAAATTTTAATTTATATCATTCCAAGTTTTGCCCCTGCATTTAAGGATCCCTATCGAATGAACATGGCTAACCTACAAGAATTAAGGGTGAAGATGCAAAAACTTTGGGATAGTTGAAGCATCCAACCAAGTGTGTCTCCTTGGGGTGCTTTAGTTATCTTTGTCAAAAAGAAGGATGTAAATTTAAGGATATGTATTTATTATCACCTAATTAATAAGGTAAAAATAAAAATTGATATCCCTTTTCAAGGATAGATGACTTATTTAATCAAATAAAGGGTGCAATAATCTTTTCAAAGATTGATTTAAGATTAGGCTACCATCAACTGAGAATCAAAGAGGAATGCATTCATAAAAAAACCTTTTAAAATTGGTATGGACATTACGAGTTCATGGTACTATTATTTGGGTTAACTATTGCTCCAATAGATTTTGTGAACCTCATGAACAATGTGTTTGATACTTTTTGGATAAATTTATTATGGTGTTCCTTGATGATATTATTATTTATTTCAATAATGAAGTTGAACATGATCAACACCTTCATTTAGTCTTATAAATACTTAGACAAGATAAGTTGTATATAAAACTCTCCAAATATGTTTTCTATGAATCTAAAATTTACTACTTGGAACATATCATTTCAAAATATGGCATTGTTTTAGACCTAATAAAGATAAAAGCCATTCAAGATTGGCCTATTCCAACAAATGTGTATGAAGTGCATAGTTTCATGTGCTTGGTTAGTTATTACCAATGGTTTGTGAAATAAAATCTATCATATCCCATCCTATCACTTATTTGGAGTGCAAATGGAATAAATTTGGGTGGATGACCAAATGTGAAGAGTCTTTCACAAAGCTAAAAGTTGATGGGTGTCATTAGTACCCCTTAATTTAACCCAACTATGTTGGTGTCAATTCTTCCTAGGGCCAATGTCTGAGGCTATTTATAGTAAGGTACTTATTGGTTTCAACTAACAATACTATTATGGGGATTTTAGGTGTTGTACTAGCTTAAATCCCTATTCCTAAGAATCTAAACTAATGCTAAAAATAAAAATTCTTGCATGAAATGTAAACACACCAAAATTCTAAAATGAATATTCTAAAAGGAATCACATAATGTTATGAAGTAAACACACTAAAACCAAATCTCAATCCCACACTTCTAAACTAAATTGTTAGAGTTATTATAATTAAAGAAATGATAAATGATTATTCAAATTTGAAAGCGAACACATTAACATCTACTCTATTCTATAGGTTATATGTCTAATCACATAAAACATATATATTAATTTCAATTGAAATAATTAAGAAATAAACTTATAAATACCAAAAGTCATGTCTCCTATCTCCTTGGGGAGTGGGCCATTGCTCACCCTTGAATTGAGGGTTAAATCAACTCAGTCCTAAAATGCTATCTTAAAACATAAAATAAAAGAATAATCTGTTGCAAGATCTTCTTGTATTCAAAATAATAAAACTTCTAATATTTGTGTATCTCTACATCTGTAGATCTATCATGGATCTACCCTTTTATTATATGTAAAAGAAACTATCCTATAAACTAGGTAACACCTCAAATGACTTAGAATAAGAAGATATTTAGAGATATTGGGTGATATAGCCAAAATAGAGAAAGCACTACAATAAGATTTATACATAATCATAAAGGTGCATTTGATATTGCAACTACTATGTCTAGATATATATATAACCACCAAATATATGCATATAATATATCCATATCTTTTGACTCCAGAGTTGTAGTCTGTAACAATAACTTCCCTAAATGGAAGGCTATACAAAAATAAGAATCTATATATAGACATGTATAGAAATAAAAAGTATAAAAAGGAGTCTTAGATCATCATGAAATAGGTGGAAAAGTGTCTTGAATGATTTAAAATATGTTGTGGCAAAATCTGAAGTAAATTGTGAGAATCTAGATCATAACTATCATAATTCATCATAGATTGTTGTAATCCATAGTTGACTGATAGAATCTATAGCTAATTGATAAAATCTATAGATATGCTTCAAATGATTAGTTCTTAATCATGACATGTCCTTATCTTCATGAGATCTTAGTAAAACTCTTATTTAGATGTTGTCATATATGCACATATCAAAATGTCAAGAGTAAACATGGAAATGGTTAGAACATCATGCAAAGAATGCTAACTTAGACTCACATAAGCTTGTAGAGATAAAAACATCCATTTTCTACCTTAAGATAGTTATAAATCCTAAGACTACATAAAATGCTCAATTCAAATGATATGTTTAAGTCTATGAAGGATGATATATTATGGCAATAATGAGTCATAATGCGAACTCATAATTTCCCCCAGACCTTACCTTTTTCAAGAGCCATTTCAAACTAACTATCCCTATCCTCATAAGTATGAACCCTCTACTCTAGCTTGAGACTAAGGTCATATATGGAATACAAATGTTGAAATATTATTACATGGTTAGGATTAAATCTCATATCTATATTTATAAAGTGAAGCCAAATAATAAACTACTCATTAGATTGTGGCCCTATATTCTGACATGGAGACATAAGGGAGAGTAATAGAGGAAGATCGAATCTCATCCCTATCCGTAGTTTTTGTCCTCCTTATTGAATTACATCATTAATTATATGAGTGATGACCTTTGAAATTCTAAGAGTCCATCTAATAGAACATATGCCAATATTTTTTATAGGCAATGACCACTTGGTCAAATAAATGTTGAAAAATAATTCAAAATGGATAATGCCATTTTATAGAGCATAAAGATAATGATCATGAATCTTATAATGGTGATAAAAACTTTGGAATTTTTCAATTATATGTTGTGCATCATTGAACTAAGGTCTAAATCATAGACCAACTTCCCTTGTAGTGTTTATATGATCCTCATATCTTTCTTGTCATGTTATATGTTTCCTATATGTAGAACAAAGATCCCTCAACTATAATTATCCAACAAACGAATTCACCAAAAAATAATTTGTATTCCCCAAAATGATATCACTGATCCATAAATAGTAATTAGCCCCTGCTAATAAATATTGTTTTATTTAAAAAGAGATTTTAATAATATGTCAATTTTTGAAATTTATTTAAAAAAGAATTGACTTTTAATCAGAATGTAAATTGTCTTGAATAATTTTGATTATGAGTATTCTATAAACTCATATAAATATATTATTTAATTAAAAACATTCCATAGATATTTTATCTCTTCAAATGATCTCTTAATTAATTTACCATAATTATTTTCCAAATATCAATGACTAATTTCAAACTGATATACTGATGTAGACTAGAAAAACTAAAATAAAATAGAGACCAGAGATTGTTTATGGAGTTCACCAATTGGCTACATCCTCAAGATTTCTAAATAACAATCCAATCTATTAAAAATTAATTTAAAAGAAATAATACAACTCATAATAATGATAAATGAACCTTGTCACCTAAAATAGAACTAAAAACCAGATATTGAAGACTCTAAACTTGATTAACAAATGTCTCCCTATTCATCCAAAGCTCTACAAGTACTTTATTTATCCAAAATGGGATTATAACTCTCTCTCTAATTTTTACAAGATTTCAAGACTTTATAATAGGTAAAAGTGGCCTCAATCATGCTATTCTAAAATTCTACTGTTATAAATATAAACACAGTCAATCCTATAAATTTAATAACCTATGTTCTCCAGCATAATAGACTTCCACCTATATGGCATGTCCCTACTTCAAATATTTTTCACAATTATTTCTCTTTAAAAAAATATATAGCTTTTTTAATATTTTGTACACTATTGTCGATCTCTAGAATATATAAAAATTCTCAATATAAAATAAAATAATTTTTTTTATATCTAACATTGGCTAACAACCTTCTTTACCCCAAAGTGTATTGATCTCCATTAAGAATGTATGCTAGAATAAAAAAGAAATAAAATCCCATCTCTTAAGGGTGGTTGAATGCCATGCTTAATTTAATAACACTCTTCACCTAAATAATTCTAATGCCTCATTTAATCACTGATCCACATGGGACTGGGGAAGGGTGATGTCATAAGATTATTTTGTTTAAAAAATCCTTCCCATAAATAACATGATATTCCCACCAAAACCATAAGCATACAAAAGGCAAAATGATGATCCATGCAGAACAAAAAGTGGATGGGTAAAGGTGCATGTTAAGGAGGAGCTTAACTCCAAATATGAAAGGTAAGAGATAAGGTTTATTAAAACATTTACCATTAAAATCTCCACATGGGAAAAGGTAAAGGTGGGGAATAAAGTTTTATTTGGATTAGTTTAAAAACATATCCCATACTCAATGAAAACCATGTATAACCATCCACGTGGGAATGGGTATTATTAAAATTTAGGACTTAGGAAAGATTATCCAATGGTGTAATTAAAAAATAAAATAGGATATTTAAATTTAGATTTAATATCCCCTGGTTATTAATAACTATAATAAAATAGGATAATAATATTTTGAAAATAGAGGAATTATAATGGGAATAATTAGATATGTGGAAGGAATAAATTGGTGGCATTAGAAGAATTATATGGTAAACTTGATAATGAAATAATGCGGGTAAATTTTGGTTTGGTCCCACATCTATAACACAACACCCATTAGCAATAAAATAATTCTAATATAAAAATTAATTGTATAAACTCTTTATATTTTTGCCACATGTCAGCTTTCCCATTATGACACTTGTCTTTTCCACATTTTTACTTTCAAACCATATGATGAGTGAAAATACTCGAGATCAAACCTCCCCAATAAGACCTTTTTGGTCCCCAAAATGTCAAATCACTCTCTAAATTTTCAAATAGTTCACTCTGCAAAACATCACTACAAAATATCATGGTAATGATTCAAAAATAAAACTAAATCCCTAAATTTCCAGTGAAAGAAATATCTATCCACTACCAAATTGTAGATAAAATAAAATTGCTTGTACAAATGCCACATCTCTCAAAATGGTGAATTTTCCAATCACTACAAAAATGATCACCAAGTACAACTACAAACCAATTTTTTAGTGTAATTGATATATATGCTAATTGTAACCACATTTGATAGTTACAAATAAATGCCCAAAATGAATGAGGGTCTTATAAATTATGAAAATATCATTCATGAAAAGTTTGTAAAATTATTACAATTAAAAATGGTGCTCGAAAAGGGTCTTATAAGACTTTATTTGCCTGATAACATCTATACTGAAATGCAAATTTTCTCAAAATAGACATACTGACCATGCCCCATATAATCTGTATATACTATTGTCAAGGATTTAGAAAGATTTTTTTTTTCAAAAACCTAAATGTGAGAAATAATCTAAGTATGATAAACCTATCCCTTGGCTTTTATCTATAAGTCACTCTAATAAACCGTATTCAAATATTAAAATCATTTGAAAATATCTCCAAATTTAAACATGAGTTAATTTATTTTGTAAATACATCAGGAACTAAAAAATTTATTTAGGAGAAAAATATAGAGCTTATCAAAACCACAAACATGATAAAATAATCCAAGTATGATAAACCTATCACTCATATTTTATTACAACTACTAGCTCCAAAAATTATTTTCAAAACTAAATTGTATTCCTTTCAGATATAATCCTAAAAACTACTTTGAATATTTACATGCTCATAAACCATCATAGATATACAAACATGAAACTAAGGAATTGATTACCAAACCACTTTATCACATTTTATTATTTAGGTGGTTTAATTTCCTTAGTGAATACCTGAGTAGATGCATGGGTCATATCTAAAACTATTGGATTTGAAATAGCTTCCTATTTATTTATGGATGCATCATTCTTCACATATGTCTTCCTACAATACTTAGGATGTAGTTATGGATATAATACTAAAAATCTATCATTTAGGTGACTACTTAGATTAAAACAAGTACAATTATTATTACCCATTTGTTTATCTTTAGAAAACATAGACATCCTCAAAGCTAGTTTTCTTTTTCCAACATAAGGCAACACAATGATTATGTAATCCATAAAAATTACATGGATATTTAGATGAAAATTTTTGTGATAACAAGTCCTTATTTTCATAATTGAAATATACATTGGAATATTTACTAGGTTTTATATGATTAGTGCATGTATGAGAAGGTGGAATGATGTTACATTTTCCAAAATCATGTCTACACACAACACCATCTTTTTGTAAGGATGGACTTCTTTTTCTCTGCATGATATCACTTTAAAGGACTAATGACTTGAACACTTTGATATTGGAAGCTTGTCTTCCTTTAGTAGTTTTAAATTTTTGACAACTTGCCCATAGTTCACCTATTCCTTTATTCAACACACAATTGAACCAACTGCAATAATTGTCAAATAGGAAAATATTAACCACAAGTAAACCAAATTGTTAAATCCCATTGATCAATTGCTCTAATACTGAAATTTGATTTGTAAATAGTAATTAGCCTCCTTCTAATAAATACTATTTTATTTAAAAATGGATTTTAATAACATATCAATTTCAAAAATTTATCTAAAAAAAGAATTGACGTTTAATTGTAATGTAAATTGTCTACAATAATTCTTACTATGAGTATTCTATAAAATCATATAAATATATTATTTAATTAAAAACATTCCATGAATATTTTATCTCTTCAAATAATCTCTTAATTAATTTTCAATAATTATTTTCCAAATATCAATGATTAATTTTAAATTTATATACTAATGTAAACTTAAAAACTCAAAATAAAAGACAGACCAGAGATTATTTACGGGCTTCACCAATTAGCTACATCCTTGAGATTGATAAATAGCAATCTAATCCATTAAAACTCAATTTTCAAGTAATAATACAACTCACAATAATGATAATGAACCCTATCACCTATAATATAACTAAAAATTAGATATTGAAGACTCTAAACCTAATCAACAAATGTCTCCCTATTCATCTAAAGCTCTACAAGTACTTTCTTTATCCAAAATGGGCAAATAACTCTCTATAATTTTTATAGGCTTTCAAGACTCTATAATAGACAAAAATGACCTCAATTGGGATATTCCAAAATTTTGCCTCTATAAAAATAAACATGATCAATCCTTTGAATTTAATAACATCTTTTTTCTAGCATAATAGACTTTCACCTATATGGCATGTCCCTACTTCAAATATTTTTCACAATTCTTTCTCTGTACAAAAAGATATAGCTTCTATAATATTTTGTATGTTGTTCTCTATCTCTAGAATATACAAAAATTCTCAATATAAAATAAAATAAAGTTCTTTACAGTCAACATTGGCTAACAACCTTCTTTACCCCAAAATGTATAGATCTCCATTAAGCATGCATGCTAAAATAAAAATGGAATAACAATCCACCTTTTACAGGTGGTTTAATGCCCTGCTTAATTTAATAACACTCTTCACCCAAATAATTTCAACACCCCATTTAATGGTTGATCCATGTAGGAATGGGGAAGGGTGACACCATAACATTATTTGTTTAACAAAGCCTTCCTATAAATAACATGATCTTCCCACCAAAAATATGACCATACAAAAGGTAAAATGATGATCCACATGGAATAAAAGGTGGGTGGATAAAGGTGCATGTTAAGGATGAGTTTAAAACCAAACATAAAAGGTAAGAGATAAGATTTATTAAAACATTTCCCATGCAAATCTCCATGTAGGAAAATATAAAGTTGGGGAGTAAAGTTTTATTTGGCTTAGTTTAAAAATATATCCCATGCTCAATAAAAACCATGTATAACCATCCACGTGGGAATGGGTAATATTAAAATTTGGGACTTAGGCAAGATTATCTAATGGTTTAATAAAACCATGAAATAAGATATTTAAGTTGGGATTTAATAAACTTTGGATTTAATATTCCACGGTTATTAATAACCATAATAAAATAAGATATTAATAATATTTTGAAAATGGAGGAATTATGGTGGCAATAATTGGATATGTGGAAGGAATAAATTGGTGGCATTAGAATAATTATATGGCAAAGTTTATAATAGGTTAATGTGGGCAAAGGTCTGTTTGGTCCCACATCTGTAACACAACACCCATTAGTAATAAAATAATTCTAATATAAAATGTAATTGTATAAATTTTTTATATTTTTTCCACATGTCAACATTCCTATTTTGACACTTGTATTTTCCACATTTTTCCTTTTGAACCATATGATGAGTGAAAATCCTTTGGATCAATCACATAGATAAAATTCACATAAAAAATCTTGTTTATTATGTGTACTGTTCTAAAAAACTATCAAGAATTCAATACTTGTATTAATTTCATGGGGAAAACCATAAGAAATCTAGAGTAACTACCATCTGAAAAAACTACTCATGTAAGAATGGATTGTATGAAGAGGAAGGACTCCAACAAGATAACAACTTTTCACCAAATTGATAGGTGATTTGAAGTGTTTGTCTAACTTGTTCCACTTTTAGTTTTGATAATGCCAATTCATCTTGTAATTATTGTTTCTATTTCCCAAGAAGTTTCTCTTGCCTCTTCAGCATCTCAAGCTTAGAAATAACATACTCCTAGTGGTTTCTAACATCATGATAAGATAGATTAGTTTGGTAACCCTATTTTGTCATGACTTTAGGAGGCACATTAGAAGAGCTAAAAACTATTTGAGCTCTTAGTTTAGATTTTAAAATATTTATTCCTACAGAGATATTATATTCTTCAAGTGTTTTAGTATAGCTCCACAAATCAATAATGTCATTTTTTGATTCATCTAATTTATTCAAGGACTATATTTAAATGTTTTCTATTTGCTTCAATATAAGAGAAATGATGAAATCCTTATTCTAAGATGAAGAGATTAACTTCATAATATCTTCTACATTTTTCTTGACTATGGCCTCTAACTGAGATAATGCCAAAGTATGCTACAATTTCACATCATCTGCTTCTTTGGAAGGTTAAGCTTCTTCATCAGTCATTGGAGTTTTACCTTTGTCAAGTCATTTCTATATAGAGGTAGTAGGAACAATCTTAATAATAGTCTCTACAAAATCATCCTATGAAAAAGGGGTTTCTACTTCTTCTTTGTCCTATGCCCCACTGGTAGTTGTAGTGGTTTCCTACTTTAAACTATCTAGAGTTTCTATAACCATTATTTCATCATCATCAGTAACTGATATAAATTTTCTCCTTCCCTTCTAAGGGAGAGAAATAATTTCTACATTTGAGGCTTATTGAGGTGTAGGATGTGAAATAGGGTCTACTGATGATTCATCTTCAATGATTTGTAATAGGTTCTTATTCATGGTTCATTTTGGAATATTGCTTAGGATTCCTCATGGAAGACCTAAGTATTTTTTTTTCTTGAATCAAATGGTGGAATTACATTGAGAGGACTTAGGAGTTTAAGTGAAACAACCCTAACTATGAATCATGTACTTCAAGTCGACTTAGGAATAATTACTTTAGAAGACGAAATCTAGGGTAGAGACCTAGAACTTGAGGCACAAGGTTCTCGTGGTATTTTATTAGCAAGTTTTGGGTTTTTCCTCTTTTTCCCTTCATGAAAATTAATCCAAGATTCTTTGCCTTATTCTTGCTACTGAAAATGGTGTTGGATTATCAATTAAATTAGTCCATGGTAGTAAATAATATATTTGTTTTTAAGGTATCTCTTAGCTATTACTTGAATTTATCCTAATAATAATGAGGTTAAATTGATTTGGTACTAGGATTATTTCATTCCATACCTTAGATGAATCAATATTCACATTATAATGCAACTTAAAACACTACACTGACCCTCACAAGTTAGGTATTTGACAATTCAGAAAGATATAGACCTCCAAGGTTCTGGAAAAGAATCACTATTGATACCTTTAATTCTTCCTTTGACATCTTGAACATACACTATCAGTAGTTTTCCTTCACTATTGAAGATACGAATGAGGTCACTAAAGGAAGATCTTTCTCATATTCTTTCCCCCTCATCTAGAATTATAGATAACTTGCTAAGAACTTGAATGGAAAATGGAATTTGTACACCTAAAATATTAGAAAAGTATGTGTTCAAAATGGAGGATGAAATTTGTAACAAAGGATTCATCGAAACCCTATAATTTCAAGAAAAATTCAATCCACCCTATTACTGAAAACACTTACTTTATTGGCTCGTCTCTTAAAGGATCCTTTAATTAAATTAAATTTGGATTTAATATCCCATGGTTATTAATAACCATCATAAAATAGGATATTAATAATATTTTTAAAATAGAGGAATTATAGTGGGAATAATTAGAAATATGAAATGAATAAATTGGTGGCATTAGCATAATTATATGGTAATGTTCATAACATAGTAATGTAGGTAAAGGTTGGTTTGTTCATACATCTACAACACAACACCCATAAGCAATAAATTAATTCCAATATAATTTTTTTTGCCATGTGTCAACTTTCCCATTATGAGACTTGTCTTTTCCACATTTTTACTTTCAAACCATATGATGAGTGAAAATACTCTAGATCGAACCTCCCCAATAAGACCCTTTTGGTCCCCAAAAGGTCAAATCATCACTTTGCAAAATATCACTAAAAAATATCATGGTAATGATTCAAAAATCAAACTGAATCTTTGAATTACTAGTGAAAGAAATATCTATCCAATATCAAATTATAGATTACCAGTATAAATACCACATCTCCAAAAATGGTGAATCTTCCAATTATTGTAAAAATGATCACCAAGTGTAACTACAAACCATTTTTTTAGTGTAATAAATATACATGCTAATTGTAACCAAATTTTATAGTTACAAATAAATATCCAAAATGAATGAGGGACTTATAAAATATACAAATATCATGCATGGATATAAAAAGTTTGTAAAATTATTAAAATTACAAATGGTGTGCAAAAAGGGTCTTATAAGACTCTATTTTCCCAATGTAAATGACAACATCTATAATGAAATGCAAATTTTCTCAAAATAGACATACTGACCATGCCCCATATAATCTATATATACTATTGTCAAGGTTTAAAAATGAAGTTTTTCCAAAAACCCAAATGTGAGAAAATAATCTAAGTATGATAAACCTATCCCTTGTCTTTTATCTACAAGTCACTCCAATAAACCATATTAATATATTAAAATCATTTGAAAATATCTCCAAGTTTAAACATGGGTGAATTTATTTTACCATTGCAACAAAAACTCAAAAAATTATTTAGTATAAAAATATAAAGCTTAGTAAAACCACAAACATGAGAAAATAATCTAAGTATGATAAAATTGTCACTCATATTTTCTTATAATTGGTAGATCCAAAAATTATTTTCAAAACTAAAATATTTTCCTTTCAGATGGAATCCTAAAAACTACTTTAACCATTTGATGTTAATAAACTATCATAGCGATGCAAAAATGAAACTAAGGAATCGACTACCAACCCACTTTATCACATTTTCCTATTTAGGTGGTTTAATCTCTTCAGTGAATACCTGAGTAGATGCATGGGTCATATCTAAAACTATTAGATTTGAAATAACTTCTTGTTTGCTAATAGATGCATCATTCTTCATGGATGTCTTCCTACAATACTTAGGACGTAGTTGTGGATACAACTCCCAACATTTATAATTTAGGTAACCACTTAGATTATAATAAGTAAAATTATTATTACCCATTTATTTCTCCTTAGAAAACATAGACATCCTCAAATCTAGTTTTCTTTTTCCAACATAAGGAAACATAGTGATTATTTAACCTACAAAAAATTGCATGGATATTTAGACTAAAAATCTTGTGATAACAAGTCTTTATTTTCATAATTGTAATATACATTGAAATATTTACCAAGTTTTTTAGGACTAGTGCAAGTATGAGAAGGTGGAATGATGTTACCTTTTCTCAAATCATGTTTGCACACAACACCAATTTTTTGTGGGGATGGACATATTTTTCTCTACATGATATCACTTGGAAGGACTAGTGACTTAAACACTTTGCTATTGGAAGCTTATCTTCCTTCAATAGTTATAAAATTTTCATTATCTTCCATTTTTACACTAGTATATTCTAAAATTAAAAAATGAGGTATATCCTTTAATTAAATGGGGTTAGTAGTGCCTTGGCCATCTTTTCCAAGACTTTTTCCATTAAATCCCATTTTAACAAGCTATTTTAAACCTATTCCTCTTTTATATTATTCAAAATTACCAAAATCGTTATTACTAGATTCATCATGGGAAGGAAAATTAACTGGTGACTCGCATTCACTTACAGTGCATTCATCTATCATGGTTTCTAAATCTAATGTGGAAGGAAAATCCTTTACTTTTTCACCATTCTATAGTCTTTCCAAGGGCTCATCCTTGGCTTGGAACTCAATTTTCAACCTTTCAACTTCCTCTTCCAAGGAATAAAATTTTGATCTCAAGAGAGAGTTCTCTTCTTCAATCTATTGATTATATGACTCAAGCTCATCGATCTTTTCTTATTTTTACAACTTACCCACAATTCACCTATTCATGTATTCAACACATAACTGAACTAACTATAATAATTGTCAAATAGAAACTCTTAACCACAAATAAACCACACTATCAAATCATGTTAATCAACTACTTTGATACCAAAATTTTATTTGTAAATAGTAATTAGCCCCCTACTAATAAATATTATTTTATTTAAAAATGGATTTTAATATGTCAATTTCCAAAATTTCTTTGAAAAAAGAATTATCTTTTAATTGGAATGTAAATTGTCTACAACAATTCTTATTATGAGTATTCTATAATATCATATAAATCTATTATTCAATTAAAAATATTCCATAGATATTTTATCTCTTCAAATAATCTCTTAATTAATTTTCCATTATTATTCTCCAAATATCAATGATTAATTTTAAACTAATATACTAATGTAAAATCAAAAAACCAAAATAAAAGAGAGACTAGATATTATTTATGGGGTTCACCAATTAGCTACATCCCTGAGATTGCTAAATAGCAATCTAATCTATTAAAAATCAATTTTCAAGTAATAATATAACTCACAATAATGATAATAAACCCTATCACCTATAATAGAATTCAAAACTAGATATTGAAGACTTTAAACCTACTCAACAAATGTATCCCTATTCATTTGAATCTTTGCAAGTACTTTCTTTCTCCAAAATGGGAAAATAACCTTCTCTATAATTTTTATAGGCTTGCAAGACTTTGTAATAGACAAATCTGGCCTCAATTGGGCTCTTACAAAATTATACCTCTGTAAAAATTTAAAATGATCAATACTTTGAATTTAATAACATGTGTTCTCTATCATAATACAATTCCACCAATACGATATGTCCCTACTTCAAATATTTTCACAATTCTTTCTCTGTACAAAAATATACGTCTGCTATAATATTCTATATGTTGTTTTCTATCTCTAAAATATATAAAAAATATCAATATAGAATAAAATAAAGTCATTTATAGCCAACATTGGCTAACAACCTTCTTTACCCCAAAGTGTACTGATCTTTGTTAAGCATGCATGATAAAATAAAAATGGAATAAAATCCCACCTTTTAAGGGTGGTTGAACACCATGCTTAATTTAATAACACTCTTCACCCAAATAATTCCAACACCCCAGTTAATGGTTGATCCATGTGGTAATGGGGAAGGGTGACACCATAAGATTATTTTGTTCAACAAAGCCTTCCCATAAATGACATGACCTTCCCACACAAACTGTGTCCATACAAAATGTAAAATAATGATCCACATGGAATAAAAGGTGGGTGGATAAAGTTGCATGTTAAGGATGAGTTTAACACCAAACATAAAAGGTAAAAGATTAGGTTTATTAAAACATTTCCCATACAAATCTCTGTGTAGAAAAAGGTAAAGGTGGGGAATAAAGTTTTATTTATCTTATTTTAAAAAAATATCCCATGCTCAATAAAAACCATGCATAACCATCCATGTGGGAATGGGTAATATTAAAATTTGGGATTTAAGAAAGATTATATAATAGTTTAATAAAACCATAAAATAAGATATTTAAATTAGGATTTAATATCCCATGGTTATTAATAATGATAATAAAATAGGATATTAATAATATTTTGAAAATGGAGGAATTACGATGGGAATAATTAGATATATGGAAGGAATAAATTGGTGGCATTAACAGAATTATATGCTAATGTTGATAATGCTAGTAAAGGTTGGTTTGGTACCACATCTACAACATAACACCCATTATCAATAAATTAATTCTATTATCAAAAGTAATTGTATAAAATCTTTATATTTTTTCCACATGTCAACTTTCCCATTGTGACACTTGTATTTTCTACATTTTTCCTTTTGAACTATACGATGAGTGAAAATCCTTTGGATCAATGACATAGATAAAATTCACATAACAAATCTTGTTTATCAGTTGTTCTATTCTAAAAAACTATCAAGAATTCAATATTTATATTAATTTCATGGGGAAAACCATAAGAAATCTAGAGTAACTACCATCTACAGAATTACTCATGCAAGAATAGACTATATGAAGAGGAAGGAATCCTACATGTTAACAACTTGTCACCAAATTGATAGGTGAATTGAATTGTTTATTTAACTTATTCCTCTCTTTTTTGTGTTTATGCCAAGTCATCTTGCAATTTTTTTTCCCAGGAAGTTTGTTTGGCCTCTTCAACACCTCAAGATCAGAACATACTTCTAATGGTTTCTAACATCTTGATAAGATAGATTGGTTTGGTAACCCTATTTTGTCATGACTTTAGGAGGCACATTAGAAGAGATATAAACTATTTGATATTAAAATTTAGCATTTTCTTGTTTATATTTTAGAAGATATATTATAAAAGAGATATTATATTCTTCAAGTGTTTTATTATAGCTCCATAAATCAATAATGAATTTTTTTGATTCATATAATTTATAAAAGGACTAAATTTCAATGTTTTCTATTTGTTTCAATAGAAGAGAAATGACAAACTCCTTACTCTAGGATAAGGATATTAACTCAACAATGTCTTCTACATTTTTCTTGAATGTGGCCTCTAACTGAGATAATTATAAAGCATGCTACAATTCCACATCATCTGCTTCTTTAAAAGGTTGAGCTTCTTCATCAGTCATTGGAGCTTTACCTTTGTCAATTCATTTCTATATATAGGTAGTAGGAATAATCTTAGGAATATTCTCAGGAAAATCATCTTATGAAAAAAGGGTTTTTAGTTACTCTTTGTCTTGTGCCCCACTAGTAGTAGTAGTGGTTTCCTGCTTTAAACTATCTAGATTTTCGATAACCATTATTTCATCATCGTCAACAAACAATATTAACTTTTTCCTTCTCTTCTGAGGGAGAAAAATAATTTCTACATGGGAGGCTTCTTAAGGTGTAGGATGTGAAATAGGGTCTACTGATGATTCATTTTCTATGATTTGAATAGTTTCTTATTCATGGTTAATTTGGGAATATTGCTTAGGATTCCTCATGGAAGACCTAAGTATTAATTTTTCGCTTGGATCAGATGGTGGAATTACATTAAGAGGACTTAGAGGTTTAAGTTTGAAAACCCTAACTATGGATCATGTACTTTGAGTGGACTTAGGAATAATTACTTTAGAAGAATAAATCCTGGGTGGAGACTTGGAGCTTGAGGCATGAGGTTCTCATGGTATTTTCTTAGAAAGTTATGGGTTTTTCCTCTTTTTACTTTCATGAAAAGTAATCCAGGCTTCTGTGCCTTATTATTGCTATAGAAAATGATGTTGGATTATCAATTGGACTAGTTCATGGTAGTAAATAATATATAGTTTTTTAAGGTATCTCATAGCTATGAATTGAATTGATCCTAACAATAATGAGTTTAAATTTATTTTTTGTTATGATTTTTGTATGCCATACCTTATATTCATCAACATTCACATTATATTGTAACTTAAAACATTGCATCAACCCTCACAAGTTAGGTTTTTGATAATTTAGAACAATACAAACCTCTAATGTTCTAGAAAAGAATCATTATTGATACTTTTGATTTTTCCTTTGACATCTTGAACATACACTATTAGTAGTTATCCTTCACTAGTAAAGATATGATTAGGTCACTAAGGGATTATCTTCCTACAATTCTTTCCCCCTCATCTAGAATTCTACATAAATTTCTAAAAACTTGAATTTAAAATGGAATTTACACACATAAAATGGTAGAAAACTCTATGTTGAAAATGGAGGATGAAATTTGTAACAAAGGATTCACTAAAACCCTATAATTTCAAGAGAAATTCAATCCACCCTATTACTCTAAACACTTGCTTTGTTGGTTCACAGCTTAAAAGATCATTTAATTAATATAAATTTGAATTTAATATCCCATGGTTATTAATAACCATAATAAAATAGGATACTAATAATATATTCAAAATAGAGGAATTACAGTTTGAATAATTGGATATGTGGAATGAATAAATTGATGGCATTAGTAGAATTATAAGCTAATGTTGATAATGTTGATAAAGGTTGGTTTGGTACAACATCTACAACCCAACGCCCATTAGCAATAAATTAATGCCAATATAAAAATTAATTGTATAAAATATTTATATTTTTGACACGTGTCAAATTTCTAATTGTGACACTTGTTTTCTCCACATTTTTACTTTTAAACCATATGACGAGTGAAAATACTCCAAATCAAACCTCTCCAATAAGACCCTTTTGGTCCCCAAAAGGTCAAATCACTCTTTGAATATGAAAATGATTTACTCTACAAAACATCATTACAAACTATCATGGTAATGATTCAAAAATTAAATTGAATCCCTGAAATTCTAGTGAAATAAATATCTATCCAATACCAAATTGTAGATGGAAGAAAACTACATGTACAAATTCCACATCTCCCAAAATGGTGAATCTTCCAATCATTACAAAAATTATTACCAAGTGTAACTACAAACCAATTTCTTAGTGTAATAAATATATATGCTAATTGTAACCACATTTGATAGTTACAAATAATTGCCCAAAATGAATGAGGTACTTATTAAATATGCAAATATCATGCATGGCTAAATTTTTTTTGTAAAATTATTACAATTACAAACGGTGCCTGAAAAGGGTCTTATAATACTCTATTTACCCAATGTAAATGACAACATCTATATTTAAATGCAAATTTTCTCGAAATAGACATACTGACCATGCCCCATATAATTTGTATATACTATTGTCAAGGTTTACAAAATGAAGTTTTTCCAAAAACCCTAACGTGAGAAAATAATCCAAGTATGATAAACTTGTCCCTTGGATTTTCTCTACAAGTCAGTCCAATAAATCATATTAAATTATTAAAATCATTTAAAAGTATCTCCATGTTTAAACATGAGTTAATTTATTTTACCAATGCATCAAGAAATCAAAAACTTATATAAGAGAAAAATATAGAGCTTAAGGATAAAGGTGGGTGGATAAAGGTGCATGTGTAGAATGATTTTATCACCAAACATAAAAGATAAGATATAAAGTTTGTTAAAACATTTCCCATGCAAATCTCCATGTAGGAAAAGTTAAAGGCGGGGAATAAAGTTTTATTTGGCTTAGTTTATAATATATCCCATGCTTAATAAAAACCATGGATAACCATCCATGTGGGAATTGATGATATTAAAATTTGGGACTTAGTTAAGATTATCTAATGGTTTAATAAAACCATAAAATAAGATATTTAAATTGAGATTTAATTAAATTTAGATTTAATATCCAATGGTTATTAATAACCATAATAAAATAGGATATTAATAATATTTTGAAAATGTAGGAATTATGGTGGGAATAATTTGATATGTGAAAGGAATAAATTGGTGGCATTAGCAAAATTATATGGCAAGCTTTATAATAGGGTAATGTGGGTAAAGGTTAGTTTGGTCCCGTATCGCAACACAACATGCATTAGCAATAAAATAATTTCAATATAAAAAGTAATTGTATAAAATCATTATATTTTTACCATGTGTCAACTTTCACATTACAACACTTGTATTTTCCACATTTTTCCTCTTGAACCATATGATGAGTGAAAATCCTCTAAATCAATCACTTAGATAAAATTCACATAATAAATCTTATTTATCAGGTGTACTATTTTAAAAAATTGTTACGAATTTAATACTTGTATTAATTTCATGGGAAAAACCATAAGAATTCTAGAGTAACTGCCATCTAAAAAATTGCTTATGAAAGAATATATTGTATGAAGAGGAAGGAATCCTACAAGATAACAAATTTTCACCAAATTAATAGGTGAATTAAAGTGTGTGTCTAACTTCTTCCTATTTTTGTTGTGCTTATGCCAAGTTATCTTGTAATTTTTGTTTTTATTTCCCAAGAAGTTTATTTGGCCTCTTCAACACCTCAAGCTTAGAACAAACATTCTCCTAGTGGTTTCTAACATCATGATAAGATAGAGTGATTTGGTAACCCTATTCTGTCATGAATTTAGGAGGCACAATAGAAGAGCTGAAAACTACTTGAGCTTTCAATTTAGCATTTTCTTGTTCAAATTTTAGAAGATTTATTCTCAAATAGATATTATATTCTTCAAGTGTTTTATTATAACTCCACAAATCAATAATGTCATTTTATGATTGATCTAATTTATTCAAGGACTAACTTTTAATGTTTTCTATTTGTTTCAACAGAAGAGAAATGATAAAATCATTACTCTAGGATAAAGAGATTAACTTGACAATGTCTTATACATTTTACTTGATTGTGGCCTTTAACTAAGATAATTCCAAAGCATGCTACAATTCCACATCATCTGCTTCTTTGGAAGGTTGAGTTTCTTCATCAATCATTGTAGCTTTACCTTTTTAAGTCATTTATATATAAAGATAGTAGGAACAATCTTAGGAATAGTCTCTACAAAATCATCCTATAGAAAAGGATTTTTTACTTCTTCTTTGTCCTATGCACCACTGGTATTAGTAGGTTTTTCCTACTTTAAACTATCTAGAGTTTCTTCAACCATTGTTTCTTCATTGTCAATAACCAATATCAATTTTCTCCTTCTCTTCTGAGGGAGAGAGAATTTTTTCATGTGAGGATTCTTGAGGTAAAAGATGTGAAATAGAGTCTATTGATGATTCATATTTAATTATTTGAATAGGTTCTTGTTCGTGGTTAATCTGGGAATATTTCTTAGGATTCTTCATGGAAGACCTAAGTATTAATTTTTTGTTTAGATCAAATGGTGGAATTACATTAAGAGGACTTGAGGGTTTAAGTACAAAAACCCTAACTATGGATCCTGTACTTCAAGTGTACTTCAGAATAATTAATTTAGAAGAAGAAATCTTGGGTGGAAACCTATAGCTTGAGGTACAAGGTTATCATGGTATTTTATTATAAAGTTTTTGGTTTTTCTTCTTTTTCCCTTCATGAAAAGTAATCTAGGCTTCTATGACTTATTCTTGTTGTATAAGATGGTGTTGGATTATAAATTAAATTATTTCATGGTATCAAATAATATATGGGTTTTTAAGGTATCTCATATCTATGACTTGAATTGATCCTAATAATAAAGAGCTTAAATTGATTTGGTGCTAGGATTGTTACATGCCATACCTTAGATGAATCAACATTCACATTACAATACAACTAAAAACACTATACCAACCCTCACAAGTTAGGTATTTAATAATTTAGAAATATATAGACCTCCACGGTTCCCAAAAATAACCACTATTGATACCTTTGACTATTTATTTGACATCTTTAATATACACTATCATAAGTTCTCCTTCACTAGTGAAGATATGGATGAGGTCACTAAAGGAGGATCTTTCTATAATTCTTGTCCCCTCATTTGGAAATTTGGATAATTTGATAAGAACTTGAATGGAAAATGGAATTTAGACACATAAAATATTAGAAAAGTCTGTGTTCAAAATGGAGGATGAAATTTGTAATAAGGGATTCATGGAAACCCTGGAATTTCAAGAGAAATTAAATCCACCCTATTACTACAAACACTTGCTTTGTTGGCTCATCTCTTAAAAAATCATGTACAAACTCAAGTTCAAATTTTTATTCTACCCCATTTTGAGTTCTAATTCTACACAAATCACAATCAACCCAAAGCTCTATTCCAAAAATAAATATACTTCACTAGAAAGTATTAGATAGTAATGATATCCATTTTGTTTAATTATTTTAGACAAAACCTATAGCCTTAAAGCATACTAAATGATAATGAAAATGCCAACTAAAGTGATAATGATTACTAATTTTACCCTTTTTATTTATTTGTAATCATTACACCACCAAATATCTAGTAGTTACTTATCCAAATGAGTGTAATATGATGAAAAAGACAAGACATCATAAAGTGATTTATAACTTGAGAGGACAATGTCTATAGCATTTAATCAAGTGTTCAAAATGTGACTATTTTGAAAAGATTTTCTACTGGCATGGTGTGAATATTATTCATATAACACATATAGGAATTTTTGCCAAATATTTGAGCATATGCATGTCAACTTAGAAATTCAAAAACCAACCTTTAGTAAAAGAATATATACTATACCTTATAAACACATGATATTGTCTTTATTTGACCTTCTTCACCTATTCTAACAAAGGAAATTGTATGAATTAGTTTTAATGAATAGTATAAAACATAATAACATCAATGTTTTTTTTTGGATCAAGGAGAATTAATCATTACTGCTGAATTTCCAAACTCACTTTTATGATTTTTTTTTATTTTTTATTTTTTTACCCTAGACTAACCATTTATTAGTTTTTTGATCAAGTCTCATCATGTAGTACATGAACTACCAGCAAGCTGGATTTTTGGTCATGATTGTCAATTTTATATATATATATATGAAAATGTAGATAAGAGGTAGATCCTCTTCATTTATTAAGGCCATCTTGTCTTCAAGGATCAATAGATATGAAAGATTTGAGTTCTTTCATGGGGTCAAACTCATTTTGTACTAGCTAGATGAATTCTTCTTTCTTGGAAGGCTTTTGGTATAGATTCAACCAATGTCCATTAACAAGGAGTGTCTTTTGATTATCATCTATAGGTCGTAACTGTATTGAACTATTGTCAAAAATATTTTTTATTTGAAATGCTCCAAACCATCTAGTTCTTAACTTAATTTTGAAGTGCTGATACTTTGAAACAAACAAAAGTGCCTAGTGTCCTTTTTTGAATTGTCTTTCCTTAATGTGAAAATCATGCCACTATTTCCTTTGGTATTGTATCTTTTTTGTCTATTGTAAATATTCTCATCTCATCTCATCCAACTCATTAAATTTTAAAATTATCTCTCTATGCTTCATCCAAACCAACTTCTACTTCTAGTGTAGTAATTAAAGTTTTTATCTCAAATTAAATTAACAAGAGAGGTTTTTTACGAAATACTAATTCATATGGTGAAAAAATAGTAGTGGTCTTCCATGTGGTATTATATGCCCATACAACTTATATAAGTTTGGCTACACAATTATTTCTACTACTACTAAATCTTTTGGTAATGATACTCTATAATTCTCTATTGGTAACCTCTAATGATATGGAGAATACTTTCTATGGTTGAATTAGTAGATCTCTATGAATGCTTAGATAATTTTTGACATGAGATAAGGTCCTTGAACAAACACTATCTCTTTCAATGCTCTAAAATGTTGCATGATCTTAAAATATAAGAAGTTTACTACTACCTCTTATCTTACAAAAGAAATATCTTGTACTTTAACCCATTTGGTCACATAATCTATACATACCAACAAGTACTCCTTGCCTTGACAAGGTGTATCTTTGAGCCCAAAAAAATTCATGCCCCACTTCTCAAAACATTCTAGAATTACTTGAGGATAGAGGGAAATTTTAGAAGATAATGTAGGTTTACCCATTATTTGACATGGATCACATTGCCAAATGTATGTTATGACCTTATTATGAAAAGTTGGCCAAAAGCAACCAACTCCAAGGATCTTATGTATTATCATTTTAACTAAGTAGTGTCCTCCACTAGGTTCATCATGATAAGCATGAATGATTCCATACATTTCATTCTCTTTTACCCACCTATAAAAAATATGATTAGGACTGAGCGTAAAAAATATACCATTAATCCTTTTATAACAAGAATTTATTTTAAACAAATGTTTCTTTTCCTTTTTATGAAACTGAAAATGCAACTTCCCTAGAGACAATAAGTTTTTTATATATTTTCTATAATATAAAATATATTTTCATTTGGAAAACTATCTTCTATAGGTTCTTTATCTGCATTGCTCAATCTAGAAAGAAAATCAACAACCACATTAAATTTACCTAGTTTATCAACAATTGTTATATAAAACTCCTAAAATAGTAATATTCACTTGATAATTCTTCTTCATACCATAGGTTTGTTCATCAAATAATTGATAGCTACATGATCAGTATATACAAATATTGTTAAACTAGTAATATAGCGTCTAAACTTATTTATGACATAAATTACATTAAGGAATTATTTCTCATTGGTTTTTCAATTTCTTTTAGTTGAAATCAAGTTCTTGTTAATGTATTATATGACATAGATCTATCCAGATTCATCTTTTTGTCCTATAATATCTCCCATAGCATGATTATATGCATTAGTATAAATATGGAAGGCTATGACCAATTAGTTACTCTTAGGACTAGTGTAGAATTTAGTTTTTCCTTAGTCTTAAAGTATTGTTGCCATTCTAGACTCTAGACAAACTCTCTCTCTTTTGTTAGTAAAGCAAACAGTGGAGCAATTATTTTTATAAAATCTTATATAAACCTTCTATAATATCCTGAATGGCCTAATAAGATTTTGATGGCAGTTTGATTTTGAGGGATGGGTATGTTTGAAATGATTTCAATTTTCTTTAGATCTACTTGGATTCCTTTTGCATAAATATGATGTCCTAAAGCTATTCCTTCCTATACCATATTAAAAAAAAATCATGAAGTAAGGATATATGGTCTTCCTCACATATTTTCAATACTTTTCTAAGATTGCTCAAACTTTCATCAAAGCATTCTCTATGAACAATAAAATAATCCATGTAAACCTCCACATAGTAATTAGTTAAATCTGGAAATATGGCTCAAATTTCTCATTGGAAAGTAACAGGTACATTACATAAACCAAAGGGAAAGACTTGATATGAAAATGTCCCCCATGGATAAGTGAAATTTGTTTTGTCTTGGTCTTTAGGTGCCACTTGTACTAGTTGTACCCACTAAAGGGTAATAAAGGGTAAATGGAAATAATATATTTTCCCTACCTAGTTGTCAAGTACTTGGTTAATAAAGGGTAAAGGGAAGTAATCTATTATGTTTATTTATTAAATTATCTGTAGTATACACATACTATCCATTTACCATTTTTCTTAGGAACAATAACTAAAGGAGAGACCCATTGGATTTTAGAAATAGGATGCCCACTTCTATAAACTTTTCTATTTAGTATTCATAATGTCTCTTAAGGCAAGATTAATTTTTATTTGAGGTTTCCTTAATGGTTTAAAATTATATATATATATATATATATATATATATATATATATATATATATATATATATATATATACGGTGTGTGCATCCACTTGGATGTATTCCCTTCATGTCTTGTTATTCCCAATCAAAATATTTAGTATGATCTTTAAGTACATCAAAGACTTTCACTTCCTAATCATTTGTCAACCAACTATTTATCTTGAGTGTCTTCTATGGTGATACTATGATTTTTTTGTGCTTAGATGGTAAGAATATATTTACTTAAATTCACTCATTAAATAATTAAGAGGATAGGGTTGTGGTAAAAACATATGAAATGTGACAGTATCTTTGACAAATTTATCTCCTATAGAAATCACTCCAGCTAAAGGATAATTAAAAGCTATTAAAAATGAATTTTGGCATTCATGTGCCCACTGCATAACACTATGTTGAATGTCTTTATAGTCATACATCATGTTATAAGAGGTGGAAAAGGATGGGTGCTCAAAATGATATAAAATGCCATCATGATAGGATATTTTTTCAAAATTTGTATTTGGACTGACAAGATGTGTAGTTAGACTGTCAAGATCTGTAGCTGGACTATCAAGATCTAGAGTTAGTCTGTCAAGATTCATAGTAGTTCTAATAATTATTAATAAATAATCCTCTATTTATTTCACTTGATCAATGATTGTGACCATGGATAAAGATTAGATGCTATCATATTTTTCTTCAGATTGATCTACCCATAACTATTTGACAAGATTGGTTGATGATTGAGCAGGTGGATATAAAGAAATATATTTTGATTTAAGACCATTCAAGATGGTCATATCCCCTGATCTATAATCAATAAATATTTCTAATATTTTTATACAAGACCTTCCTAGAATAAATGGGTATCCAATTTGTTTGTTTTTAGGCTGGAGGACAATAAAATCAATAGGGTATTCCCATGACTCCATTATCAACATTATATCCTCAATGACACCTTCTAGTTTGGTAGTGGAATGATTTACCTTTTGTAATATTGTGGTAGTGGGTTTCATATATGTTAGAGAGATATTATGCATGGTGTTTTTAGTCATTACATTAATATAATCTCCTAATTCTAATAATACATTTGGTATCTCTTACTTTTTGATATTTATAGAAATGATAGGACTCTCTAGGTCCCTATATTTAGGCAAAAGTAGCTTACCTACTAATAAATAAGAAATATTTCCATCTACCTATATTATCTTAGGATATTATCTTATTCTACTAGGTGCATTAATACAAAAAAAATTTATCATCCTATTTCATTCTAGAATGGCCCTAATGGCTTACAATAATAGAATTTCTATGTTAATTTTTTCGAGTTGCTAAATCTACTCCAATTCTTTTTTGTCTTCTACTTCAATAGTTATAGAAAAGGAATAAATAGAGGAGTTATAATAACTTCCTCTTCTTTTCTAGGTTTCTCTCTTAACTCCTCTTTTTTCTATGGTTGAGTTTTTTGACTTGATTTTTCATGAGGTGTTTCTATGATGATGATCTGAGGTTCTTGTAACATTTTTTCTAACATGATATGTATGTCTACACATTCAATATCACTTACCCCTATGGTTTCACCTTGTTTATTTACATAAATATATCTATTATTTGGATTTTATACTGGTTTGGTAGGTAGCAGAGGTTGGTTTACTCGCTATATAGGGGTTTATTGATTTCCTTGAGGAGCCATTAATTATTGTTATTATGGAAACATTTTTTGTTATTGTTGGTTATAGTTTGGACTAGGATTCCAATGCTAATTTTCCCATGGTTAATAGTGACCTTTGGGTATCCAAGTTTGTTGGAAAATTTGGGGAATCATCAATTATTGTGGCATCCATTCCTAGGTGCCCCACTATGGTGGCACTACCCACACTTTTGGAGGTTCATGCCATTATGGAAAAGGAATCCTTGAGCTAAACTATTGTGGTTGATTTTGTTGGAAGGTATCTCCTTGTATTTAAATATAGTTTATTTATTCTATGGTCTATACATTCCAATTGAATTGGTTCTCAAGAGTAGGAAGGTGACTACATTTTTTTGTGTCATGACCTCAAGCATCACATATTCCATACATTTGTTTTTGTCTAGAGGACAGTCCTTAAGTGCATGTTTTAATATGCACTATGGACAATATATTTCCAGTGGATCAATATTATATTTAACCTTAGCTTGAAATCTATCTAATGTTTTGTTTATTTAAACAACTATATATATTTTAAAGTTTTATATTTCCTCCATGAGTTGGCTCACATCACTAGATTTTCCTGGTTTCCCTCTTCTACTACTAGGTTTTGTCCTAGAGTAGTTAGTACATAAATGTGTAATCTATTTGAAGTCTAGTTTATTAATATCTCCCTTCCCCATGAGATTCTAAAAATCCCTAGAGTAATCATCCAATCCTTTAAGGAAAATAATTTTTATTACTTCTTTAGATAGCTCATATTCACATATATTGTGGCAAAAGCAAAGCAATCTAGGTAATATTCAAGGTTTTCATCTTCATTTTGATTGATTTTGAAAAATTGTTATTTTCTATGCTTGAACATATAATAATATTTTTATTTGTTTAGGACTATTATTTTCATTTCTTTCCAAGTGTTAATAGAGTTTCCTGCTAGTCCCATAAACCACCTCATTGCTCCTTCCTTAAGAATATAAGGAAAGAGTGTTAACTTTTGATTGTTTGAAGTGTAATAATAGGTTTGGTAGAGAACTTTAAACTCAAAAATAAATTCATTTGGGTCATTAGTTGACATGACTCTAAAGGTAGGTAGATTGTATGGGTAAATATTTTCCATTTTTGTTAGATCATCATTGTCAAAGCCAATAGGACAAGAAAAATTCCTCTCAAGAAGATTCCTACAAGGATTTTCTACATGGACTATATTTTATCCCTTTGAAAATAGAGTTATATTGAGAGGAACTTCTAAAAAACACACTTATTAATTTCTGCAAACCTTTTGTCTTTTTCAAAAGTACTTTGATTCTTTCTCCTAAAGGATAAATATATTTTGGAACAAACTTACCTTGTGAATCCCTTTACCTACTCATATACCTATATATAACAAGAGAGTAATTTATTCTATTCTTTTTGGTTTTTATGTTTTTATTGTTAACTTGAGATTTACCTTACTAACACTTTTTAAAAATTCCTCGATAACAATGCCAAAAATTATGGGTGTCATTGTTACCCCTTAATTTAACCAATCTATGTTGATGTCAATTATTATTAGGTCTACTATCCAAAACTATCTACAATAAGGTACTTATTGGTTTTAACTAATATTACTATTTGGGAGGGATTTTGGTGATGTACTAGCTTAAATTATTCCTAAGAATCTAAACTAATGTTAGAAAGAAACACTCTTGCATGAAATGTAAACACATAAAAAATTTAAATTGAATATTATAAAATTAATAGCATAATGCTATGAAGTTAAAAAACTAAAAGCAAATCTCAATCCCATAGTTCTAAAACTAAGTTGAAAAATGAAAGTTACTAGAATTAAAAAATGATAAATGTTTATTCAAATCTAAAAGTGAACACACTAACATCTATTCTATCTTACATGTTATAAGTCTAATCACACAAAACATATATATTATTTTCAATTGAAACAAATGAAAAATAAACTTATAAATATGAAAAGTAACGTCTCTAGTCTCCTTGGGGAATGGTCCCTTGCTTACCCTTGGATTCAGGGTTAAATCAACTCAGCCTAAAAATGATATCTTAACATATAAAATACAAGAGTAATCTATTGTGAGGTCTTCTTGTATTCAAAATAATAAAACCTACAATATTTGTGTCTCTCTACATCTATAGATCCATCATGGATCTACCCTTTAATTATATGTAAAAAAAATTATCTTAGAAACTAGGAAATAACTCAACTGACTTAGGACAAGAAGATATTCAGAGAGATTGTGTGATATAGCCAAAATAGACAAAGCATTGTAATAAGATATACACAAAATCAAAAAGATACATGTGAGATTACAATTGGTATGTCTAGATATATCTAATGACCAAATATATACACATAATATATCCATATCTTTTGACTCTAGAGTTGTAGCCTATAACAACAATTTCTATAAGTAAAAGGATATACAAAAATAGGGATCTATATACAAACATGTATAGAAATAAAAAGTATCAAAATGAGTCTTAGATCATCATGGAATAGGTGGAAAAGCTTCTTGAATGCTTTAGAACTTGATGTGGCAAATTTGAAGTGAATTATGAAAATTTGAAACACAACTATCATAATTTGTAGCTAATTATTGTAATCTATAGCTGACCAATAAAATCTATAGTTGACTATTGTAATCTATAGCTAATTGACAGAATATATAGATATGTTTCAAATGATCAGTTCTTGGTCATGGCATGTCTTTATCTTCATGAGATCTTTGAAAAAATCTTATTTAGTCCAATCCTACCTGTTCATATAAAAATATGAAAACTAAACATGCAAATGGTTATAACATCATGCAAAGAATACTAAATTAGACTCACATGAGCTTATAGAGATAAAAACGTCCATTTTATACCTTAGGGTAGTTATAAACCATAAGACTACATGTAATACTCAATTCAAATGACATGTTTAAGGCTATGAAGGATGATATATTATGGAAATAATGACTCATAATGTGGACTTCTCAAAAATGTTGTTAACAAGAACACCTATACTTGTTTTTCCTAAACTAAATGGTAACTTTTAGGTATGGGTTGATACTTTTAAGGAAGGTTATGAAGGCATCTTGACTCAAGATTGTAAATTCATGGCTTATGAGTCATGTAAGCTCAAAGAGAATGAAAATAACTATCCCATACATGACAGGAATCTTACTACCATTGTGCATTCTCTAAAATAAAGAAAACATTTTTTGTTGGAAAAGCCCTTCAAGGTGAAGTTTGATCACTGTAACTTGGAGTACTTGTTCTCTCAAGATGATTTAAATGCACACCAGTAAAGATGGTTTTAATTTTTATGTAATTTTGACATGGATATATCTTATGTCAAGGGAAAATAAACTCATGTTACTAATGCACTCAAATGATGCATGTACCTTAATACCTCATCTGTATTAAAATGAAATATTAGAAGTGTTGTGTTAAAATAATAGATTGTTGATGAATTATGCCATGAAGCAAGAGCAGGTTTGGTTGATGAGACTTTAACAAATAAATTTTCTAATTTTTAGGTTGAAGAAGATGGCTTTGTAAGGCATAAAAATAGAATTTTTGTATCTGAGTTAAGTGACATGTGAAATTATGTGTTAAAATAAGTACATACAACAACTCACTATACTCATCCTAGTGTCATGAAGACCACACATGAAATGAAAGGAATTTATTTTTGGCCTAAAATGAAGCATGATGTCATTGATTTTATGACAACATGCTTATAATGACAATATGTTAAGGCTAAGCATTGACATCCTGAAGGGTTGTTGTACCCTCATGATATTCCAAGAGGAAAGTGAGTTATAATTTCACTTTATTTTATTGTGGGGCTACCCAAATAATGAAATGCACATGATACCATACTTGTGGTGATTGATAAGGCTACCAAAGTTAGCCACTTCATTATTGTAAATCTAACAAATGATGCTTTCATGTTTGTAAAAAAATTCATAGAATAAGTGGTTAGACTATATGTCATAATTGAATTAATTATTTCATACCATGATATGTTATTTACATCAAGGTTCTGGTAAACTTTGACCACATCATTTGGAATAGGGTTAAATTTTAGTTCTTTCTACCACCTAAAAATGAATGGTCAAAAAAAAAGACTCAATTAGGTGGTTGAAGACATGTTGTGAATGTATGTCATGGACTAGAAAATAAAATGGAAATATTATCTCCATTTGGTTGAGTTTTCTTATAATAAATCATATCATTCTACAATAAAAAAGGCACCTTTTGAAGCTCTATATGGGAAAAAATGCAAAACCCCACTTGGATGAGATAGTTTAGAAAATAAGACTATTTTTGGCCCTAATATATTGATGAAATATGGTAAACAAATGGAATTAATTTGATAAAATTTGAAAGTTGCATCTGATTGACAAAAGAGTTATACTGACTAGAAGAGGATGCCACATGAATCTATCATGGGTTATAATGTTTTTCTACTTGTTAAACAACAAAAAAGTTCAATATAATTTGGAAAAAATTCCAAGCTAGTTCCACATTTTATTGGGCCCTTTGACATTTTGGAGAAGATTAGTCTTATTGTCTATCAGTTGACTCTTCCTCCTCTATCAAGTAATCATGATGTATTTCATGTTTCTTTACTAAGAAAATGTATACCTAATCCCTCTCATGTTTTGGATTGAAAACACCTACAAGTCATTGAAGAGGAAAGGATATAACTAGAACCAGTCAGAATCCTAGACCATCATAATGTGAAGCTATAAAATAGGGACATACAACAATTTTTGGTTCAATGGGACTTATTGAGCGAAAGAACCACTACTTAGGAAGATGCATATATTTTCAAGAAATATTATTCCTAGATGTTTGAAGAGTCACTAGGACCTATCCATTTTAAGGTGGAGGATATTATGACCCACCTTAATTTTAAATGATTACTTAATTATTATCATTATCACATGTATGGTTGAATTTGCATTACTTTTATCTAGTTGGACATTATTGATTGATTTTGATATGATGAAATTTTGACTACAGGTTCATGGACATGATATATGGACTAATTTATGTAATTAATATTTTTATTATAGTTCTATATTGTATTACTTATTATCATTCAAATTTTGGTAATCTATATTCGATGGTTACAAGTACCCGATATGATCTAGGCTAGACGATAATGTCAACACTTAGGGTGTTGAAGAAGTTTTTGAAAAATTAGGTGAGTTCCAATAAGTATACATATGTTTTGGTTTTGTCTCATTCCATTGGATAATTATGTTATATTTTTATTTTGAAATCACATCTTGTCTTTTATACCTTAGTCATACTACTAATTGCCTTACCTGAGTGTTTGTCATGTTGATTGGTTGGTTTTGTTATGATCATTAAAACTCCCTACTTCTAACTCTTCTCTCTCTCATTTATAAAATTGTCACCACCATGACATTTCATGAACTAACCTTTCATGGTGACTTGGACATTCTATGTGGACTCACATAAACCCCTTCCCATGACCCCTACTTATATTATTACATTGGTCACATGATGTTATGTGGATTATGTGAATGGTTTAAACATTATGTTATTTTGAATCTATGATTTTATTATTGTTTAATGCCCTAAATTTTCTATACCTGGGCATTTATAGCCATTAAATTAATGTTTAACATATTTGGTGCCTTGAGAGGTGGTCAACAATAGTGGAAGGATGATTCTCTCTCCTTGCATTCAATGCCAAATTTAATGGGGTATGGGAGATCTTGATAGAAAGGAAAAAGGGTAGATGGTAGTGGGTGGAGAGGATGAGGATGGGAAGAAGGGATGGTGATAGAATGGATAAAAATATAGGGAAGGATTTTCGGTTTGGGATTTTTATTTTGTTGGATAGTTTTAGACTGCATAAAGATAAAATAATGTTAATTTTTATGGCTTATTTTTATTGTGACTATACAGACCTAGAAAAGGAACTAGTTTACATTCCTTCTAGGATTTATTTGACATTTACATTTACTTGGTTAAATCATTCCTATGAATGTATGGGTTTTTGTTATTTTCCTTTCAAAATAATTTACAAAAAAAAGGATGCTGCATATGTAGCCATGAAGTCATGAGACTTCAGCTTGGGTACCCAATGCCCAGGGGTCAAAACTATATCAATCCTTGCTTATAAATTTCAAAGTCTTTCTCTATCATTTTATTTATTAAAGGAATTTTATATAAATCAACCTAGGTGATTTTTATTTGATTGTAAAGGTTTTTTCTACATCATTTAAGGGTCTGTGTGTGAATCTTATGGCTATGTATTAATATGAACATCTTATTATATTTAAACCATGTTGTATATATAATTGGGTTGTTAACCCTTATATTCTTATTGAAATGTTATGGGTTTTTTTATAATTATGACTACATTTTCTTTTCATTCCTTTTGGCAATACACCTCTCATAACTATGTATACTTTTAATATAATATGCTATTAAATTTTGGGGATTTTAGATCTGTACATATATGTTTAGGGCTGCCTTACCCTATTATCTTTTCCTAAATATTATATGGGTTTTGATTTATAATTTGGGGTTTGAAAATTGATTTGGGTATTTTTATTTTTTTAAATGAAGGTATTTACTTTATTAAGGATTTTGTCAATCATTTAAATGACTATGTTTTAGTGATAAAATGGGCTTTTAATTAATGTGTCATATTTCTCTTGTGTATATTTTTTATTAGAATATTTAATGTGTGGTTATGAATGGTCTTTCTATATGTGAGGGTTATGGGTTGAAGCCATATTAAAATTTGTTAATCTACAATAGAGATTTGACCTTTAACTAAATTATTATGGATGTTTGTTGGTTTTATTAAGTTATTTTTAACCATGATTTTAGATTCGGGGATCATTATGAGGTCATGGGACCTCATGATGATCCCAAAAATTCAATATATCAATTTCCTTGACTTTTAAATATATTTATAGATTATGAATGGTTTTTTGAAATTATTAGTTAATATTTTGAGAAATAATATATGGTTGGAAGTCTTGGTGGGAAATTTGATGGCTGGTTGTATGTGTTGTCTATTTTTAAATGGGTGATTATATATGGACTATTGATTTATGTTGGTCATATTTTCACATGGTGTAATGTTATTGACTATTATTGTTTTCAATATTTTTTGAACTCTATTGTTATTAAAAATGATAGTCCTTTGACTAGGCTTGAATAGCTAAGTTATAGTTGTGAACTTACAAGCATGGAATGTAGATTGGTAGTCAAGATGTCTTAAGGCTAAACATATGATTGTAATTTTTCTAAGAGTGATAATAATGAATGTTATGGACCTAGATTTAGTTTATAAATCCATTTCTATGACCTTCAAATCAATGTATAGTGTATTATCCCCACTTCTAATTTATATCAATGTCATTTACTTGGTTATTCCATCTTATCTTTGGATGAGGTATTTTTTAGTCACTTTCCTATTTTATAATATATTTTTGTGTTGATTCATCCAATGGCTTGGGAACCCCAACATTTTTATAATGCCTTCCTAACCCTAGTTTTTGAACCCATCATCCAGTTGATAGATGGGGTGGTAAGGGCCACCGATGGTTGAGCTCATAGGGCTAGTTGGGAGGGTTTGTTTCACATTATTACATTTTGCTTTCACTCCCGGATGATCTTGTGGATAGGTGTGATAAATTTGGTAACATTTTTTTATAATTTTTTTATATACTTCTTTAACATAAATTATATGATCATTTCCATGTTGAATATTTAGTGAGTACAATTGCAAACTAATTACATTATTGTTATTAGTTTAGTTATACATTGTAGCTATTGTATGTTAATCCTTGCCTTTGACAATGGATCATGTTGTAAGAGGAGAAAAAGGTTTGAGGATGCTTGATATATGGTAAGAATTTTATATTCATGTTGTATCTTCTAAATTGAATCATTATTATGATCACCTAAAGCCTATTTTGGGTATTTATATGATAATGATTATTGTGTTATACTTCTAGTTCATTAAATTTATAACATTTATTATGTTAATGAAATATGTAGTTGATCTTATGCATAAATGGTGTATCATTAGTCTCTTTATTTATTTAATTATATTGTATCTATAGTTTCATGTCATGAGAATTATATTGTTGACAATGTTAAGACTTTCCTATGGATATACTTCACTTGTCATATGATGGTTAAGCATACATAAGAATGTCGGTTCAGTTTGTTAAGAGGTAAGAAGTGTATTTTGTAAAATGATTGTTATTGAAGGATGTATACAAATTGTGTTATTTTACATACACATATGTCCTTCTCTTTATATGTTGCATATTTATTGAAGCCACATGAATTATATATAAATTTTATTTATAGTTTGATTTCATCTTGCATATGAAATAATAGAAACATGGTACAAGTAACATCTTATGGCTATAATATGATAAAATCATTGTAAAGATGAATTTAATGGAATTACCATTGTATTTCTTGATCTTTTTACAATTTTATATAATAGGTACATATCTTTATTGGTAAATAATCTATTGTTGCTAGATTATTTTTCCTATTTTCTATTTCTTACTTCCTTGATGGAATTAAATCTAATTCTAAGTTCCTATATATATTAAGGGCTGCATATTACTTGTTAAAATCTATATTAATTCCTATAATGAGTTACTCAACTTGTAAAGAATGGATAGTTTCTTGGAAATGTTGTAATGAAAGATAGTTGTCATAATTTTCTTGTGTTACTAGATAGAATTTGTTGGTATTTTATTCTCTTGTGCTTAATGTTATATGAATATGAGATAAGGTTGAATATTCATATGGATTTTATTTTATATTTTGGAAATGAATAGAAATTGTTGTGTTTCATTACTTGAAGGCATACCCAACCAATCTTATGTTGTTATAGATACTTATACAAATTTTATTTAGGTTCCACTTATTAATTTATGGTTGGAAATCCTTATTTGAGTGAGATATTATGGATAATATGAATGAGATATATTAAAATTATGAGTGAAACCTTAATATGCTCATATTCTTTCTATACTTGATCATGTTGAAACACGTATCACTCATATATGTATGATCATACTTATTAATGATGTTACATGAAGTTGGTTTATCATTTAAGTGAAATTTATATTGTAAAAAGTGATAAGAAACTAGTCACTTAAGGTAAATTATAGATTTAATAAATATATGTATGGATGTAAATTTATTCCATGATATAATACTAAATGCATTGGTTGGCCTATGGTTAGAAATTAATTAGTGAATAAGTGAGTTGTATGGATTGAATATTTTCCCCACTTTGAATATAATAAATTATTGAATAATTTAATGTAGGAAGATATAAGCTTGGCTAAAATACTATTCTATTATATATTATTTCCTCTTATTAATTATAAAAAAGTGGTTATTTTCCAATATGATATATTTTTCATAAATATAATTACAGGCTTCCCATTATATCCTATCTAATAAATATGGAGTTGATTATAAATTGTATGATTACTCATATTTTAGATAATGAAATGCTTATAAACTAGACAACTTACATACTTGAAATAAACTAGGTAATGATGCAATGACCTTAATCTATGAGGAAACTCATAACCTCATTTGGTAGAACACAAATAATTTCCTATGATACTTTAGATTTAATTCATTGACATGATTGTACTCTCTTTTAGGTAGTAATAAATTTTGTTGTGTGCTTATGGATTTGTTATAAATCTGTAAGTATTTTAATCAATTACTAGTTATTACTTTTATGATTACTATTTTAGACATTATACCTGATTGTTAAAATAACAATAGACCTTATTATCATTCCATAGACCTATTGTAACCAAATGATAACATAGGGTGTGAAAATTTGTCTTTCTTAGTTAGTCTGAAAGTAACTATTTAACCATCTTTGAGTGGAACTAAAGCATACTAAGGGGAATGATATATTTATCAAGGTTTAAGGACCTATAAATGATCCTATGTGAAATAACTTGTACCACATATGGTTCTTGGGACTTATCCATGTACCTATATAATAATATGCCCTAAACCCCATAATTCATCCCTTAGGCAACCTACTTCCCCATAACATCCTTTTTGAGTACTTACCCTTGGTGAATTATCTCAAATCACCTCCTTTGGTTTTAGTTGTGTATATATGAGTATGTTGAATGATTATTTATTGATTAAAAAAGTGATGTAGTGGGTCCAACATGCAGTCCCAAATGTACTCTGATAATGCAATTCCAATTTTTTTTTTTGAGGGGTTGTTTCATAAGCAAAGTTTTCCTTTACACAAATTGACATTGGATAGGTATGACTTCATCCAAGTTCATGGAGATCAACATATTATGGAGATGGAATATTTAAGAGCCCAAAGGATTTTGAGGTGATATAGTGCCATCTAGTACTTTAGATTTACTATCATAGTACTTCCATATAGATGGAAAATTTATTTTCTACCAGTAAAACATAGTTTAACTACAATATTCATTGAGAATTTTTTAGTTGATCATCATTTTATAGGAAATCCTTAGAACATAGGATCTGATACCAAATGAAATGAACCCAAAACAACCCACATATTTTTCTTTCTTAGTTTATAAGTGTACCACACAAGTGCTATTAATGAGCTGAAATACCATTTTTAACTTCACTTGGCCTCCTAAACCATAATTCATATTTTATTCCTTTGAATAATTGGGTAAAATTATAGAAATATTAAAAATTATACCATCTAATCACAACCTAATTAAATTAGGTTCTAATTACCATAATGTTCCAAACAGGAGGATATAACTCCCATATATACAACACTCCATAAACTTTCTTGGTCATTATGTACCATAGAAGACAAAGGGTGACTAATAAAGATGATAAGCCAATATAACCATGATGTTCCAAGACTAAGGTATTTGATGATGCTTAAATATGTATCATAAGGTGTTTAGTGTGTTTAAGACACTTATAATTTTATAATTCAAAGAATTTAGAGCATGAGTTGTAGTTTGTGATAATCCTATTATCTATGATGGAATAGATTTAGAAAAAATGACTACTTCAAAATATTTATAATGTTTGTGGTTGGGAGCCACCATGTCCTATAAATATTTTCAAATAAGAAGATGATATATGTTAATTAAGGTGAATTATTATCAATTCTAGGTATAAATCTAAACTAAGATGGATATATATATATATATATATATATATATATATATATATATATATATATATATATATATATATATATATATATATATATATATAATGAATCTTTAATCTAAGTTAAATTGGTTAAAAAATAAGCAAAGGGAAGGTTAGGGTAGAGAGAAAATGTGTTGTTGTTTATCTTCATTCTAGACATCATGACAAAGTTCAAATATCATCTAGGCATGTACTTAAAACTAATGTATGATAAGAAACAACTTAAGCTCAAATCTTACCTACATCAAGAAAACTTCTAAGGAATGTGAAAAATAATAAAAATAGGAACCAAGTTTACTTTAAATATTTACCCCTATAAGTAGATAGTTGATGCACATCTACAAATGTAGAGAAAATAAAATGAAGTAAACTAGAGAACCTTCAGCTATCCTAGTATAAGTACAAGTTAACAATTCTAAAATAAAAGGTACACACCAAGATTCTATAAGAAATATTCAAATCAATAATTCAAAATATACAAGTGAGAGAGAAGCCATATAATAATTCACACAAACAAAATGAGACAATATTTTCAAAATTCTCTACTTGTATTAGTTGTTTGAAGGTTACACTTGTTTTTAGCTCAAAAATCCCTCTCCTTTTATAGTTAAAAATGATCCTTTTATAAGATACAAGGCATTATGGTGGTGAGTCTCATCCAATTACATTAGTACAAGTGTATAGGACTGGTGTCCTTTATATTGCATTCGAGAACAAATGACCTTTTCTTTTTAATAGACAGGTTTATAGATAATGTCCTCTTACCAATTGCATAGGTATATAAAAAATATATCCTATTTAAAGTATTATACATAGCTATTTGTAAAAGTAATATTCTTAATTCATTGATCTATGAATCCCCTTTGAGGACTTTATACATTCTATCTAAAGTTTTTGACTCAACTGATGTTTTTAGCCTTGTTTATTAATAACCTAGCTAGACTTTAGGTCAAATTTTGGATCAAAATATTCTTTCATAGGAAAATTTTTATCTCTCTTTAGCTCAATCATTTGCATCCTCAGTCCATAAAATCTATTTTTTGTCATTTTGTCCTTATGTGTCACCTTTGTTGAACTTTCATGGCATCCTGCTCAAATTTTGTTAATCTCAAACCTCTTTAAAAAGTCCATCTTTGCTTCACACCATCAGATCAGACTACATGGATCAACATGGACCATGGATCATCATTTTATTTGGATACATCTAGCTATCTTAAATTTTATGTCCATGTGACCATCATTTGACATCTACATAAATGCCATTGATGGGTGCATGATCATAAAAGTTAAGTTCATCTAAAGGGATCTTTTATTTCTTAAATTTGATGTCCGTGTGATCATCATTTGATGTCCATGTGATCATCATTTGATGTCCATGTAATCATCATTTGATTTCCACATGGACATCATTGATAGGTGTGTGATCATCAATTTTAATATCATCATTGAAGATCTTCACTGTCTTAAATTTGACATCCACATGATCATAATTTGACAGCTATGTAGAAGTCATTGATGGGTGCATGACCATCAAATTTAATCTCATCTTTCAGACTTCTTACCAAGTTTTCCACTTATCATTTTCTAATTTTATCTATTCCTACATGTGCCACGCTTTGATTACTCAGTGATTTAACTCTTTCAACTAGGGGTCCAAGGTTATACCACTTGGCAATTTTGTAGGAGCTCAGATCTTTGTTAAAAAGTTTGCATTGATCTCAGTCCATTCAATTAGGATATATATGCTAGAATGTGTATCTTTGATCACTGAAGGGTGCTCAATGTTTACATTAGGACCATGGCTTTTCATCATCAATATCTCTCCATTCAATCTTAGTCTTCTACTTAAATGTGGGTCATTGATCCTATATAAAATAATGAAAGTTAAGATCAAAACATAGGATAAAAAGATTAAGATAAGTGAATTTAAAAGACACTCACCATAAAGACCTGGGACCATGGTTTTAAACATAGAACAAAATAGACTATGAAAATAATCAAAGGGACCAAGTTTAAGGATTTATCCTGATCTTTTTAAGTTAGGCTAAACATAAAATAAGGACCCTATGGAATATGACTTAGCATAAAGTCTTAACCTAAGGTTTCATTATATAAATAAATATGATGGAACTTTGGGATAAGGCCTTAGGCTAAGTAATAAAGTGACCTTGCATTTTTAGTTGGACCATGTAAAGATAAAAGGGATCATGGATTATGAGATATGAAAAGGGACCACTCTTGAATTTTTAGTCTAAGGTTTGGTTATCTTTCAAAACATGACCAAGCCTTAGGATAAACATTAAAATAATTTCATGTTATTTTAAATTGATTTAGCAATTTGTTTAATAATTTTGGCATCAGGGGAAATGTTTCAGACAAAATGTTCAAAATAATCCTCCCGAAGAGTCATTTGGCAGAACCTTTACCTAGGATAAAAGTCCTAAGGGCACTTCTCATGGGGGAAAGTGCACTTTTAGAAGTTTGAAGGATAATTGAGGAAGACAAAGGACCATTTCAAAAACCCTAAAGGGTATGTTTGAAGATAATTTTCCACTTTCAAAAAGCTTGAAGGGTACATCTGGAAGACAAAATGACCCTTATAAAAATCCCAAAGGATAATTGAGGAAGGCAAATGATCATTTTTAAAATCCCAAAGGGAAATTATGAAGATAAGGCACCCCTTATAAAAATCCTAAAGGGAAATTTCAAAAGAATGCAAAGGGAATTCCAAAAAACTTGAAGGGTATGTGCCCTTCACAAAAATCTTGAAGGATAATTAAGGAAGGCAAAGGTCACTTTCAAAAGAGTTGCAGATAATTTTCTATGGGAAAGATGTTTTGAGATTTTTGTGTTAGACAAAATCTCTGAAACAAAAATCTTGAAGGGTTAATTCAAAATAATAATAATTATAAAATAAATATGTTGAAGGATAAGTGTAAAGAGGATGAAGGGAAATTATATCGAGCAAAATGCCCAATATAATAAGTCCATAGAGAAATTGTTTCAGACAAAATGTCCAAAACAATTGTCCCAACATAGATAAGTATAAAGGAATTAACCAATTGCATAAGTCCTAAAATAATTATTGAATAAAATAATGAAGGGCATTTGGAAAAAGTATCTGAAATATAAACCTAAAAAAGACATGTCCAAAACATAACAAAATGACTTTGCATTTATACTTAGACCACATGAAAATAAAAAGATCCCAAAGGGGGGCTTGGGAATAATAATAAATTAGCATGTATGTTTATACTAAGGGTTGGTCATGTTGAAAAACATGACTAAGCCTTAGGAAATAATAATAAACTAATCCCAAGAATTATTTAAAATGTTTCCATGCAAACAATGTTCATACCAAATTCAAATCAAGTACTTAAATTAAACTTAGATTAATGATTTAGCTATTTAAATATGAATCTAACAAACCAAATTTTAGTAAAGAATCAAGTTAACACTAAAATAAGGAAACCCAAGCATTGTTCATTCCAAGTAGACTTTATTAGACCTACAAATTAACACACAAAGATATAATATTAGCACTTTAGATAAGGGCAAACCAGAACCATGAACAAATATGATAACAAAACCAAGTGTGGGTGATATTTAGATAAAAATAGCATGAAAACATGTTAGTTATACTCTGATCAAGTGGATTTTCTATTTCAAGGCACAAATTTTCACAAGGGTCCCCATGTTTCATAAATGGGGGTATGTTAACCTCAATAAATGGTGATTTCTAGGGGAAACATAGCAATATGTTAAAATTTAAGGACTTTGGTTCAAAAAAACAAATATATTACCTATTTTACTTGATTAGTACCATTATTAAGATTAGTTCATGTTTTAAAACAAGTCTTGCACCTATGGAGTTATGATCAAACATCAAAATCTAATCATGTTATGTGTGTGCTTTGATTCCACTTACTATTTGCCATGGGATTTAGGGAACAACTTCTATATTTCATGCCTTTAATCATTAACATTGACTTACAACATGTTTCGATATTCATTAAGAACCATGATTTATCTTAGTGAAGGCTTGGGCATTGCTATGCTACTAGCCAAGTGTGCATAACCCCAATAGAGATACCTTTGGCTCCTCTCAAGACCTTTATTCACTAACAAGCAAGAATTCATAGCCTTGGTGGAGATTACTAGAATCACCGTTGCTTAGAAAGATTTTGATTTTGAAATAAGCTCTTATTTTTTTAGTTTTTAGGTCATGTTGGCTTTCTAGCAGAGGTTGAGAACCAGGTCAGCTAGGTTTAGGGATTTTGTCAAATGTTTGATCCTTAGACAATCAATAATGGTTTTAACTTTTGTCTTAAGCAAGGATGTTTGTTAAGTGTAAGCATGACTATGTATTAATAATTCAAGATTTCATTCCATATGTGCAATTCTTCTTGAAACAAAGCTTAGATCAAAACAAGGTTGTAAACCCTATGAAACAACCAACCTATCCATTAGTTCTTAGAATTTTCTCTAATTATAACATTAGGCTTTGTATTTTAGATCCATGATCAATAGATGCTAAGGAGTTATACTTGCATTCCTAAACTATGGAGTTCTTGAGTTTTTTTTTTAAAGTTTGAGTTAAAAGCTATCCAAAAGAGCTTATTAGAAGTAAGTAACAATGTAGGGAAAGTAAACACATAGAAGAGAAAACACAAAAAATATAAAGCAAAGGAAAAATCAAATAAATACATACAAACATATGTACAAACAAGGGATAGGAAGGAAAGAACAAAAATAAACTAATCTAGCCTACCTACTCTAATTCTAACCATTCTTAAAATTCACTCCATGAAGAGTCTAGGTGGGCCATCAAAGAAGTAGTGCTTGAGGTACTACCCATTGGTGGGTAGTGTGAACTATGTTCCATGTAAGTCTTTCAGCTTGAAGGTGTTATCTCTAAGTATTTTGGCAATCTAATAGGGGCCTATCCATAAAGGTGTGAATTTACCATGTTTACCCTTAGGTTTGAATGCCTTGTCCCAAAGGATAACCAAATATCCTTGCCTGAACACATTTATCTTTGATCATTTATCAAACCACCTTTTCACCATGGTTTAGTGTCTATAAAAGTTACTGAAAGCCTCTAATTTAACATCTTCCATCTGAATAATATCTAGTAACCCTAAATTTATCAATTCCTAATCATCCTTCATGTTCTCTTACATGAACTAATATGTTGGTAGCTTGAGTGTAATGGGGAATATGGGATCTTGGCCATATATAGTAAGAAGGGTGATGCTTTGAGAGCTTGCTTGACTCTTTTTCTATCTACCTATTGACCAAATTTGAATTTTAGTCAAATTACGTCAACCCCTACATTTATAAACTTTTTATAGGTTGTCATATGTCCTATGGGTGTGTCATGTTGGTCTATAATATTACCTATCCTTGCTTTATCCTTGGTTTAAGATCATCCCCCTTATAATTGGCTAGTCAACTAGAGTCAAAGTTGGTCAACCCTAGTCAAACATGGTCAAAGGTCCAAATTATCTCAAAAATGTCCTAATTTGGTCATTTAAATGTTTTAAGGTATTTCTAAATCCTTATTTTGTCCTTTACCATGTCTTATGTGCAAAATGTGTCATTTTGGCATATTCCTATAATAATAAATGACTTGTACAGACTTTCAAGGAAGCAGTTCTATCACCAAGATATGTTTTAAATGTGGAAGAGGTCAGAATCTATCAAGAATAATCAGATGTCAGTCCAAAAGGTAGTTATATGTAGAATAAGGTAGTTTTCCCTTGATTTTAGGCCCTTATTGGCACTTGTATAGACTTTAAGTCCATTTCTAGCTTAAAACATGGGAACAATGTATTTTCACCTCCCTAAACTCTTTTACATGTTTGGTTTGTAGATATTTCATCATAAAGTTTAGTTTCAACTTCTATTTCTTTTTTCTTGCCCTTGTAAGCTAAGAAAGGTCAATTTTAAATGCTTGGTGTGGGTCATACAATTGTATTTGAGAGGAATACTCTTGGGGATTGAAATTATATTTCATCATAATGTTTAGTTTCAACTTCTATTTCTTCTTTCTTGCCATTGTAAGCTAAGAAATGTCAATTTCAAATGCTTGGTGTGGGTCATACAATTGGATTTGAGAGGAATACTCTTGGGGATTGAAAATAATATGAGTCTAATTAATTTTCATGGCAAGAAGTCTAAGTTTAATGTCTTCTCCTTTATGAACCATCACTTAGACTCCAGGCAACTTTTTATGCATTCACATCCATGAGGGCTCTCCTTTCAAGGTAGTTTCATATTTATTTAATTGGGTTTGATGGTGATGATAGTTTAATATGTTTATAAAGGATTCTCAATTGGTTTTCCATTGATATTTTGCTTTTGGAGGTCTCAATAGTTCAAAAAAATCCTCTTCTTAGGCTTGTTTTGGTCTAATTTCACTTCACTGCTCCATACTTAGAAAATGACAACCTACAAGTGCCTTGAATGTGTTGTGAAGTTTATTTCAAGTGTTATTAATGAAGGTTTTTTAATTGAAGGATAAATTTTTTATTTGAATGTGTTTTAAGCCTTTTAACAAACCTTCTTTCTCAATTCCATCCTTCTTGCCCACACACAATTGAATGCATACTTTCAAGTAGCCTCAAAAAAAGGTGTAGAGATTCTATGGAGAATTCAAAATGTCTGATGATTCCATTTTTATCTAGGTATGATTTAGACCTTGGTATAATTTTATTCAAGGAGATATGACAATCAACAAAGAAAGGAACATCCAAAGCACAAAAGTGACTGAAACCTAGAACCTTGATCCCTATTCTGTCAAGATAGACCTCCTAGATCTTTTAGAATGATTTTTTAACAATGATGTTTTAACCTTTGGTCACCCCTGGTGAATTATCCTAATAGATCCTAGTATGTAAAATAGGTGTTCCAAGTTTAAAAGGATGAGAAAAAGTGGAGAGGGGTGTTCAAGAGGCTCAAAACCATGTTCAAACACACTGAATAGTTTTAGTAATGTCTATAGGTCTAAAGGGAAAAATGACATTTTGACACCCTAAGGAGGTAAGCAAGGAAAAATCCCATGACTTGGATGGCTCAAAAGACAAAATATTTTCCATGGTCTAAAATATCAATAGGAAAAGGTGGTATATTGTATTGGTGACCTCACACACTCACTCCCTATCTGTACACTATCTTAGAAAATGCATCTACAATGAAGGTAGAGTTTCAAGCATGAAAGAAGTCTCTTATTATATATATGGAGTTTAGGTTATGTTCATGATTGAAAATGGATTATTAGATACTATATGAATATACCAATTATCTTCATCATTATCAACTATTTATCTTCAACCTATGATCACCTACATGGTTTAATAGATGTAGGATATCTCAGTCCTACAAGCAAATAAGACTAAGTTCTAAAATCGACGCTGGTAAAGCCTTTGGTAGAGGTTGTTATGAGAAGTAAAATAGGAAAATTTATGGATCTTGTGTTTTAAATATTAATTTAGTTTGGTACCCTATTCTTAGTGCTTATAAACATTCTCAAATTCCCCTCAAGGAAGAAAAATAAACACCTTTAATAGCAAGAAAATAATGACCTATAAATTTGATGCATGATTGGTGTCTAGGGTTATTATTAGAGGAAACCAATACAATCAAGTATTTTTGGAAAAATATTAGTTCATAAAAATCCTAATCCAATTAGTGAAAGTCCAAAAGTATAAAAAAATACACCTGCAAGATAGTGAAACAAAGTGTCTTAGTCCACCTACAACCAAGTAGATTAACAATGGACTTTCAGTGTTTTAAAGGACAAAATCATGATGGGAAACCTATAATCAAGAGTAATTTTAATATAAGATTTAAATTAGGGTTTTTATCACTAATATTAAGCCTAAAACCATGCTAAATATCCACCTATAGGGGTTTGTCATTGCAACATATAGTCAGGGTCTTATAAACCAATCTTGTGTTTGCAAGAGCATAAAGATGGTTTGAGAGGTCAAGTTTTTGGAGAGATCCTTTGGAGGAATCATATGTGATTTATAAACATATACAAATCCTTTACACCTATAGGTCAAGATCAATGTCCTTCATTTTTTCATAAAACTCAATCAACTTGTTAAAGTCCCCTACATAGTCTGCCTTCAAAAGTCTAGTCTTGGGTTTTGAAGAGTTAAACGTCTTATTGATTGATTTAGAATTTAGTTTTTGGTATGGATATTCCTTTGGAAATATGTGATAAACTATAATGGTTTATTTTATAAAATAAAGGCAGCATGCCTTTTTTATATCTCATAAATAGGGCACTTTTACCATGCATGAAGAGGTAGTTTTGAAGAAAAAGGATGAAATTGGTGACTACAACTTAAGGGGACCCTTAAATAAGGTGTTTTAAGTTATATAAAATCTATATAAACATATAAACCTTATCTAGGATCTTTTAATCCAAACAAGATGCCTTAGGCAAAAAGGGTTGCAGTCAAACCCAATAGGCAAGGTTAAAGACAAGGGGACAAATAGGATGCCATTTCTATTTCAAGTCTTTCCAAGCATTAAATTACTTTGATTCATGTTTTAATAAGTAAAATGGATGTGCCAAATATATATATATATATATATATATATATATATATATATATATACATATATATATATACATATATATAATATATGTATATATATGCAAGGAAAATGTAAAAGGATCATTTTGAGTCGTAGGTAGAGGTAGACTTATGAAATAAATGTCTTTGGTGAGTTATTTTCATTTGTGTCATAATATGACATTACCAATAGTTTAAGACAATTTTTTTGGAAAATACTAGAGGTGTTGTATCCATTTGTTTGTATAAAAACTCATCAAGAAGTCATTTTTGGCTTAGAATGAACTCTGACCTTCACAGAATACAGGAAAAGAGTTTGAAGGGACAACTTGAGATGCTTATATATCTCATAACATTTTTAATGGGACTCTAGTTTGTTTAGGGAGGATGAAGAGGGTCCTCAAGAATCCCTCAGTGGAATTTAATTAGAGTTTCAATGTTTGTTCTTTACGAACAAATGTTAAGACCTAAAACCACTCCAAAACCCTTATAAACCCTCTCTAAGGAATTGATTGGGAAGATGAGATAAATTAAGCATCCAAATTTAGTGGAAAGGACATGAAACCAACTTGAAGTAGTAGAGGAATCTCCAAGGACTTAAAACATGTGACTGAGGTGTACTACACTTGTACAAATGGTGCAAAATAGGGCTCTTTTAAACTAATTTGTGTGTTTTAAAAGTGTGAAATGGTTTTAGATGATAAAATAAATTTTAAGAGGCATATTGAGACTTTTTATAAGTCTCAATCTGCATTTTATGAGGTATACAAACTCTTAAGTGTGCCTACCATCTCTTTCATTTCATCCAATCATAGTGAATGGGCAGTGAACACTTAGGAAAAGTAGTGAAACTCCATTTGGCAAGCCTTTCAAGGATTTTTTTATTGAAATTGATGACTTGGTATCTATTTAAAAGTGTCATTCCTGATTTTTCATGGATAATATTTTATAATTGGAAATGTTTTGGGTGATAAGTGTGAGAGGTGCATGGAAAGGAGTAATTTTGGGATTCTTAGGGATAATTATGCATGGATAGAAGAATAAGAATGATAAAATACAAATAAAATGAATGTGAGGGATATTTTATAACCAATCCCACTAAAATACATCATAAAAACTGACCCTATATAGTGATGAGGTAGTTTTGTGAAGGCAATTTATTATGCAAACACAAGGGAATCTATGCCACATATGAAGGAGTTGAACAAGTTTGAGGAACATTTGTCCTTGATTACCTTTATAAATTATCTCACACTTGATTATAATACTATTTTAATTGATTCTAATTTATTTATAAGTGTATTTATGACTCTTGAGCTTCTCTTTCTCTCTCTCTCCTCTCATAATTTCTATAAATTCTAGCCTTTTTGGCTATTGTACAAATCTCTCCACCTAGGTATGGTGATTCCATACCAAATTTTTGCCTTGAGACAATAAATATAGTTATTTTTACCAAATTAAAGATTTAACTAAGTGCATACAATGGTTGTTTGTCTTGTGTAAGTGTATTTTGACTTACCTTCACATGCTACTCTTCCTAGTGCCTTGTGTGTTTTGGAATCTCTATTTTGTAGGTCAGAAAAAAGTGTCTAATTATATTGTAGGTATAGTGAGTATTATATTTAATAGTGTTTCTTAGAATGACTATTTTCTAATTCATCCTAACCTAGGCTCTCTTTAAGACCCAATACTTGAAACATTGATGTGAAAGGGAAGATTGTCATTGGATGAAGTGTATGTGTAGACTTCTTCTTGGTTCCGAGTGCATGTTAGATGGTGTGAGTAGAAAAATTATTTTGTGTATCACCTCCATTATATTATATTTAATTTCATCTATTCTTATCCCTTTTCATTCCACTAATTTTTAGTAGTAGGATTGATCAAAGTGGTACATCAAGGGGAACTAGCCCCAAATCTAGAGATCCACCTCAAAGTTGGGTCACCCACAACCTTGAGGTGGTTAAATTATGCCAATTTAATGAGGAGAGACTTTTAATCTTCTAAAGGGGTTCAATTTTAAGTGACAAAACTACACATAGGGTATATTTTAGTAATTTATGCCAAGTTCTAAGCTTGTTTATTGCAACTTCTTTATTGCTTTCATCAAGTTCTTATTGGTTGATTCAGATATGCCATTTATTTGAGGGTAATGGTTGGATGATAACTTGAGAATGATAAAATAATAATATACCCATTTGATCATATCAATAGATATAAAATATTATCCATTATCACATACTAGAGAGACTAGTGTTCCAAACCTAGTACATGTATTTTCTTCAAAAAAAGTGATCACTTATTCGATCTTGCACTACTTAGTGTCCACTACATCAATATATTTGGTGTAGTAGTTAGTAGAATTTAAAAATTATTTATGACCTTATGATTAATTGGGGTTTATTACCCCCATGAAATATAATATACATTGAGCAAAAGGTTTATTTATCATAACTAGTTATAGTGGCATGGTTGCCTTGGGCTCTTTTATTCTAAAGACTTGACATGAATAGAACTACCTTACATGTTTATGAGGATCCCTAAAGATTATGGGCTAGTAGTAACCAACTATAATTATTTTATGATTTTTAATTTTAGATGGATGTCCACTTCTCATCTTTTCATGAAAATTTCTCATGATTTCAGCTACTTTTTCTTTAAATACACACCTCCAGTAAATGACTATGATGTTTTTTTGACATAGTAATCCATATTAAATTAGGTAGTGGGTTGCCTTAAGTCTTAGGGATATTATTTGTTCCCTAGTCAACCTTTCAAGACAAGTACCATTGATTACTAGATGTATAATAGGATCATACCAATCATTGGACTAAAAACTTTATTATTCAACCTGCATGACACTTAGCTTTGGGTTAACACTGGTAGTAAATTGAATTAGACCTTGGAACCTTACTAGTTTTTTATTATTCATTTTGATGCCACATTATTGAAGCACAAACATCCACTTACCTTTCTTTTCTCCTAGATTATTCTGACTTATTATGAGGTTGGAGGTAGGGTCTGGTAAGATGACATGTACCTTATTCCTAAGAATGTAATGCCTAAATTTATTCACTACCTTAACTAATGAACATGCTTTATTATCAATTAAATAATAATTTAACTAATAATTTTAAATTTTTTCCTCATGAAATCAATTGGATGGTCACATCCATTAATTTTTTGAGTTAAAACTGCAACAATAGTGTTATTAAAATCAAAGGAATAAAGGTAAAAATCTTTTGAGAAATATAGACTTATCAGGATTGGAGCTTGTTCAGTTTCCTCCTTGATGTCCTTAAAATCCTTCTTGGTTTCTTCATTCCAAGTGATTTTGAAATATTTATTTAGCATATCATTTAATGGCTTGATAATTTCCACAAATCCAAAAATAATCTTTCTTACTAAATTAATTTTTCCAAAAAATGACTTCAGTTCTTTTCTACTATTAGGAGGCTCTATTTTTGATATAACATCTACTCTATCTAGATCTATAGAGAATCCATCCTTAGTGATAACATGTACTAATATTTTTTCCTTAGTAACATAAAAAATACTTTTCTTTAGGTTACGAGAAATCCAATACCCTTTTCATCTTTCAAATATCTACTATAAATGCATGATATGATCCTCCCTATTCTAAGAAAATATAGATAGATCATCCATGTATTTAATAATTCATTTACCTACCAAAACTTGAAAAGCATGATCCATGCCTCTTTAGAAAATTTTCCCTAAATTTATGAGCCCAAATGGTATTCTTTTGTAAGAAAATATGCCTGTAATATCCCTTCGAATATCAAAACAAAGCTCCAAATTGCTTATCTGAATTTCTGCAAAATATCTTCAAATAGATGAATAAATCACAGTATAATTTCTTATTTATTTGCTCATAAGCTTACAATTTGAGATCCTCTGTCAGGTATACAAAGAATATCGAAAGTTTGGCCTTATAGCCTGAATAATCCGCGAACTGGGTTGAATCTGGCACGTCTCGGCCTGCTGTGTAAAAAACACAGTCGCCGACGTCGGTTATACTGCCGTCGTCGGTCGACCTGTAGTGGTCCCCTTGCCGACGTCGGTGATGAGTCAACCGATGTCGGTCTCTGTAAGTTCCTGTTCACCGATGTCGGTACCTGAACTTTCTGTAGATGCGTACGGATTTTTCGCAGATCTGTACGGAAGTCGTACGCTGTATGCCTGATCCTGATCTGTAGAATTATGGGCTGACACAAAAGATCTATATCTGGGTAATTCTTGAATCAAAAACCCAAAATAAAGAAATACCTGTAAACCCTTGTGATAGCTTCTGAGTGAAGTTATCTCTCAAATACCTGTAATACTATGATAACTTTTGGGTGAAGTTATCTCTCAATTCGGCAATAGATCGGCTGATCTTTCACAACCTCTGAATCGCACACAATGAAGAGTTGACGTTCTTCACTGCAATTGGAATCCTGGAACCCTTGGCTCAGTCTTCACAGAAGAATTTCTTAACAAGAATCAATATCAATAATAAGCATGAATACAAACTCTCTCTCATGAGAGATTCTTATACACCTCCAAAGGTGTGCTTGCTAAAATTAGACTCCCTTAAATTAGACTTCCTTAAATTAGAACTAGGGTCTTAAAATTAGACCAAGTCTTAATTTAGAATTTGCATCCTCAAATTAGACCAAATCATTAATAATTAATAATTAATTAATTATTAATTAATAATTAATTATTAATTAATTATTAATTAATAATTAATTAAAATTAGTTCAAATAATTAATATTTGATTAAATCAATCAAATATTAATATCTCCCTTAATTCATGCCCGAAAGTGCCCGAACGAAAGCCAAGCCCAGCTCCATCAAGACCCTCTATCCACCTCATTAGCCTACGAGGGTCGCATAATAGGCTAATCATCTACTCTGTACATGTCGACTAAAAAGGGGACATGACAATCCGCCCCTCCTGAAATTGCTTGCCCTCAAGCAATCGCTGAATACCGGGATCCCAAATGAAGTCTCGATCTACAGTGCTGTCAACCAACACAAACTCCAAGTCCTGTCCATCACCACTCTCATCCAATGGTGTCACATCACCTCTGTCTCCTGTACGCATATCGTCATCAACATGTGACCCCCCTGTAAAAGAAAGCTGAGCCTCTACCACATGTGCTGACTCTTGAACTGAACTCACCTCAAGACAAAGCTCGTCCTCATATCTCTCCTGTGTTGGTGCCAATGTGCCCTCATCATCGCACTCTATCATATCATGTCGTATAGGCATCTCCATCCGATGAAAAAACATATGCTTGAAGCTACTGCCCCGTATTGCCTTAAGAATATGTGTTTTTCCATCAACCTGAAAACGAACCTCCATATCTTTGAAATGAAGAGTAACTTCCTCAAATGAATGAAGCCACTTCATACCCAAGACTAATTCTATGTCCCCCATGCTCACTACAAAATAATTAGCCTTGAACTCATAGTTGTTCAAGCGCAATGGGAGATCTCTAATCATGCGCTCACACTTAAGAGTGTGACCATCGGCGACCTTAACTCTAATCCCCTCAAAACCTTCGGTAGTGAGTCCACGCTCCTCCACCAATCTGGCATCTATGAAATTATGTGTAGCTCCTGTATCAAGAAGGGTGGTAACCTTCTGTCCTGCCAAAACTCCACGGAGTCTGAATGACTCATCCGACTGAATGCTGGATAGGCGTGCCTCCTATATATGAAGCTCTAAATCTGCCTCTGCCTTAGGCTCTGAAGCCTCCGCCTCCTCAGTACTACCCTGTTGTTCGGAATCTTTTGATTCTGCATCCTCATAATACGCCCACATCACACGATTTGCTTTGCCCTTAGGCCTCAAAGGGCAATCGTGATGGATATCATATGGACCTTTGCAGTAGAAGCAAAGCTTCTTCCTGCGTAGATCATTAAGTGCCTCACGATCCAAAGGTGGTGCTGCTGGATTGGCCTTTGAATCATTTTTAACCCCGGATTTATCTATGTTAAAATCCGGTCTCTCTGTATCCCCGTTGGAGTGCTTATGGTCTCGCGATGAAGAAGTACCTCTGGAGTTAGATCTACTTGATGGGGCTGCCATCTCCATACTGCGCGCCTTCTTCATAGCTTCCTGTAATGAAGGAGGATCAAAGCCTTTGATCCAACCTCTCAATGGTTCTGTCAATCCCTCCATGAAGAGTACTACTAGTCGCCTCTCTGAAATGTCAGGAACCATGACTGATAACTTCTGAAAGTCACCAATGTATGACTCTAGACTGCCGCTTTGGCGCAACTGTGCCAACTCTCAAAAATAGGACTCTGGATCCCTCCTATCAAAACGCTCTACCAGCCTATCCACAAACTCCTGATAGGATGTGATCTGATCATGATGGAGTGTCACCATCCCGTGGTGCCACCAATCGTGAGCTACTCCCTCAAGATGTAGTGTTGCATATCTGATAGCATCTTCCTCACCCATTGGCCGCAATGTGAGAAATGTATCCAGCTTACTAACCCAGGCCTGTGCTGTCACCTTACCACTACCATCAAATGTTGCTAGTGTGAGCCTGCTCGTAGCCTGCTTCAAATCATTGTTCTGGGGCCTTGGTCTCCCAGTCTGTCGACCTCGATAATGTTCTTTCCTTTGTGTGAGGAATCGGTCAAAAGTAATCATCTCCCTGACCACAGGTGGCAATGACTCCCACTCATCAGTCGCTGCCCTGAATGTGTCTATAAATTCCTCCTCATGCTCTTCACCTGCTATAACCTCTTCTGCTTCCTGTCTCACAAAGATAGGCCTAGTAGGCCTATTCGCTGTACGAGAAACAGTCCCATGGCCTCGCTGTGATCCTGCAACACTCCTGACATCCTCACGGTGTGGGGAATGTCTCCTCGGAGAACCCAATCTTGGCAATGCTGCTGCCAACTGCTGTAATACCTAGTTATTCTGCCTTTGCCCTTCTCGTAGTTCTCTAAGAGTAAGTAAAACCTCTGGATCATCTTGGTCTCTCAGATGGTGAGGAATACGGGCCCTGCCAATATCATCACCCATGTCTTCCGGCGGTTGTTCTAGAACTTGAGTACCTTCAAGCAAAGCTTTACTGCGTGTGTAATACCCGTGTGGTCGCAACTCTTGTGGCTGCATAAAATTTCTAAACCCTCAGGATGGCAGGATTTAGCTCTGATACCACTGTAATATCCCTTCGAATATCAAAACAAAGCTCCAAATTGCTTATCTGAATTTCTGCAAAATATCTTCAAATAGATGAATAAATCACAGTATAATTTCTTATTTATTTGCTCATAAGCTTACAATTTGAGATCCTCTGTCAGGTATACAAAGAATATCGAAAGTTCGGCCTTATAGCCTGAATAATCCGTGAACTGGGTTGAATCTGGCACGTCTCGGCCTGCTGTGTAAAAAACACAGTCGCCGACGTCGGTTATACTGCCGTCGTCGGTCGACCTGTAGTGGTCCCCTTGCCGACGTCGGTGATGAGTCGACCGATGTCGGTCTCTGTAAGTTCCTGTTCGCCGATGTCGGTACCTGAACTTTCTGTAGATGCGTACGGATTTTTCGCAGATCTGTACGGAAGTCGTACGCTGTATGCCTGATCCTGATCTGTAGAATTATGGGCTGACACAAAAGATCTATATCTGGGTAATTCTTGAATCAAAAACCCAAAATAAAGAAATACCTGTAAACCCTTGTGATAGCTTCTGAGTGAAGTTATCTCTCAAATACCTGTAATACTATGATAACTTCTGGGTGAAGTTATCTCTCAATTCGGCAATAGATCGGTTGATCTTTCACAACCTCTGAATCGCACACAATGAAGAGTTGACGTTCTTCACTGCAATTGGAATCCTAGAACCCTTGGCTCAGTCTTCACAGAAGAATTTCTTAACAAGAATCAATATCAATAATAAGCATGAATACAAACTCTCTCTCATGAGAGATTCTTATACACCTCCAAAGGTGTGCTTGCTAAAATTAGACTCCCTTAAATTAGACTTCCTTAAATTAGAACTAGGGTCTTAAAATTAGACCAAGTCTTAATTTAGAATTTGCATCCTCAAATTAGACTAAATCATTAATAATTAATAATTAATTAATTATTAATTAATAATTAATTATTAATTAATAATTAATTAAAATTAGTTCACATAATTAATATTTGATTAAATCAATCAAATATTAATATCTCCCTTAATTCATGCCCGAAAGTGCCCGAACGAAAGCCAAGCCCAGCTCCATCAAGACCCTCTATCCACCTCATTAGCCTACGAGGGTCACATAATAGGCTAATCATCTACTCTGTACATGTCGACTAAAAAGGGGACATGACAATGCCCCACTTAGTAGTAACATTAGTATTCATCCTATCTTCCTGATTTACCAGCACTTGGTTATACCCTGAAAATCCATCAAGAAAGGACGTATAGTAGAAGCAAAAACACTTTATATAAATTTTTTAGAGAAGGCAAAGGCTAGTTGGCCTTTTTAGATGATTTTTTTATATTTCTGAAATTAATGCATAGTCTTATTTCACCATTCTTTTTGCTAATTGGCACCAAATTAGTGACCCAAGTAGAGTGCCTAATGGGAAATAAATCTTAGCATCTAAATTTTTTTTGACTTCTTTAAAAATCATAGGTTCTAAAACAAGGTTGATAGGCCTTTGATTTTATCTAAAATGTTTGTAGTTTTCCTTCAAGGGTATGGTATGAATGATGACTATTAGATCAAAAATCTTCAAGTCATCATAAGACCATGCTATTATGTCCTTATAGTTTTTCATCAAGTCCTTGGCCTTTTCATTTTCAATGCTTATACATGTTATCCCAATATTAACTAGCCGAGGTTGATCTTGAGGTCCAAGATCCACTGCCTTATAATCCTTCCCACTCACCTTGGGTATTATAGTGTTTTTAGTTAGTTTGTCCTGATCAAATAACCTTTCCAAAACAATCATTCCTTTTGGGATTTTTTTGTTACTTAATTGAATAGATTTTTTATCAAATCTATCATCCTCTTAAAGAGTATTCTCATTATCATTATCTATGAAATATGCATCCAATACTCCTAAGTTGGTCATGAAATCTAGGATTTGTTGGTCATCATTAAAAAACTACATATGGTTTATGTTATCTAGGATTAAAGGGTATAGAAATAGCTCAATGTTAAAGTTTTGAGAGTCATGGTTTAACACAAGATTAGTTGTACCTAAACAAATATCATCACTAAACTTGTCTCCTCCCTAGGGATGGAAATGATGTTGAATGCATCAAAAGATTCTAGTAAATCCCAGACTCTGAAGTTATATCTCTTGATATATGATAACTTACATTGATATTTACTCCTTACCTAATTAATCATAAATTTTGATTCACCATGAATCAATAGTTATCTAACCCTATGCTTAATGGAAAATTACAATCCTAGAATCAAAGATTCATACTATACAAGATTATTTGTGTAAGGAAATTGATGTCTATAAGCAGCTTTTAATTCTTTCCCAACAATATTAGTTAGAACAATTCCTACTCTAGATCTAGAATTACACCTAACACCATCAAAATGTAACTTCTAAATTCCAAACAAAGCATGAGAAGTCTTAGAACTATGTACCTTATAAGTCTCGATGGTATACAATCCTAATTTAAAATCCATCATGTTGATCTCATTAGAGTTTAACATGTTAACCCTTTCATTCACAAAATTATATTATGTGATCATGTGCTTCATCTAAGGCTCTCTTTCCACTCTGATCTAATTTGAGACTCCTTTCCATGGTAGCCACAAATTTAAATAGTCAACAGACATATATCCATTTAATGCCTTTATACATTCTCTACTTAATAGTATCCCATATGCATCAGGAATGTCCACCACCTAAATTTCAATAAATTGTTAAATCCTTAGCTCAGAGGCAAGTTGCATATGAACATGTAATAATTCCCCAATTAACTTAACTCTAGACTTATCTAATTGAGTAACAACTCTAATAGATTTAATAGGAGTCAAGCCAAGTTATTTATAAATACCTGCTAACATGATATTTATGGATGCATTAGAATATAATAAACAATTATGTAAATTCTTACCAAACATTCTGACAGTAAGTAGGAAAGGTGGGTATTTTGTCTTATATTTATACATAGCAACATTAGCATTATTAGTTTTGGGTGGCCTACCAAGATTTTTAGACAAGGACTCTAACAACAGGTCTCTTTTCTTAGTGAACTATGTCAACTCATGAAATGTAATGTTATCTTTAATTTTCTTCATGTCTTCTACAATATTATATCTAGTCCTATTAGAATAATTATATGCATTAGTATTATGTTTAGAAGTACTTCCCTTTGGAGGCTCTAGGTTATTATTTGAGGTAGTATCCAGAAGAGTGTCAAATTTTTTAGGAGGTGTTGATGTATTTAGGGGCTGATTTTGCTCCCTATTCCTTAAAGGGTAAGTCTTATAAAATAACTAATAAAATGCATGGACTTCCTTAGGAATATCGTCAGGTTCATTATCTTCTTAAAAATGGAAGTCAGACATCTCCATCATAAAGGCTTGGTCAACAGATTTAGATCATAATGTACATACACCATTATATTTATTAGGAACCACTTCAAATGTATCCAACTCTTCTTGAAAGGCCTCAAAATCTTTATATAATTCAAATCAATCTATCTCACCATGTCTATAAGTGTAATGTACTCTACAATAAAAAGGTAAAGAAATATCAATAAGATTTATATCCATTTTTTTCTTATCAACATATGACTTATTATTCTTATTTTTATTATAACTATAATTATGGAATATGTTAGTGGGCCTATTGAACCTTTGGAAATAAAATTTCCTACCTAATCTCTCTCTAGTATTACCAACATGCTTTTGTAGTTGAATAAAATCAGTGCTTAACTTTTGGACCATCTTTAAGATAGAGTCATTTTCATTTTTTAGTATCTTAGAATTATGAGCCTAATTGTTATTAGTACCAATGGTTAGTACCAAGTCCTTTTGATCACTAAGGTTAAATCCATTTACAATAGTGTTCAAGAATCTAAAGTTCTAGGTAGGATGAGCATGACTTAAGGGTAATTGGTTCAAAGTTGGGATTTGGTTCAAAATAGGTATGTTCTGATTCTTATTGGGGAAGACATTTAGGGCAGGAAAAAATGGGTTGACATTGGGAATAGATTAAACCATATGACCTTGGGGTTACATCTGGTCATTAATAATCATAACCTCCACATAATCTAAAGCTAATGTGTTCATGGGTCAAACATATCTCTTTATAAATATAGAAGTCATAGGATCTAAAGCATCTTTATAGATTTCTAGGGCTAAAGCATCATTGGGCTTGTAAGGATCTATGGTTTGGCTATATATTTTTTGGAACCTAGAATTAAATTATCTTATAGGTTCATTTACATCCCTCTTGATTATGGTGAATTGATGATACAAGACATAAGGACTAATAATTTTACCAAACTAGTCAATGAAGACATTATTAAAATCAACCCAATTTATAATGTAATTTTTAAGGAGATTTAGAAAACATTTATATGCAACATCCTTAAAAGTGAAAGGAAATAGTCTACATGATAAATCTTCATAAGTGACATTTAATAATCTCAAATAAGCTTTTAATGATTTAATATGTTCCTTATCCATTATAATGTTATTAGGATTAAATATTGGAAAATGTTTCTCAAGGTTGGTAAGGTCATGTACCACTACCGACATGTTGATAGAAGAGCCACCCAGCCTATTTATACCTTGATTGGGGTTGAATATGTGAGTACCCTAAATTGGTGAAGTTAGAAAAGATTTTTAAAGCTTACACTTACCTTTATCCCACCTAGCTCTTCTATGGACTTCTAATTCAAGTAGAAGTTCCTTAGTCTCTGAACATGACCTTATTCTGATTCTTGATAATTTTTAATCCTATTTGAAATATGATGTGTCAATCCTATCTTTGTAGATATAAATGATTATAAATGCACATTAAGCAAGTTTTGAAAATGTTCATATAAGGGATGATAAAGGATCACAATCTTTAATCAAGTCAGCACAAAAATGTATCTAAATACATAACTAAGATTGACCTTTACATGTTTTAAGTTTAGATAAACTCAATTGAGAAAAGGATCTAAGAATCTTTGATCAAAAAAACTATTACTAACCTCAAACCTATTGGTTTCATAATTCTAAATCTATCTTTACCACAATTCAACATATTTCTTTAGAGAATGTCAATATTTGTCTAAATAAGCATAAAGACTAGTTTAAAACTATGAATATCACCAACCTTTACATTATTATGCTAAAAGAAACACAAATATGTAAAGAGTAAACTAATCTTTAAATAAAATTCACAAAAAAATATCAAAGATACTACAAATCTACAAAGAATTTGGCCCTCCTTTTAGCACTAGTGAGGCTTACCTTGTTGATTCCTAAATATGTATCACAAGGTGCTTAGAGTGTTTAAAAAACTCTTCTAATTTTAGAATTCAAATAACTCATAGCATGATTTGTAGTTTGTGATAATCCTATTATCTATGATCGAATATAGGTAGAAAAAATGACTATTTCACAATATTTTTAATGTTTGGTGGTTGGAAGCCACCGTAGCATACAAATATTTGAAAATAAGAAGATGATATATGATAATTAAGGTGAATTATGCTCAACTCTAATTCTAAATCTAAACTAAGATGCATATATAATTAATATTTAATGTAAAGTGAATAGGTTAAAAAAGAAGCAAAAAGAAGGGTAGGGTAGAGAGAAAATGTGTTGTTGATCTTCATTTCAAACAACATGACAAAGTTAAAATATCATCCAGGCATGTACTTCAAACCAATGTATGATAATAAATAACTTAAGATAAAATATTACCACACATCAAGCAACATTCTAAGGAATGTGAAAAATAATGTAAATAAGAACCAAGTTTACTTTAAATATTTACCCCTATAAATAGATAACTAATGCACATCTACATATGCAAAGAAAATAAAATGAATTAAACTAGACAACATTCAGTTATCCTAGCATAAACACAACTTAAAAATTATATATTCAAAGGTACACACCAAGATTCTACAAGAATTATTCAAATCTGGAATTTAGAATAGACAAGTGATAGAGAAGCAATATAATAATTTATGCAAACAAAATGAGATAATCTTTATAGAATTCTCTGCTTGCATTAGTTTCTAAAAGTTTACAGTATATTTTAGCTCAAAAACCCCTCTCCTTTTAAAATTGATAATGATCCTTTTATAATATACAAGGCAACATGTCAGTTAGTCTCATCTAATTACATTTGTACAAGTGTATAGGATAGGTGTCCTTTTTGTTGCATTCTAGAAAAATGACCTTTTCTTTTTAATAGACTAGTTTATAGACAATGTGATCTTACCAATGGCACATGTTTATACAAAAGAATATCTTATTTCACAATATTATACAAAGCTAGTTATAAAAAGAATATTCTTGATTCATTTATTTGTTAATCCCATTTGTGGCATTTATCCATTTTATCTAAAGTTTCTAATTGTACTGATGCTTTTGGCCTTATCTATTAATAACCTAGTTGTACTTTGGGTCAAATTTTGGATAAAAGTGTTCTTGCATAGGTAAAAATTCAGCTCTCTTTGGCTCATTCCTTCATACCCTTAGTCCATAAAATATTTATTTTATCATTTTTTTCTTATGTGGTACCTTCATTGCACTTCCATAGCATCCTGATCAAATTTCATTAGTCTTGAGCCTCTTTGAAAAGTCCATCTTTGTTGTGCATAGTTAGATCGACTTAAATAGATCAATGCAGATCATGAATCTTTAGATTATTTAGATCCATCTAGTTATCTTAAATTTGACATCCACACAACCATCATTTGAAATTTGTGTGGATTTCATTGATGGGTGTGTGATGATCAGATTTAAGCTCATCCATGAGGGTCTTTGGTATTTTAAATTTGACGTCTATATGACTATCATTTGATGTCTATATGGGCATCATTAATAGATGTACAACCATCAATTTCAAGATCATCGTCAAGACTCTTCATTATCTTAAATTTAACATTTATAAAACCGACAATTGACATGTTTATGGACATCATTGATTGGTGCATGACCATCAAATTTAAACTCATCTTTAGGACTACTTACCAAGCTTGTTGTTGGAAATATTGTCATTGATGTCAAAGGTCTAACATTATTAGTGATAAAGGCCCCATTGCATTTAATGATGTTTTTAATAGTCATATCTTGGATAATGTGTGTTAATATTTATTTAATATTAATGAATATATTTTTAGTTTCATATGAGACAAAAGAAGGGCCTATGGAGAAGTCAAAGAGTCATGGGCTAAAGACAAAAGTATAATGGGATGCATTTTCCCATGAAGAGTCATCTTGGGGAATTCTAAGGGTCACCAAGTGAAGAAAAAAGAGGAAGGGTGTAATTTCTCATGAAGGGACACTTTGAGGAATATAAAAAGTCACCAAGATAAGGACAAAAGAGGGAAGGACATTTTTTCTCATGAACGGTCACCACATGACTTTTCAAAGGCAAGGATGAAGGGTCATAAAATTTTTGTGCCATTTTACATGAGGATTGAAGGGTCACAAAGGGGGAAGGCCAAAGGTCATTTATAAATCTATAAATAAAGGATTGAGAAGCCATTTGTAATGTGAAAGAGATAGTTTGTTTTGATATTGTAATATCTAGCTTAGAAGATCAATGGGAGAGATGAGTATGATTTGTATTTGTTATATTTAGATTATAAGAGCAAAGGTGAGAGAGGAAAGATATATTGTAATGAACTATCATCTATTGAGATAGCAAAATTGAGAGATAGTTATGTGGTATACACAAAGGGGTTGGTGCTCCTATGGGTTGGTGCTCATAAATTGTTATTGTGTTGTTGCTCAGCAAAGGGGTTAGTGCTCATGTGGGTTGGTGCTCATGAATTATTGCTATGTTGGTGCTTAGAAAAGGGGTTGGTGCTCATGTGGGTTGGTGCTCAGAAAAGGGCTTGGTGCTCCTATGGGTTAGTGTTCACAAATTGTTGTTGTGTTGATGCTTAAAAAATGGGTTGATGCTCCTATGGGTTGGTGATCATTAATTTTTGTTATGTTGTTTCTCAGCAAATGGGTTGGTGCTCATGAGTAGTTGTTGTGTTGGTGCTCAGCAAAGGAGTTAGTGCTCCTTCAAGTTGGTGCTTGTGAATATTGTTTGAGTTGGTGCTCATTGACATACTTGAGATTGTTCTCTATTGTTTTTCCCACATTGGGTTTCCACATTATATCTGGTGTCTCTCTTTATCTTGTGTGGTGTTTATTGTTTCACTTTTATTGCATATCTTGAATGTTTGGTTAAGTGGATTTTGATTAAGGGAAAGTTTTATAAGATATATGATATACTGATTCACCCCCCCTCTCAGTATATCCCATGCTTAATAATTGGTATTAGAGTAGGTTCCTTCAGAAAGGGTTTAATAGCTTGAAGGTAGATCAAAGAAAATCACAAGATGGCCAAGCAGCTAAAGAAGGAGAATCAAGAGTTGAAATCTATCATTAAGGCTCTTAAGGAACATGTGTGTATCTTGGATTCTAAGTTGGCTATAGATGTAAAAGAAAATAATATATTTACTCAGGATCTTAAGAATCAACTAGATGTTGCAAATTCAAGTTTAAAATCAAGAGAAGAAGACTGTAATTAGTTAAAGGTTGAGTTAGGTTCTTTAAAGGATAATCATGAGAAGTTCATAATCAAGGTTGAGAAAGATCATGAAATATTAGTCCAAGGTAAGAAGGATACAAGTTTTAAAGGTGATTTAAAGAAGCCAATCAGGTAACCCAATGCTTTCAAGTTTTCAAATTCCTTTCATGGCCATTGTTTTGTTGGTCATAAGGTAAGAGACTATATGAGGAGAAGCAATCAGTCAAAGGGAGATCTCAGTCACATTCAAGGAAAAGGTATGCAAAATATTATTTGTTTTTATTGTCATAAGGTTGTCCATATTGCTAAATCATGTCCAAATAAAGTAAAGAGATATTCAAGGTATGTCAAAGGATATAGAGGCCCTAAAAAATATGAGAAGATTCAAATTCAAGTTTAAAGACCTAAAATAGTAAAGGTTGATTAGGCTGAGTTTAAGAGTGAAAATAAGTTACTTGTTATAGTAGATAAAGAAGTAGATAGGAAGGATTTTGAATAATCTTTGGTTATATTTGAGCATGAGCCTTGTCAAGATAAGATAGTTGCAAGAGTTGAGAATATGAAAAACATCACAAATGATAAGGTTAGTAAGTCAAATAAGTTAGACATGCTTAAATAGATTCTAAGAGAAAGACACAAGGAAGAAACAAAGGAGATGTGGGAATCTCCTAGGATTTATTTCTAGGACCCTTTGTGTGGGGTGTCTCTTCTAAGGCTTTAAGGAGACACTTTTAAGAAAAATTGAAGCATGGTGCATGATATTGGGTCTTGGCTATGTTACATGACAAGAAGGTGAGTTGAAAGATTAATTTTTATATCATTTGAGGGAATATATTTTGAAGAAAATTTTGCACCAGTATTGAGGTTAGAGGCTATTAGAATGTTTATTGAATATGTAGTGTTTTAAATTTTTAAAGTGTTTCAAATGGATATGGTCATAAGAAATTAGAATGTTGAAAAAGAGCTAACAGTTTTAGAAATAAGGAGAAGGAAACTCATGTAGAATCAATTAAGAAGGATTAGAGTTTTAAAGATCCATTCATTAAGAAGAAGGTACAGACATGTTCATGGTAGAAGAAACAACTTGAAGATTCTATGATGGTGCAAACAACATTGCATGTAAGAAATGAAGATTAGCCATGGTTCATTAGTAGTGGATGTTCAAGTCATATGATAGGAGACAAGAGTAAGTTCAAAACTCTAAAGTAGATCAATGGTGTCACAGTGAAATTTGGAGATAAAACCACTGCCAAGATAGCTAGAAAAGGTACTTTGAGTTTAGATAATGATTGAACCAAGACTAAGAATGTTTGTATGTAAAAGGTCTTAAAGCATAATCTATTGAGTATAAGTCAAATATGTGGTCAGGAATACACATTAAAGCTTTATGTAAAAGGTTGTGAGATTAGAAAAAAATATTCAAATGAGTTGATTGCATATTCTCAAAGGATAGGGACCAATTTTTATGTATTATTAGATATATTTTCAAAGGCACAATCAAAGGACACATTCAAAGATCTGCAAGAGGAGTTAGGAGTAATTTCTATTACTTCCTACCATTGATGTTTAGCATCAATTGAGGGGGAGCTAAGTGTTAGCTTTAGGTAGGCCCTTTGCCATTGATGTCAAAGGGGAGAATAATAGGTATAGGTATAGGTTTCTATAGTAAGGGGGAGTTGATGTATGTTTTCAGATGACAAGATGTGTAGGTGACAAGATATGGAAATTTTAGGATTGAGGTTACCATTAATGACAAAGGGGGAGATTGTTGGAAATATTGTCATTGATGTCAAAGGTCTAGCATTACTGGTGATAAAGGCCCCATTACATTTAATGATGTTTGTAATATTTATATCTTGGCTAATGTGTGTTAATATTTATTTAATATTAATGAATATATTTTTGGTTGCATATGAGACAAAAGAAGGGCTCATGGAGAAGTCAAAGAGCCATGGGGTATAAGACAAAAGAATAATGGGATGCATTTTCCCATGAAGAGTCATCTTGGGGAATTCCAAGAGTCACCAAGTGAAGAAAAAAGAGGAAGGGTACAATTTCTCATGAAGGGACACTTTGACAAATATGAAAAGTCACCAATATAAGGACAAAAAAGGGAATGATGTTTTTTTCTCATGAAGGGTCACCACATGACTTTTCAAAGGTAAGGATATGAAGGTTCATACAAGTTTGGCACCATTTTCCATGAGGATTTAAGGGTCACAAATGGGGAAGGCCAAAGGTCATTTGGAAAGCTATAAATAAAGGCTTGAGAAGCCATTTGTAATGTGAAAGACAGAGTTTGTTTTGATATTGTAATATCTAGCTTAGAAGAGCAATGGGAGAGATGAGTATGATTTATATTTGTTATATCTAGCTTAAAAGAGTAAAGGTGAGAGAGGAAAGAGATATTGTAATGAACTATCATTTAATGAGATAACAACATTCAGAGATAGTTTTGTGGTATACACAAAGGGTTTGGTGCTCATGTAGGTTGGTGCTCATGAATTGTTGTTGTGTTGGTGCTCAACAAAGGGTTTGGTGCTCCTATGGGTTGGTGTTCATGAATTATTATTGTGTTGGTGCTCAGTAAAGGGGTTGATGCTCTTGTGGGTTAGTGCTCATGAATTGTTGTTGTGTTGGGGCAAATCAAAGGGGTTGGTGCTCCTATGGGTTGGTGCTCATGAATATTTGTTGTGTTGGTGCCCAACAAAGGGGTTGGTGCTCTTGCAAGTTAGTGCTTGCAAATATTTTTTGAGTTGGTGCTCATTCATATACTTGAGATTGTTCTCTATGGCTTTTCCCACATTGGGTTTCCATGTTATATCTGGTGTCTCTCTCTATCTTGTGTGGTGTTTATTGTTTTAGTTTTATTACATATCTTGAATGTTTGGTTAATTGGATTTTGATTAAGGGAAAGTTTTATAAGATATAGGATATACTGATTCACCCCCCCTCTCAGTATATCCCATTATTAACACTTGTCACTTATCATTTACTAGTTTAATCTATTCATACATGAGTTGTGCATTGACTACTCAATTATTCTTCTCTTTAAACTAGGGGTTTGAGGTTATGCCACTTGGTAGTCCTATGAGAGGTCAAAGATTATTTAAATTGTTTGCATTGATCTCACTCTATTCGATCAGGATCTGTATGCTGGAATGCATACTATTGATCACTAAAAGGTTCTTGATGTTTAAACTGGGATTATGGATTTTCATCATTGATCTCACTATATTGAATCTTTTTCCTCCACTTAAATGTAGGTCATTTATCCTAAATAGAAGAACAAAATTTAAGTTTGAGACTTAGGATAAAGAGATTAAGCTAAGTTCCAAACATAATATATTAGACCTCGTGAATTTAAAAAAGACTCACCATAAAGACCTTGGACCATGGTTTTAAACATAGAACAAAAGGGACACTATGAATAATTAAAGGGACCAAGTGTAAGGATTTTAACCTAATAATTTTAATCTAGGCTAAACATAAAATATGGACCTTATGGAATTTAACTTAGCATAAGGTCTTAACCTAAGTTTTCATTGTATAAATAAATACAATGGAACTTTGGGATAAGGACTTAGGCTAAGTAATAAAATTTACCCTACATTTTTAGTTGGACCATGTTAAGATAGAAGGGATCATGGATTACAAGATATGAAAAGGGACCAAACATCAATTTTTAACCTAAGGTTTGGTTATGTTGTAAAACATGACCAATCCTTAGGATAAAAATTAAATTAAGTCCATGGCATTTAAATTGATTTAGGAAAAAAATTTCATTATTTTGGCATTGGGGGAAATGTTTCAAACAAAATTTTTGAAACAATCCCCCAAAGAGTCATTTGGTAGGGCCTTTGTCTGGGACAAGAGTTTTAAAGGGCACTTCTCATGGAGAAAGGGCATTTTAAAAAGTCTAAAGGATAATTGAGGAAGGTAAAGGAACATTTAAAAAATCTTGAAGGCCAAGTCTAAAGATAAGGTGAACCTTATAAATATCCCAAAGGGTACATCTAAAAGATAAAATGCCCCTTAAAAAAATCCTAGAGGATAATTGAGGAAGGCAAAGGATCATTTCAAAAAGCCTAAAGGGAAAGTCTTAAGATAAGGTGCCCCTTACAAAAATATTGAAGGGAAATTTCAAAGAAGCTGAAGAGAATTACAAAAAACCCTAAGGGTATGTGCCCTTCACAAAAATCTTGAAGGATAATTGAGGAAGACAAAGGTCACTTTCAAAAGAGTTGCAGACAATTTACTGTGGGAAAGATGTTTTGATCTTTTGATGTCAGACAAAATGTCTTAAACAAAAAACCTGATGGATCACTACAAAAAAATAGTAAGTCTAAAACAAATATGCTGAAGGGTAAGTATAGAGAGGATGAAGGGTAATTCTATTAGGTAAAATGCTCTATATAACAAGTCTATGAGGAAATTGTTTTAGATAAAATGTCCAAAATAATTGGCCAATTGCATAAGTCCTAAAATAATTATTGAATAAAATATTTAAGGGAACTTGGACAATGTATCTAAAAGATAAACCCCAAAATGACATGTCTAAAACATAACAAAAAGAATTTACATTTAGACTTAGACCACATAAAAATAGAAAGGTCTAAAAGGGGGATCAGGAATAATAAGAACTTAGCATGGATGTTTACACTAAGGTTTGGTCAAGTTGAAAAACATGACCACGCCTTAGGAAATAAAAATAAACTATACCGAAGCATTATTTAAAATGTTCTCACGTAAAAAAGGTTCCCACCAGATTCAAATCATGTACTTAGATTAAACTTAGATTAAGGGTTTATATATTCAAATATGAATCTAATAAACCAAATGTTAGTAAATAATTAATTTAACACTAAAGTCATGAAACACAAGCATTGTTCATTCTAAGTAGACTTTATTGGACTTGCAACCTGAAACACAGAGATCTAATGTTAGCACTTTAGATAAGGGCAAACCAGAACCATGAACAAATATGCTAACAAAACTAGGCTTGAGTGATATTAAGATAAAAATAACATGCTAATGATACTCCAATCAAGTGAATTTTTTATTTTAAGGGACGAATTTTCACAATGGTCCCCATGTTTTAGAAATGGGAGTGTGTTGACCTCAATAGTATTCACTTAACCATTTCATTTCTCTATAATCTATTTGTTTATTATCCTTAAGGATTATATTCAACTTCAAGGGTATCAATTTAGGACAACCTTAAATTCTTAGATCAGATATTTATTTAATGCAAATATGGTTAATATGACAATAATCATAATATTGTTTGGATAGTTTTCTAAGACAACTTCACCAAGTTGCCAATTAATTACTTAAGGTAAAAATAAGGCCTATTATTTGCATTCAAGACTTATAAGAAATAAAAATCAACCACATAAATCTCATCAGAGCTATGAAATAACTATAGTTATAACTTAGTCCAATATATGACTTAGAAGAGTAATTCTCAAATTAATAAATGACCAAAATTAGAGTCAATATTCATACATCTCATTATGTTATCCTAAAAATCAAAATATTCATTTGGAATTCCTTTTCCTTCATCACTCATATTTATTTCTTAGTAATTATCCAACATTATATCCTCATAGACCTCAAAATACATAGGGTAATTTCCTAAGGCAATCATACCATCTTAACCATTTACCCATGCACTAGTTAATGCTGAGAACTAATTAGATAAAATGAGAATAAACTTACTCATTTTATATCTCCTTAAATTTTGTAATGAATCCCCAAAAATTAAACATTAAATCAATGGACAATAATTATTGCATTCATGAATAATAGACTCGTATGAATGTAAATGTTCATGTATATAAATCCAACTATAGTATGAGCAACCATTCAAGAAAATTTACTCTTTCCAAGATGAAACAACATTCTACCTCTTTATATAAAATAAACATAATTAGAGACTATATTTCATTCTACCACTTGTAAAAAACTAGAATTGTTAAATCAATAATAAATTGATCATAATGTTCATTAGAGAATATTTTATGCATTCAACCAAATGCTATGGTGGTAATATTGGGATGAACATAAAGGCATCCATAAAATTAGAGGCCTAAAAATTGACACAAGACTATAATAAATCAATCAAATTCATGCCACACATAATTATGGTATAATGAATACTATTGATATTTGATATTTTAACAATAAATCCTTTACATATAGTAACAATAGGGGCATATAATACCACCTATATCATCATAATTACATTAAACCCCAAAATATCCCAAAAGAGTTAGGGTTGTACACTCTTGGCACTTATACATCTAGTGCCTAATAAATGCATAAATAATTTCCTTTAGAAAACAAGTATTAATATATAAAATTTTCATATAAGGATACTACATACAACAGCAATAACCTTATTTACAAGGAATTAGAAAAATCATCAACTCCAACAATCCATTAAAAAATGTAACCTCTGGACAATGGTCTATTTTAAAAATTATGTTGCCTAGGTACCTTTTTCATACACTATAAATAAAAGTCAAAAAACTAGTCAACTTTCAACTAGCAAGTTCAAATTTCTCTCCATACTATGCATTTTTACCCATAAATTTAAACTGTAGTATGGAAACCCTCATGTACTAATCCTGAAAGTGATTTCCAATATAATCCAAAATCAACATAACAAGCTACCTAATTACAACATAACTCAAATAAATATCAAGAATTCATATCCTTAAATTAATTCAAGAATAGCCAAACTTTACTCATACTCTTACTAATAAGTAATATGATCAAAAAATATTAATTTCAAATAATCTAATAATAGAAATGCATAGAAAGATAGTTTCCTTCCAAGAGAAGTTACCTTATAGATGGAATACCATTATTTTCAATATATCATCATTAAAAAGGTTAGGGAGGTAATTAATAATTTATTAAAAACTTTATGTGAATCAATTCATTGACTAACTATGTAATTCTAGACCAAAATATAATCCTAGGAGTAGAACATTTAAGTTAGCAAAGATTAATATATTGTTGAAATATTTAGAGCATCCATGTGCTACATGTAGCAAGGTTAAAATATAACACATAATCTGGTAACATTTGAGCTCTCTATAAGGCAATAGTCCCACCAGATACCTCAAAGAATCATAACAAGATAATCTAACACTTATGTACATGAATGTAATATCATTCACAATTATAGGCATATATATTACCATACTATTAAAACCACATAAATAACTCATAATGTAAAAATTAACCATACTTATCCAATATCCATACATTTTACTTATTGAAGTATGCAATCCAAAATAGGATAACAACATAATATTAGAAACATGCATCCTATGCATTGGAAAAACCATCCACGGTCAATAAAATACTTCAAATCAATATTAAATTTAGTTTTATTATTTAAAATAACAACACACATTTTACAAGTTGATGTGTACAAAACTCTTGATTGGACCTACTCAGTCTACATAAGAATTCAAGAATTTAAACCATGCTACAATAGTCTAAATAAGTTTAGCAATAAATTCATACATTGACACATTACCCTAACAAGTGAAACAACCTAATTAGTTTTGACAAGGTTTCTTTTTTTATTCCTTTATATCTCAAAATGCATCTATTTATATAATAGTGATAAATGAGCACTACCAATTGACCAAGGAAAATATAGCCCATAAAACACTAAAATAAAATACCACTTTCAAAAAAATAATGTTATTAAATGTCATTGAAGCCTTCATGGTTACTCAAAAATGTTAATCCTTAATTATCATAACAAGTTTTATATGTTTTATGAATTGAATAAAAACATAAAATTAACACCAAAACTTCATTAACACATGCTAAGCCAAATCAATTAAGAAACCAATCATTAGAAGTAAGTTATTTACTTTAATGACCCAGATTAACATAAAAGGTTAACCAGAACATACAAGCTTCCTATAATTTCATGAAATATATTCATAAGTAATATTCCATAACTAAATTATAAATACACCAAACAATCTATAGAAATATATTACTATGCTCAAACATAACCTGATAAAGTAACAGTAATATCACCAAGGAGATATACATCTTATCCTCATTCTGTATAATTAGGAATAGCTAGTTAAATAGCTAAACAAGCATTCAAAAGTTATGAAATTTAAATAGTTGACCCCAAAAATAGTTGGGTCTAATTTTTCAAAAAAATTCAAGCAACATGGTAACACTAATGAATTAAACAACTTGGCCAAAGTGCCAAAAGACATAGTGTAAGATAAAACCAGTTAAGGTAAAAACCCCAAATGTTATTCAACCCCAAAACACCACTAGTAATTAAAGGATTAGAATGAAATAATAACCCAAAATATATACATGTCTCTAAAATGAATTACCTAATAATAAATCTTTGGTTCCATAAGAAAGGCCAAGCCCAAATGTTATGCTCATGTTTAACATAAAAATGACCAAGGTAAAAGAAGGAACAATAACATTCAGATCTAACCACACTCTAAATGGGAGGATTTTATAGTGAATTTAGTTTGAATAAAATGATTTTATACACCAAATTTATATCCAAAACCCACAATGGCTTGGTAACACGAATCCACCATATTCAATAACCCATATACAAATATTAAAAAGATTGTGTGGATAAAATCAATTTGGGGCATAACCAAAACCTTTGAATCAAACCAAAAATCCCCAATGCCCTTTAAATATGAAATAAAAAATCAAATTAAAGTTAATTTCTTTGATATATATTGAAGGTGCATACATGTACATGCATATGAAATTCCATATTATACTAGAAAACTCAAAAATTGTTGTAGCCTAGATTTTGGATTTCTTATGTATTACTATTTTTAGTAATAAAAACCCAAAACATAAACATCAAATAAATAGGATAAAAGAGATAATCAAATTACCATAATGATAATTATTACCATAATTTTACCTCTTATTTCTCCTCTCCAATATTTCCAAATGTATTTTTAATGTAAAATATGTTGGATGTTGGATTGTTTGACTATTCTTGAAAATGGCTTCCAATGGACTTATTTATTGGATAATGGATTTGGGTATGACAATATGGATGAAAGGAAGATGATAATGGAATCAAGTTATCAAGTTTCCAAGTTGGTTTTCAAGTTCTCAAGTTAGTTTTCATGGAGGAATTGATTTGGTTATATAGGAAATGGAGGGAATAATTAATGGCCCAAATTTAATTTTGAGCCATTGGAATCAATGGTAAGTATATTTACAAGTAATTTTAATTTTTTTGAAAATATCGAGAATAAAGAAGTCAAGTGGAAAAGGGACTAATTTTGAAGATATTTATAGAAATATCCAATTCTAAAAATCTCTATTAGGGTTTGAGGGTGTAGGAATAGCTAGTTAGTAGGGTAGTAGATGGGTACATAAATAATTTTTTATTTTTCTTTTAAATTGGCAAGTGTATTAATGAGTAGGTTAGTAGGTAAACAGGTTTAGTTAGTAGATTAATAGAGGGTATTAATTTTTTATGGGCTATAACAAGGTTTTTGGGATGTGGGAATTTTGATGTAGGGATTAAAATAATTAGCTAGGAAATATATTTATAGGTTATATTAGTAAAACTAGTGTAATTATCAGGGTGAGTAGATTTGGATGGATACATTTTTCCCCTCTTTAAAATGGATTTGTGAATAGATAGGATGGATGGTGTAATGGTCTTTCAAAAGATAACCATAATCATGTGTGGAAGTAATGTTAGATGATGTTAGTAGGTATGATGCCCTCGAGGGAGCATGTGGGGAGAACTGACCTACATGGTCACTCAAATAGAAGTCCCAAGGGTGTGATGAGACTAGGATGATAAAGTGAGGTTGGGATTCCCCAAGTAAGGACATAGTTACAAGTGAGATTCCGTAATTAAGGGATTAAAGTGGCTCAATTGCGAGATGGGGTTTAGACAAACAACCAATGTCTAGAAAGGAATTTGATTGATAATACTAAACTCCCAAGATGTAGATATTGTCTAAAAATTAAAGAGATGATATGGATACAACCTCATGAGAATTATCATAGCAAATACATATGGAAAATAAGTGTGAAAATTGATAACTAAAACTAGATAAGTGGATTAACAATAAGGAGCCACTTTATGTGAGATACATAGCTTAAAATGATGTATGATTATCAAGTGATTAGTCCAAGGATGAGATGGAGATGAGGGGTTCAAAATGGCCAATTAAAACCTAAGCATAAATTTGTGGCCAGGTGATTCCTACATAGTCTTAGGAGACCTTAGGCTGATGTTGTTCTGATATAAGATTAGGTTATATGGCATGAAAATGAAAAATCCATGCTTGATATGGCTTAAGAATGATATTGAATAATTTATTGGAGTAATGAAATAATGTTAATGGGATTTAGGTGTGATGTATTAAGATAAAAGTGGTTTATGGGTTAAGGGGGTGATTGGGGGTAAAATATGGGGGGGGGGGGGGGGTAAAATAAGACAAAATAGTGAAAAGAGATTCATTTTTACTTTTATCCATTGTGAAAACTTCTCTTTAGATAAAAACATGGACTATATCCACTAAGATTCCATTCATGGAGAGAGAGTTTGAGAATTCTAGAGACTCAAATATGTTGTAACATCGGTGAGTAATGAACCCCTATCTCATGTTTTTTTAATTTTTGTATTTATTTCATGGTATTTAGGGATAAATTATCATGGTTGCAATATTGTGATTGAGGGAAGTTATCTCAGTTACATTATTGCACACATGACTTGTAGTATTGCTACACAAGTGGTGTTATTATAATACCATAGGTATAGAGATGTGATATTGTAATACCACAAGTTTAGACTTGCTATTTTTTAATATCATGAGTGAGGGATTGCTAGTTTTGCATAACTACATGATTATACTCACAGTTATGAAAAACTTCAAAACTCAAGGTAATGTCATGGGTTAGGAAATTTCACAAGTTGTGGTTTTATTAAGGTTAGGAAAAAATGGTTAAGGGATGTGGGATAGGCTAAGGGGATTATGTGGGTTTGAGAAATGGTTAAGGTGTTAGATGTAGTTAACTAGGATTTCACTAGTTTAATTTAGCGGGGTTTATTGGTGAAGTTATCTATAATTAAACTAATGTTTTGTTATCAAATGAAGATATTTAGGATTAATGAAGTTATATAAGTTAGAAAGGTTTAAGGTGAATTAGATGAGATTAGTAAAGATGAGTGAGGTTGGGATGGGTAACTTAGATTGGTTAGATTGAAGGGATAT
>JARHVA010000809.1:4097500-4117500 GCA_037957365.1 Torreya grandis | reverse complement strand
ATGAGAATCACAATGAGGGGATCTCCACCTCCATAGAAAGATAGCTTCTATCCCATATACTAAAGTATATGGAGTGGTCCCAATAGGTGTTTAGATACTTTTTCAATAAGGCCAGAGTGTAGGATATAATTGTAAGTTCCAATTCCTTCCCTCATCATTAAATATTTTCTAAATAATATTTATAAGAGTCTTATTTTTTTCTTTCTTTTCCATTCCCCTGGTGGTAATAAGGGGAAAAAAGAGTTTCTTAATATGAAACCACATACACAAGGCCTCAAAATCTTTATTTTTGAAGGACTTTCCATTATCAAATATGATGTTGGAAAGAATTCCAAAATGATAAATGATATAATTTAGAATGAATTCAAAAATTTAGAGACATGTATTATAGTTAAGTAGAATTACTTATACTCATTTGGTGAAATACTCCATAGAAGTGATAATGAATTTGTGTTCAATGAAAGATGTAGGATTTATCTTGCTAATCAAATCAAGTCCCCATATAAATAATGGATATGGACTCATAATAGGTTTTAATTCTTATGTTGGTGCATGGATAATATTACCATGTTTTTAACAAGCTACACATTTCCACACATACTTGCAAGCATCATGTTCCATGGTAGGCCAATAATATCCAATCCTAAGAAATTTCTTGGCCATGGCCATCCCACTGACACAAACACCAAAAATACCATCATGAACCTTTTTTATCATGAGAAAAGCCTCTTCTAAGGTGAAACATATTAAAAAATTCCCTTCATAACCTCTTTGATAGAGCACGCTACCAAAGATAGTGTAATAGGAGGTACAGTGGATGAATACTTTGCATTGATGGTGATTGATGTTTGATGGAAGAATTTTATCATGGAGGTAATTATAAATTTCATGGTAACAAGGGTGATTGGGATCATGAATAACACAAATCTATAAAGGAGCCATAGATTTATGTTCTAATAGGATCAGATGTTCCATCATAAAATTCACTTAGAGGACATATTTAGGGAGATAAATTAGGGATCCAATAGTGGTCATGGATTTAAATACCTTATTACTCCCTCTGGGCACTTCTTCAAATGTAATAGACTAAAATTTTTGCTTCAAATGATCTACCAATTGCTTATAGGGGAGCACTTTTTCATTTTTGGTATCAAACTATTCATTAACTTACTTGATGATTAGTTGTGAATCACTAAATACTTGAATATGTTGAATATTCCATTAGATGGATAATTGAAGGCAAAATATCAAAGACTCATATTCATAAATATTATTGGTACTTGGGAAAGCAAGGCAAAAGGATTTTGGAATAAGGTCACCTTGTGGGGCCACCTAAATGATTCCCATGCTTGATCTATGTGTGGCAAAAGAACCATAAAAATATAGCTTACATCTATTAGATTATGAATTATTCATTATAGATTCATTTGGGAAGGTTGTGGTAAGAGGCTTAGTCATTATAGAGGTGCTTACACTAGTTAATATACTATCACTTGTCCCTTAATGGACTTTTGATAAAAATATTCAATAACAAATTCACTATGCAACATGATCCACTTGGCCATTCATCCTATGAGGGTTGATTTTGATAGTAGATATTTAAAGGGAATCAACTTTAGAAATGAGTTAGACTTGATGGTTAAGCATATAAAGTTGAAGTTTTTACAAAGTAAAGAAAATAGCTAATCAAGCCTTTTTAATTGGAGTATAATTCAACTCATATGAGATTAAAGTGCAACTGAGATAATAAATTTATTTCTATTTTCCCTCATCATTATGTTATGTAAGTAGAGCACCTATCACACATGGTGTTTCAAAAATACATAAGAGTAAGGGTCTTCCTATTGGGTGATAAAATAAGTGGATTTACTAAATATTACTCGAGATTATTGAAGGCATGTTAACATCTAGAGTTCCAATTAAAATTGGTCCCCTTATTCAATAGATGATTAAAGGGATGACATTTATGTAAAGATGAATCATTGAATAGCTTACAACTTACCCTAAAGACTCCTAAGTTGCTTCAGATTACAAAGGGGAGGAATTTCCATAATAGATTTGACTTTGTTTGGGTCCACTTATATGCCTCTCCTTGATACAATAATCCCTAATAATTTACCTAAGGTTATGCCAAATACACATTTATTTAGATTCAATTTGACTATATATTCTCACAACCACTCAAAAATTATTCTCAAGACTACATGATGTTATGATGTGAGATGGGACTTCCCTAGGATATCATCCACATAGTCTTCAACTATATCATGGGAAATAACTATCATCTCCCTTTGATAATTAGCACTAGAGTTTTTCAGACCAAAGGGTATGACTTGATAGCAGAAGGTCCCCCATGGAGTAATGAAGATTATTTTATATTGATCTTCAGGCATAATTTTGATTTGATTATAGCCTAAAAAACCATCCATAAGAGATAACATTTCATATCCAACTATTGAATCCATGATCATATCAATATTTGGGAGAGGGATTTCATATTTGGTACATGCCTTATTGATGTCTTAATAGTTATTAAAACTTCAAATTCCTCCTTATGGCTTAGCCATAGGAACAATATTAGATATCCAATTGGAATAGTTGATGGGATGGCTAAAGCATACTTCCAATAATTTTTATAGTTCTTCCTTAACGAGTAAGGCCACTTTAGGGTGCATATTTCATAATTTTTACTTAATTGGTTTAAAATTAGGATGAATAACCAAATGATGCACAACTAATGAGGGTTCAAGTCCTGGCATGTCAAAATAACACCATGCAAAAATATGTATAAATTTCTTGAGAAATTCAATAAGAATATGATACTCCTCAAGTATGAGAGTTGCCCCCAATTTGATGATTTTAGGATGTTCTTCATTTCAAATGTTAACTTTGATCACCTCATTAATAATAGAGGGAAACTAATCCTAGAGATAAGGGGGAAATGATTGATTCGATATATCTTAATCAAAAACTTGTGGTAGCTAAGTGTTAATTTTAGCGTACTTTTTTGATTCAATTGAACCTTGTGAAAATACTTCCAAATTTTGGGATGGATCTTATTCCTTAGATTAATCTTCTTCACTTTGGTTAAGGGGAATTTTTTGTTCCCTGAAATAAGCTAAATGATAGAGATGACAAAAAAGGCCTTTCTTATGATCATCAAAAGGCATGAAATCATGTGCTCCCAATAATTATAAGATGGACTCATCATTTTGAAATATATTGAAGGATGGATCCTAATGTTGATCCCACTAAATTAATGAGGGATAGTAGAGGGATATGTTTATGGTTGAAATAATGATGTTAGGTAAAAGGTTTGTGGAATCAAGCTCCTCATAACAACTATAAATGGAACCCATCTCGATTTCTTCATTCGAAAGAGACTCCTCAGGGATTGAAGTAGTATCCATAATAATATTGTTTACGCCATTATCAAGAAGGTTATACCCTAAGCCAAGATATTTTGGATTTTCTTAAACTTTTATGGGTTTAAGCCTACCTTCTTCATGTCTCCCTAGTCCTTTACCTTGATAATACATGTTTTGTAACATTTTATGGATGTGGGGGTATCTCTTTCTAGGATATGTGAGGGCCTCATCTTCTAAGATAAGCCATGATTCATTTGATTCATCAATATATTCTTCTAATAATAATAATAATCCTGAACTAGAGAAATATATTGGTCTAAATTTATAGATTATAGGATTGGTCTCCTGTAACTGTGTGGGGAAAGAGGTAAGTCACCAACATAAAATGTTTTATATTCATACTCCCCACACCCTATGGATGCAATTTTTAGATGAGTGACTTCAGGTAATAGATTTAAAGAAGGTACATGATCATCAGGGCATATATATTTATCAACTATTGGGCTTACAGTGGAGTGATTAGTGTTAGGACAGTAACATGAGGATGAGGATTGACCCATTTGGTAACTATGAAAATGTTTCATTTCTCCTAGAATGGTAACTTCTATGCTTGAATGTAGGAATTTTAGACATTGATGAAGGGTGGATGGGACTAATTACATCTCATGAATCCATGGGTGAACCAATAGTATATTTTAGGGTATATCTACATCCACGACATGAAGTAATGCTTGATGTACCATGGGTTCCATAGAAATGAGAAGGTAAATAGTGCCTGTAGATGGCCATTCATTATCATCATACACTTTTATCATGATTAGAGTAGGACCTAAAGAAGATTTACAATACCCCAATTTATTTAAGAAAATAATATTACATAAGTTTAATGGTGACCCTCTATCTATGAGTACCTTGGGAATGCAATTAATGGATATGAAAACTTCTATGAATAATGGGTAGTTATGATGGGGAATAATGGGAGGATTGTCCTAGGCACTAAAGGTGATTTACTAAGAAGGAGACAAATGGCTCACTAATGCATAAAATTGATTGGTGTAAATATCTCTAGGGTCATTTAGGTCATTCAAAACCTAAGTGAATATCTCCCACTACATAAGGGATGTTAAAAGAAGATCTATTAACGAGATTTGAGTGGGTGTCTTCCCAAGTTGTTGAATTATGTCATAATATTTATCAGAAGATACCAAAATTTTCTTATAGATATTTCCCTTTTTATATAAAGAGGTGTATGGTTCCTTTTGTGGTGCCTCGAGAACTCTAATTTTATTATGTCTAGTAGTCACCATGTAATCAACAGTGACATGATCGTTCTTTAATATGGTGGGTGATGGTGGAGTGGGATTTTTGGAGCTATAGATTGTAATGGTATTTACATAGTGGTATGGGATGGTGTGGTACTCCATGCGATTGGAAGCAGAGGCCTAACCATAGTTTCTTAGTGGTTTCCCTTATTTCTAACCATGATTGGGCAGAAGGTCCTAATAAATACCTAATTATTGATTTTTAGATTGATTTTGAGTACTCTCCCCTTCATCTTCAATATCACCTTTTTCAATGAGGTCATATATATAATTTTTTAATTGCATAAACCTCTTTATGTCATCACCATTAACTCTACGATAATTATAGAATTCATCCTCATGGTACTAATTAGGTCAAGGTTGATGATCATCCAGTGTTTTGATTTTAGGAAGAGTAATCATGTTAACAACAATCAATTACTTAAGGACTATTTCAATGGACACTCCAAGGATGGTAAGAGGTCTTTTCCCAATTCAAGGATTTGGTTTACCTCATTTCACTTGAATAAAAGTGACATTATATTGATCTATGGCATTCCTCTTTTGCACCATTTAAACATGTTATTTGGAATTTGTAACCCCATCTCCCATAATATTCTTATTCTTGCTGAAGATTTTTTACTTTCCCAAAAAGGAATTATCTTGGTTTTGATTATGTTCATTTTAGGAATATAATTTAATTATTCCTTTTTCAATATGTTCTCTTTTAATTTGTATCCCATTTTCAATAATTTCATCAAAAGTTTTGGAATATTGCAATTTTAATTGATATTCTATCTCAACATTGAGATTGTCAACAAATATTTTGGCTAGCTCTTTTTTGGTACTATACATTGAAGGTAGCTCTCTAAAATTATCCATTATTGCAAGAAAGATGCCAGGCTTTCCCCATTTCTTTATTTAGTGTTGTAAAGGTCTAAAATGGAGATGTCATGTTTGATGTTAAATGATAAATGTCTTAAAAATTATTTATTTAATTCTCTAAAACTAGATATAGACCCCTTTAGTAGATGAATGAACCATTTTAGGGGTGGTCTAGTGAGGATTTTTGGTAAAATTCTCAATAAATAGGATTCATCTTATGAAACTTCATGACAAGCCATATAAAACTCCTGTACATGATCATAGGGATCACCTTTTCCTATATACTTTTCAAATTTACGTTTGTTGAAGTGGGGTGGGAAAGTTATTTACAAAATGCTCATATCTAAGGGAGAAAAACAAAATTATTTGTACTTATATTTCATTTCTTATGAGTGTGGGTCAATTTATTGGAGTCTCTTTCATCACTTTCCATTATTGTGAAAATGTTAGATCCCAAAGGGGATTGGAGGTTTGGTCATGACCATTATGGGGTCTATTAGAGTTGTGTGTATTTTGATGGGGGATGATGATCATTGATTTTTTTCATGGAGTAAAATATTTATTTATTATGTGAGTTGATCTATTCAATCCTCTAGGATGATTTTCCTTCTATTAGACTCAATATGGTTATTTAAAAGAGGTGTGTGTCATTATTCTTCTTCAAATTCTTGTTCCACAAATTCCTCTTCTTCAGGTACTTGATTAGAGTGTATGTGTGTGTGTGTGTGTGTGTTTTGATATGGTGTATTAGGCTTAGTGGAGGGAAAAACTAAGTGATATAGAATATTATAGTCAAATTTTGAGGGTAGTGTTCCCTAATTTTAATGGTTTGAGCTAGAACTTAGTTGCAATTTTCATAGATGTATTGGTCAATTAGCTTCATAATGTCATCTTATAGATGGGTTTGAATTAGTTTTCCTCTCTTCTAGTAGTGTTAATATCACTATGTGTGTTATCATGATCCTGACTTTGATCACCTAGATTCTCTAATAAATTATTCTCTTGGTTGAAAGCTTTTCCCATCGTAAGTTATTGGGCATGGGTTAGGATCACTAAATTGGATGTCAAAAGTGGAGGTGTGTTGAGGTGTGATGGGTGATGCCAAAGTTTTGATTACTAATTTGGTCTATAAACCAAATATAATAGTGGTCAAAGAGGGTGATTTATAAATGTGGTGATTATAGAAGGGGATGCGAAGATTAGGATGACCATAGATTACCATAAGATGAAAACCTTGTAAGATTCCAATATAGAAAGAAGAAAAGGAGGTGATGGGATCAAATACCTTTTAAACTAGAAAATTAGTGATTGTTTGGGTGTTAGGTATGAAAAGGTATTGATAGGGAATTATGGGTGCTAGACTAAAGTCTTTGACAAGGTTGTATATGTCAATAATACCTAGTCCAAAGGATTATAATGAAGAGATGGAAGCATGGGTGACCACTAGGATTTGGTTCCAAGATTGAATATAGTGTCCAAGGATGATAAATGGGAAAATAAGAGATGGATATTATAATTTTATATAGGATAGTGAAATGGAATATGAAATATATTAGATGTTAATTAGGATAATGAGTGGAAGATAGAAGATGGTTGTTAGATGTTATTTAGGATAGTGAATGGAAGATGATGGATATTAGATGAGGAATGGAAAATATAAAAGGAGTGTTGTTTATGATGATGGTATGGATATGATGATATAGTCCAATAATGGGTTTCAGCCTAAAGGTATCTAAGGTATGAAAAATAAAAAGGGTATGGCTAACTCAAGTTACAAATAACATAGGTTAAACACAACACACAAAAAACACACACAATAACAAACCCTAAGCTATAAATTGGAAAGGGTGTGTAACCTAACACTCACAACATTTAAAATATTCATGGGTGAGGTTGTAATATAGTGACCCATTATAGAATAAATTAAACCCTATCGACCCTATCTACACTTAATAGCTTATTAGGAGTTGATCATGACTATGATAATGAAATAACTATTATGGATGAAAAGTCCTATGATAGGTTTATATAAGGATTTATATGGGATTCCCATATATATATATATATAAAGGTACAGTGGGGCCAAAGTTTGTATAGGATTCTATCTACCTGCTTTACATATTAAAGCTTAAAGGCCCCTCACTCCATGAAACCCTTTATGGGGTATTCTGCTTTAGTGCCTATTGAAAACTCTCCCAATATTTATACTATTCAAGAACATAAAGTTTGGTCTAGTTCATGTTGATGAAATCCACATCACTGACCCCAAAGCCCATATATGGAGATGAATTCCATGTCATGTGTTATCCTAAACTCAAAAAGGGGGGAACAAATAGGTAAACACAATTGATTTTCCCAATTAATTACCTATGTGAAGAAGCATAAAATATATATAATAAATCCAAATATATATATATATACACACACACACACAAGTAACAAGAATGGAATATAATATTTTGGCACCCCCTACAAACATAAGAATTATAAGAACAAATGGGGTGTTTTTTGTATACACATAATATTTTCAACTTTTATCAAATAATGATGTTTTCTTTCTTACAGGAACCCATTGGGTCTCAATATATTTGAGTGAATGCCTTAATGAGTGTACCATAAAAGGTATTGGAATAACATTGGTGCTTTATAGGATTATTATCCCTTATTTCCACTTATTACCAATCCAACTAGCTCCTAAAAACATTACCCTAAGCTATTACTCCTCTTTTGCTTACTATTATAGTCTTTTCCCATCTTCTATACCCCTTTTCCTAACCTAAAACCCCTTTTGATAGTTTATAGTACTATGTTCACTAGTTCAACTTTGTACTCTTATTGGTGAAACTCATTTAGGGTCTAGGTTGGATTTTGACCAACCTAGCCTGTGATCTAATGAGTCTTTGCCAATATCAATACTAGGTTGACTGGGTTGACCCTGTTGGCTAAAACTTTTAGAATGGTTTAAGGTTTTATATATATATATATATATATATATATATATATATATATATATATATATATATATATATATATATATATATATATATATAATTTCATAATTATTAGAGAACCATCAAGATTTATTATTCATTTGTGCTCTTTTATAATCTACTCTTCCACCATTATACTTGAGGAGTCTTAGGTTAGGATTTATACTTAGAGAATCTAGTCTTGTGGAGAAGTCTTGAATGCTTTAACCTTTCTTAGTGATCCTTATAAACCAAACAAATATATTTTGAATCCCATTTATCCAAGGGAGAGATTGATTCTCAATAGGTTTCTCTTTTAGGTAAGTATTCTCTAACTTTTTCCTTCTTTCTAGTAGATAGAAGTAGCATAAGTATTAACTTTTGAATAATATTACTCTTCTTCTCCATGCATTAGGGTATTACTCATACATAGCTTAATTTATATTATCTTATGAATGTTTACTTTTGTTCTTTATTACCCACACTTTGTGCCACAATCTTTGGTGAGCACTAGATTAGATTCCTTTACTTTACTTTTCATTAGTATAGTGAATATGAAAACATAGGGCTTACTTAAGGTTATTGTGTGATTTTACTTGAATAGAGGATTTACAACCCTCCCTAGTATTATTGATATGATAAGATATCACCTAATTATGTCTAGTAGATCCACATATTGGTCATGTTCTAAATTATCTAATGTATTCCCAATCGAAAGTGTAAGTAGAAGTTATCTTCTACAAGTTAGTTTGATTTATAGATGCAATGCATTTATGATTACATACATTATGGTAAACCCAATGTGAATTTAAAAATTTTAGGTTTTATTTCAATTTTGTATTTTCTATAATTTTATTTATTATTTTTCTATATTTGTGATACTAGGTTGATAGGGCTAGTATAGTTTGTAACTTATGTGTGCAAGTTTAACACATAGGCACATCAAAAATTAATTTATTATTTGTTTACATGTATTCGTCAGATATAGGTTAATATTTAAAATAATTCAACACATTATTCTTATAGGATTCCAAAAAAAATACTAGGTTGACTAAGCTGGTATAGTCATCTTCATATGTTTTAGTAAATAAAGAACTATAGAACTACGTCGACCTAGTCGACACAGTTGGCAGAATTCACAAGTAACATTCACAACACTTGAATATAAATATCACATTAATTTTCATATTCTAAAATACCAAGGTTCCTTTATCTCTTTCTTTTTCATTTAAAATATTCCTTATAGTTCTATTTTACATAGTTTACAATCTTTAAAACTGCCATCATATAGCAAACTAGGTCGACCTAGTCAACCTAGTTTTATATTTTATCTTCTATCTAAAAGACTAGGTTGACTCAGTTGACATAGTTCTTAAATACCATTAAATTTTTATTATATTAATGACACTACCAACTTTTTTCTATTATGTTTGCATACACCATTATCTAAACTAACACTATGTTATGTTTCAAATTCAGAATTAACAATTATATGCTAGTGATTACTTCACACTTTTAATTTCACTTGTTTGCATGATAAAATTAGATGACATAGTCTAATTATGTTTTTTTTCAATATACCATTTATTTACACTATTTTTCTCTTTCTTGCACACACTACCAAATCACATAATTTCAAATTTTATTTAAAGAATTGTCTACCCAAGGCCTACCTAATTGGATTTCATCAATAAGGGGAAAGTTGACTTGGTTTTATAGCCAAGTATAAAAATGTGCTTAATGGTATATATTATAAAATAACTCAACACCCTTATCACTATGGGATTATTAAGTGAGGGGGTAGGCCCTAATACCAAGCAAAAACCAATTCTAACATAGATCCCTTTCAGTGTAAACTTCTTGAAACCATTTATAAATTAATTTATAGTTCCCTTCATTCAACCAAATTCCCTGTCACACTTAAAATAACACTTTATAATAATAATAGAAACATTAAAGATGACCACTTAGTTAACATTTTATTTTTAAATTGACTACCTGTTCTTTTCTCATTCTATGTTGTATTTCAAAAACATGCATTGGCCAGCATTGATGCAACGTTTTATGTTGTGTGCCTCAATTGGATCATCCTCATTAACCCAATTACTTGTGTGTTTTCTTCCATTTATTATATTCAATCACATTTCAATATTTTCCCCTATTTTTAGTATACTATTGATCTATTCGACATAGTCTCTTAAAGACAATTTTTCTCTTGGCCTACTACACTAGGTCAACCCAATAGACCTTGTATCTCATTTACCAGTTATATAACAATACTAGGTCAATATAATTGACTCTTTACTCTTATCAAACCCTATTTTCCCTATTTTATAGTACTAGGTCAGCCTAATTGACTCTGTACTCTTACTACCTATCATGTTTATTTGACTCAGTTCTCTATTTTTGTTCCTTACAATTTTGCTCATTTATCTCAAGTCATCATGAATTCCCTTATCAAAATATTCTTGGAAAACTTGAATCCATTTAGACACTATATGGTATGTTCATATGTCCATCTCTTTTCCTTCCAAGAGAACCATCACTCTTGGAGTGCCCCTTATCCTCCTTCATCTATGGATTGTAACATGGTGCAAATCACACCTCAAGATGAAGTAGGTAGATCTAATCATTTTTATACTTATAAATGCAATTATAATCTTCAAACCTTTCAACATAATGTGGGATAAATTGACACAAGTCTATGCAATAATCCCACTAATAATCCATATTCCAACAACCCTGTCCCTAATACCAATTTAGTTACTTCTCCTACAAACATCAACCCACCAATTGATATGACTCAAATTCTTGCATAATTTATACAACAAAAGAACATAATTAAAACTTCTAACACCTCTATAATGATGAAATCATAACATCATTTGATCAACATGGCTAATCAAACTTTGACTATCCATCCTCAAGACAATCTAAATTTCATTCCTTCACCTCTTAAAGATGCCTTAGGTAATGTTATTCCTCAACCTATCATGAACAAAAAAATTATTCAAGATATCCAAATGAGCCTTTATATCCTTTCATTGTATCCATTTATATTCATAACATATCTCCAACTATAAATTATGATGGGATGAAAGACCCTATAGCTTTTCTTAGAGCCTTTGGTAAGCTTTACAAAAAGTGGATCGCAACTAATAATTTCACCATAACTAAAATTCTAGTTAAAACCTTTAATAGTGATGTATTTGAATGGTATAACCAATTTCCCCAACATTCCATTTGGAAACTTAAATATTTATTCAATCCTTTAGTCAAAGAGTTTCAACATAATGATCTTCCTAAAAATTGTCTTAATCATTTCATCAATGTTAAGCAATCGTCCACCAAATTAGCTCATGATTTTATCAAATAATGAAAATATTTGTCCCATAAATATGACCATAACATGACTAATTACAAATTTTTAAAAATCATTATCACTAATTTAACTCCTTCTCTTTAGAATAAGGTACAAACTCTTGCTCCCCAAACACTTAATGAATCTCTTGACCAAGCTGAACATCAATACTTTCTCATGAAGCAATTTGAACCTAATCCTAAATTACTTAAAGTATATTTTCAAACTTCTTGTAGAACTATCATCAACATGTCCATTCCTCAATCCAATATGGACATTTTTGCTTAGCTTAGTAAACTTGGGTAAATTAGATGATTCATCCCATCAATTCTCTTCTTATGAAAGATAATGATTTAAAATGGATAGACCCTTATCAAAAAGCCTTTGATAACATGAAAAAATATTTTCTTCACCCACCCATACTTTTTCCTCCTTCAAATGATCGAACTTTGATCTTATATACTTCTTCCACACCTATATCAGTTGGGGCAATGCTTGCCTAAAAATATGATACTAGAAGAGAGTATGTCATCTACTACATCAGCCAAGGCCTCATTCATTATGAGAAATGTTACACAAAATTCCAATGTGATTGCCTCACCATATATTTTTTAGATAAAAAGCTTCAACATTACATGTTTTATTTAACCACTTATGTCATCATTCATTCTGATTCTCTTCATCACTTCTTCTCTAAAGCCTTTCTTCCTAGAGATAGAATTGGGAAGTGGATGGTCCTTCTTATAGAATTTTATCTCAAAATAATTACTCAAAAAGGTGTCAATGGACAAATCATAGATGATAAACTTATCATAGCTCCTGTTCTAGCTACCAATCCCATTCAAGATAGTCTTCTTGATGACAATATTATCTATATTAAACATCTCAACCAAACTATTTCTCTTGAAGATTACTTCCATAACTTCAATATTGATCTTGAAACAAGTAATCTTTAAAAATATATTATCCTCCCTAATACTACAAAAATACAAGTAGTTATCAAAGAACTTACTGAAATTAATGTCAATTTACATGAGGATACTTGGACCCTTCACTTTGATGGTGATAAATGCCTTCAAGGAGCTAGGGTAGGTTGTATTCTTACAAACCCTCTTGGAAAAATCATCCCTTTAGCTTTCTGATTAACATTTTATTTCACTAACAACATGTTCAAGTATAAATATTTAATCTTAGGTATGAGAGTTGCTGTTAATTTAGATATCCATTACCTATATGTCTTAGGTGATTCCCAACTCATTTTTCACCAAGTCAATGGTGATTACTAATAAAAAAGTGATAATCTCATTTATTATCATCAAATTGTAACCACTTTCACCAAATATTTCAATTATTTCACCATTAAACCTATCCCTTGAGATCAAAATTCCATTATTGATTGCTTTACTTCTTCAGCATCTCTTTTTCATCTACACCAAGTTCATTCTTATCCCACTTTTATTATCCAAATAATAAAATATCCATCCTCTATTTAACCACAAGATTTACTTGTCTTCCATATTGAGGCTATCACCATTCAACAAAACCCATGGTAAAAAGACATCATTCAATTTATGGAACATCAAACTTATCCTCCTAAATTAGATTGACATGGAAAGACTCACATTCACAAATAAGACTTTAAGTATGTATTTCAACATAAAATAATTTATTATTACAATTTTGAAGGTACCTTGCTTCATTACATTATGAAAGATGAGGTTCATCCTCTTCATGAACAATCACATGGGGGAAATTGTAGTGGCCATTGTAGTGGACATGCTATAGCCTACAAATGCTTACATATGGGATAATTTTGGCCTACTCTTAAAAAATATGCCATCAAATTTGATAAGAAGTATACTATACAAATTAATAAGGATTTAATTCATTCACCTCTAGCCTAACTTCAAACTATCTAATCACCTTGGCCATCTCCACATAGGGATTATATATCATAGGCAAACTACCTTGCTCTTAATATGGTCATGTCTTTATCATCAAAGCCATAAAATATTTCACCTTATGGGTCAAGGATATGCCTCTTATTAATGTCACTAGTACTACAATCTCCAAATTTATTCTTAATCAAATCATTTACCACTTTGGTATCCCTCATACTATCTTTTCTAAAAATAGTGGTAATTTCATAAATAAAGATGTCAAAAAACTTTTTGCTAAATTTAAAATCACCCACAAATTTTCCACACCCTATCATCTATAATGTAATGGCCAAGTTGAGGCCACCAAAAAAAGTATAATAAAATTAACCAAAATAAAATTCTTGAGACCCTCATGGATTTTCATATCCATCTATATCCTAATCTTTGGGCTTATTGGACTAACATACATATTATCACTAGGGTAACATCATTCTCTATAGTCTATGGTTTTGAGTCAGTCCTTCCATTAAAAATTAAGCTTACCTCTCTATGTATATCTCTTCATGGTATCATACCTGATGAAGCATTGTGTGAATCTCACCTTCATTCCCTTGATATCCTTGATGAACACCATATTTTTACTTTAAAACACAACCACCAATACAAGGCCTGTATTGCCAAATAACATAAAAATGTGTTAAAGTTTTCATGTTTAATGTTGGTGATATTGTCCTTAAATTAGAATACAAACATGTTAAATAATGTAAATATGCCTAAAAATTGTGGGGCCCCTATTTAGTCAAAGATATTCTTGGACCAAGTACCTATCACCTTCAAACCAATGAAGGTCATGTTTTCAAAGAGCCCACCAATGTGACATTCCTCAAGAAGTATTTTTCCTAAATCCTTCCCTTCTTTTCCTTCTTTATATATATATATATATATATATATATATATATATATATATATATATATATATATATATATAACTTTTTTAGGTTACTTACATGGGTCTCACCCTTTTTAGTAGCTCTCTCTTTTCACAAACCTTAATTCTTCCTTTTGGTCTTTTAGTTTCCCTTTTTCTCATGAGTTTCATTGTAAAACCATGGATACGACCTGATATTCCTCATGATGTACTTTTATACTTTTCATTTACATACCTTTTACACACTTTTTGGTACCCCTTAGGTTTATTCTTTGTGATTTATAGTGTAATACCATGGATAGGACTTGGTGTTCCTCACAAATACCATCTTTTTCTTAACTCATTTATTTTTCCAATGTTTTTTGGCATCCTCCTAGGTTTCTATTTTATTAGTTGTAGTGTAAGACAATGGATAGGACCTGGCCTTTCTCATAAAATCACCATATTATCATTCATTTTCTAGAATGTGTTTTGAAATTGTTATGAGTTATTGATCCTTGTTCTCAAACTTTAGCTTTTTCTTATTTTGTAGATATTTTTGTCATAAAAACCTATGTTATCATGTTCTCCTACATTTCCCTAATTATTATGATAAAGAATCACACTTTTCTATCATTTTATCCCTTTTTCCTCCCTTTGTCATATTTTTTACAATTTGAAATAATTTAAATTGTTTCAGGTTTCATCCCTCTTGATTTCCTTCCCTTTTACTCCACATTCAGTAATATAAGGTTGAAGTCAAGATGACACTTTTAATTCACCTAACTTTATGAGACTCTTAGACACCATGCTATCTGAGTTCTCTCTCTTAGAAACCAAGTCCTAAGTATTCAAATAAAAGTCATATTTAGTACTCATGTTTGATTTTCCACATCCATATGTAGGAGGAATAGATACAACCATCAATAAAGTTAAAATCCAAATTATTTGAAACAAAAGGTGACATAAAAATTTCAAAATTTAAATAGACACCAAAAGACATGATTACAATAACATATACTATCTCTAATCAAAGATCAAACTCCATAGTTGGCCTCATAATAGATCTAAGGTCCATTGGGGTGTGGTAGGCTAGTAGATTGTAATATTAAAATTTAATAGATTATATGGTGATACCTACTTTCTCACATAAGTACCTAATCTTTACAGTATATTGATGAATTTGTAAGTGGTCTTGAGGAATGGGGAACACATTATGGGAAGGTGGGTCCATTTTAATTTTCATGAATGTAACCTTCATGAAATGATCTATATATTTCATTTTTGACCTAAGGCTTGTGTGTTTAAGAGAATTTCTTCAGAGTCCTTAAGGTCAAAAGTCCTCTTATTTTGAAAAACCTAATTTGAATGTCTTGACTTTGATAAAGAGTTTCTATACCTTGGTTTTTCCCTCATTGTCCCCTCCACCCATTTCATTTACCCCCTTGATAGGAAAATTATGATTGTAAATATATTTTCCCTCTTCCTTATTTCCTTCTTATTCATATCTTAAAAACATGCTTACACCACTTTATTTTAGTTTTATCTATCCTTAAATCAAAACAACATGTTTGAGCAACTATGGATTACTTTATTTACACCATGTACCTTTACATTTCTATATGTGCCTTGATTATTTTTACCATTTGTCATTATTCTACTACCCCTTTTGTGGGCATCTGGGTCTATTTATACTTTTATATACTTTTTCCATTAGTGAGTGTGGATAACTTGTTACTTCTCAATCATCAATGTTTATTTTTTCTTTTTTATGCACCTTTTTCCATTGTTAATTGAGTTTGGATTATTACTTCTCACTCATCAATGCTTTTTTACCATTTTTACTTGCCTATATTTAATTAAGGATTTTTATTGTTTTTACATTGATGTTTAAGTACCATATTTTTTGATATGTAACCTTGGTTTGATTTGGTGAGTTTGAATTTATTAATTAAGGTTTACTTGTTTGAATTTCTCAGTCTTTAGTAGCCTTAGATTTTTGGTTTCCTGATTTACTCTAAAACTTGACTTGGTCATTTGGTTAACACACCACTTAATACCCATTTTTCCAAATTTACAAGTACTTCTTGTCCACATAGCACAAATTATATTGGCTTTCCTGCATTTATTTATTTTTGATCTTTAGTTTTGTATTCTTAGGTTTGTCAAAAATAGTCTCTATACCCTCCATAATGAAAACTACAAACATAACAGACAACCATCCATCCATAAATGTAAGTCAAGGTATGCATCACATTTAATTTAATTTAATTTTTAGTTATTTCTCTTTCTATCGTTTAATTTTAGTTATTTTTTATTTTAAATAATATAATTTTTTTTATCATTAGCATTGTGTATTACCATGTTATTTCTTGAAGCACCATCCCCTATTGCACCTAAGTGACATGTGATGAGCTTCAAGTGGGGCATATGTATATACATAATATTTTCAAATTTCATCAAATATTAATGATTTATATCTTGCAAGAACCCATCTAATATCAATATCTCTAAGTGTACACATTAAAGAGTGCACTAGGAAAAGGGTGGGGAAATCATTGGTGATTTATAAGATTGGTATCCCTTATCCACTTATTACCAATACAACTAGATCTAAAAAACATTACCCTAAGATATTAATCCTCTTTTGCAAACTCCTATAGTATTTTCCCATATTTTTTACCCCTTTTATTAACCTAAAACCCCTTTTGATAGATTAAAATACTAGGTTGACTTTGTACTCTTATTGGTGAAAATCATTTAGGTTCTAGGTTAGCTCTTGACTGAGCTAGCCTGTGGCTTAGTGAGTCTTTGTCAATATAAATAATAGGTCAATTGGGTTGACCCTATTAGTAAAAACTTTTGAAAGGATTTACAGTTACATCCACCTATATATACAAGATCATTTCACCATTATTATAGAGACATCAAGAGTTATTATTCATTTGTGTTTTTTTATAATTTACTCTTCCTACATTCTACTTAAAGAGTCTTAGCTTAGGGTTTCCACTTGGAGAATAATGTATTTTGGAGAAGTATTAGATGATTTTGGATTTTTTAGTGATCTTTACAAACCAAAATAACCTCTTACAAAGCCCCTTTGGCCAAAGGAGAGATTGAGTCTCGATGAGTTTGTCTTTCAGGTAAGTATTCTCTAAATTTGTTACTCTCTCTAGTAGATAAAAGTAGCATAAGTATTAGCTTTTGACTAATATTACTCTTCTTATCCATGCATTAGGGTCTTACTCATAGATATATTAATTTAGATTCTCTTTATTCATGTTTACTTTTATTTTTTATTACCCCCACTTTGCGCTACAATCTTTGGTGAGAACTAGAGTAGATTTCTTTGATTAACTTGTTATTAGTATAGTGAATATGAAAGCATAGGGATTATTTAGGGTTACTACATGATTTTAATTGATGTGAGTCTTTGAAACCCTCTCTAGTATTATTTTTGTGATAAAATATCCCCTAATTAGGTTATCATATCTACATATTGGTCATGTTCTCGGTTATCTAATGTATCCCCAACTAGAAGTGTAAGTAGGATATATCTTCTCTAAGTTAGGATTAATTTATAGATGCAATGCATTTATAATTTCATACACCTTTATCTTGAGGGGTCTTACATAAAAGGGTTAGTAATTTGAATTAATGAAAAACCATAACTCTCAACAAAATTATAACTACATAAAGCACAACCACAATTGCACATTACAAAATTATAACTTCTAGATATTCAAGTTTAATGGTTTTACACTAAAGCAAAAAATTACAAAATCTTTGGTTTTTTCATTGATGTAAATGGATGATATGTAAAATAAAAATGAAAAGTAAATATTATAACATTTCTAAATATATACTATTTGAGAATATTTTATTAGGTAGTTATGATATATTATAAATTGATGACTAAACTATCAAAATCTCTTAGGGTAATAGATGTTTTTAGATAAATAATAAACATGTTTTATCTTAGTGATCAAATCAAATTATAAAAAAAAATCTAGACTTATCTCTAAATTTATCTAATTACAAAATCACTACGAGGTATGCAATATCATAGATAGTAGGTCAAGATCATAGATCTGAGACTTGAGATATTATAACAGGTGTTTTTATAGTCTAATGGCAGGTAATTTAGTTTATGTAATCTATTTTATATCCTATTATTTTGCACACAAAAAAGAGAAACCTTGTCAATCATACAATTTAACAAAAAAAACTAAAAGTAGTATAACCCTAAAATGGTTAGATGTAAAACAACCGGAGTAGTCCTTTCAAAATATTATATGTCCTACAAATAGAGAATGATATATTATTACTAGCAAACTAGAGACCACTAGGAGATTTTTACTAGTCTTACCCAAAACCGTAATGTTACAACTTGTGATGGTGATGTTACAATTATCAAGGTAAAACTATGAGTCTGAGAGTTTTAATATTAAATTAGAGTTATCAATAGTAATATTTTTGATCAATTTCTTCTTGTACCTACACACATAAAGCACACTCCTTCTAGACAATACCAACATAGTGAAATAAATTATAGAGGGTTTATAAAAAGATGAAAAATAAAAATATCAAGGAAACTCAAAAATTATATAAAACCATAACTTTGCATGTAATAACATGATTACCAATGCATAACCCTGAATGTAAGAGTCATAATATTGCTTTCAAGCTATGAATGGGTATATCTTTGATCAATATTGCCTTTCTCCTACACATATAAGACTAAAGACCCTTCTTAGGAAATACATAATAGCTAAAACATCTCTGTAAAGAGGCTAGAAATATAGAATAAAATAGTAGTAGTGAGACAATCCTTAATTCTACAAAGTTGTGACTATAGAAGGAATGTCCTGATTACCAGGTTAGAAGCACTATTTTCAAAGTGATGGTATTGATATTTAATATTTATGGACCAGATTCTAATCCAAATTTACTTTTCCTTACACATGCAAAATATGAAACCACTCCCAAAAAATATAAACTAGATATAATGTGTTTATAGAGATGGGAATCAAAATCAAAATAGTAACAATAAAGCATCTTAGAGAAACCACAAAATCATGATTACAAGTGTAAAATCACTAATAGAATAGAAATATAACTTATTTTAAAGTATCAATATTTCATAAAGATGAAAAACCTACTAAACCAAGACCGTTAGAAGTTAAATCATAATGTTAATACATAACCACTAATCCAACTACAATATCATGACTACAATATCATTGATACTAGTGCAAAACCACAAATCTCCTCTATGTGGTGATTTTTTCAAAATCTAGCCTTCAATTCTTGTCCAGTTAGACCTAAA